>OV816023.1:2314174-2864823 GCA_929113105.1 Agrypnus murinus | reverse complement strand
ATATATATATATATATATATATATATATATATATATATATATATATATAATTAATATAATTGTTATTGAGGTTGAAGTCAATAGTATTTCAAAGAAAACTCTTAGTTAATAAGTACTAAGCTTTCGCAATATATTTATTTGCTTCTTCAGAGTACTGTAATATAATGTAATAAAGATGATATGGTTTTTAACATAGAAAATAATTATAAATTACTTACATTAACGTGAGACTATATAATAAAGGTCGCAAAACTTATTATAGAGATCATTAGTTATATAAAATATGAATCATCAAATATGACAATTTTTGAATTTTTCAAACACGTCAAAAAAGGATAACATGGGAAGCCATGTTAATTCTTATATACTACAATAAAGGTGAAAAGATTATTATTTTTGTTACAAGTAAAATAGAAATTAAGGGAAAATATTGTAATTAACATATGCAGATTTAAAATTATAAAAAGATTACCAATATTTTAAATGAATGCAAAAAATAGTAGTTTAAATATTCAAAGGAGATCTCAAAATAAAAACGACATCAAATAAGAGTAGAATTGTTACTAATAGTCTTAAATTTGTTAATTTCCAAATATAACAAATAATTATATATACTACTTAAGTTATGTAAGTCAGTTTTTTTATTTAGAGTATTAGCATCAACTTTTATATAAAACATTTCTAAAAATGATCTCTTTGTGAGATTGTTTTGTGTACAAAGGACTCTTGCATTGTCAAAATCCCACTTATGTCCAGTGTTAATAGTATGTTCTGTTAAAGCACAAGTATTTACCATTCTCCGACAATCACTTTTATGAGAAGTTATTCGCCCTAATAAGTTTCTAGATGTTTGACCTACATAAGTACTAGTACATCTTAAACAAGAAATACTATAAACTATGTTAGATTTTTCAAAATTAGTCAAAGGACATTTTTTCTTAGTGTAAACTCTAGATAAGGTTTTAACATTTTTGGTAGCAATTTTAATGTTTGTGTTTTTGAAAATATTTGAAATTTTAGGAGTAAGTTGTTCAACAAAAGGTAGCGAGCTAAAAACGGGCAATGGATCCTGATCAACATTATTGGATATAAGTATGGTATTCTGAGTGACATTATTATTATTGGAAACAGGATTTTGATAATTATTATTATGCTGCTGGACTTGAAAGATGTTAGAGTCAGTATTAAAAAGAAGTTTATTAACAAGATGAAAGGGATAAGAATTTTCAAGTAATATATTCTTCAACAAACTTAAACTTTCATTACGAAAAGTAGAATGTGACAGTTTAACAGCTCTGTTTTTTTAAAGCTAAAATCAAGTTAATTTTCTGTTTAGTAGGATGATAAGACCAATAATTTAAGAATCTATTACTACTAATTGGCTTACGATACCATTTAGATCGTACAATGTTATCTTCATTGCGAATTAAGCACATATCTAAGAAAGTGATGGTTTTATTTATCTCAATCTCCGATGTGAATTGGAGATGGATATTATAATTATTGAATATGGTAATAGTCTGTTCCACTTTATCTTCTGGTATGGTCAAGATAAGATCATCCACATATCTTTTAATGAATGGAATGTTGAAGGGGATATCAACTAGACAATCCCTAACAAGGTCATCAAGGACGTAATTAGCTAGAATGGGAGAAATACAAGATCCCATTGGAGTACCAAAAATTTGTTTGTAATAAGAGTTATTGAACATGAAAAAATTGGACTCAAAGATAAAATTAAGGATTTCAATAAATGAATTTAACTCAAGTAAACAATGACTGGAAATCGAGTCCCAGTGTCTCCTGATACTGTCAGTAACAACAGATAATGATAAATTAGTGAACAAAGAAACAACATCAAAACTGACCAAAATGTAACCTTCAGGAAGTTGAAAATCATTTATAAATTCACTAAAAGCAAAAGAATCTTTGACATAGAATTCATTAGAAATGTCATAGGAGTTAGTCAAAATACTTGTCAAAAACTGAGCGAGTTTATAATTAGGAGCGTTTATTGAAGAGACTATAGGTCTCATTGATAACACGGGCTTATGGACTTTTGGTAATGCATAAAACCTAGGAGCTACGGCATTATATAAAGTTAATGTTTTAGCTGTGTTATCATCAATCTGTTTTAAGTTTTTAAACTTTGAAACTAGTTTATTAGCTTTCTGTTGTATTGTGCTAGTAGGATTTCTATTTAATTTTGAATAGTAGTGGGTATCATTAATTAATTTTTGACTTTCAGTAATATAGTCTTCATTTTTCATTATAACAGTTACTTTACCTTTATCAGACATGAGCAGATTTAATTCTGGATGGTCTTTAAAGAATTTGTATGTTTTCTCAAACAACAACTGTGGGTATGTTCTATTACTACACTCTTTGTGATAGTAATTGGTAAGAATGTTAGTAAACTGTGCTCGATAAAGATCTTTTTGGCAATCGTTAAAATGTTTAATGATATACTCTAAGTCGGCTAATATGTTTGAAACTTTTATATCAGATAGAGAAGGCTGGATACTAAACTTAGGACCAAGAGCAACAAATCGTTTAATATCTTCAGGTATATCAATATTGGATAAATTTTTAATCCATTTATCCTGCGTTTTAATATTTGTAAACAATTCTGATTTTAGTTTGTCAAATTTGTTGATGTTATTATTTTTAACATTATGAAAAATCCTGTTATATTTAATCGTAAGTCTCCTTTGATATTCATTGATAGTATCAATCGGTAAGATTGAATTTAATTTTTGAATAACATTATCCATTTCTTTTTCAAATCTACATAAGTCGGCAAAAGTGATTTTTATTTCTAAATTAAGAATATTTCTTCTTAACGTGTTATTAAAATCTTGAATTTTTCTTGCTGTCTTCCCTTGGTTATGGTGTAGTAACATGTTGATGTTTTTTTTTTTTTTTTTTTTTTTTTTTTTTATTATAATTTATTATTTAAATTATTGGTCTTATCATCCTACTAAACAGAAAATTAACTTGATTTTAGCTTTAAAAAACAGAGCTGTTAAACTGTCACATTCTACTTTTCGTAATGAAAGTTTAAGTTTGTTGAAGAATATATTACTTGAAAATTCTTATCCCTTTCATCTTGTTAATATACTTCTTTTTAATACTGACTCTAACATCTTTCAAGTCCAGCAGCATAATAATAATTATCAAAATCCTGTTTCCAATAATAATAATGTCACTCAGAATACCATACTTATATCCAATAATGTTGATCAGGATCCATTGCCCGTTTTTAGCTCGCTACCTTTTGTTGAACAACTTACTCCTAAAATTTCAAATATTTTCAAAAACACAAACATTAAAATTGCTACCAAAAATGTTAAAACCTTATCTAGAGTTTACACTAAGAAAAAATGTCCTTTGACTAATTTTGAAAAATCTAACATAGTTTATAGTATTTCTTGTTTAAGATGTACTAGTACTTATGTAGGTCAAACATCTAGAAACTTATTAGGGCGAATAACTTCTCATAAAAGTGATTGTCGGAGAATGGTAAATACTTGTGCTTTAACAGAACATACTATTAACACTGGACATAAGTGGGATTTTGACAATGCAAGAGTCCTTTGTACACAAAACAATCTCACAAAGAGATCATTTTTAGAAATGTTTTATATAAAAGTTGATGCTAATACTCTAAATAAAAAAACTGACTTACATAACTTAAGTAGTATATATAATTATTTGTTATATTTGGAAATTAACAAATTTAAGACTATTAGTAACAATTCTACTCTTATTTGATGTCGTTTTTATTTTGAGATCTCCTTTGAATATTTAAACTACTATTTTTTGCATTCATTTAAAATATTGGTAATCTTTTTATAATTTTAAATCTGCATATGTTAATTACAATATTTTCCCTTAATTTCTATTTTACTTGTAACAAAAATAATAATCTTTTCACCTTTATTGTAGTATATAAGAATTAACATGGCTTCCCATGTTATCCTTTTTTGACGTGTTTGAAAAATTCAAAAATTGTCATATTTGATGATTCATATTTTATATAACTAATGATCTCTATAATAAGTTTTGCGACCTTTATTATATAGTCTCACGTTAATGTAAGTAATTTATAATTATTTTCTATGTTAAAAACCATATCATCTTTATTACATTATATTACAGTACTCTGAAGAAGCAAATAAATATATTGCGAAAGCTTAGTACTTATTAACTAAGAGTTTTCTTTGAAATACTATTGACTTCAACCTCAATAACAATTATATTAATTAATAAAGTCAAAAGATTTCCCAACTAGTAAAGTTACAGAAATGGGGTTTTTTCAACAAATACATCAACGATATGGCAGAGCCAGCGTTTCCTTATTAAAAAGATGGTCCAATATTAACATCAAGCTAGCAAAACTTAGAAATAGAAGATCATTCCTTTTAAAATGTCGAAAGTTTGGTATTTTCCCTAAACATATTATTTATGGAATAAAAAACATCAACATGTTACTACACCATAACCAAGGGAAGACAGCAAGAAAAATTCAAGATTTTAATAACACGTTAAGAAGAAATATTCTTAATTTAGAAATAAAAATCACTTTTGCCGACTTATGTAGATTTGAAAAAGAAATGGATAATGTTATTCAAAAATTAAATTCAATCTTACCGATTGATACTATCAATGAATATCAAAGGAGACTTACGATTAAATATAACAGGATTTTTCATAATGTTAAAAATAATAACATCAACAAATTTGACAAACTAAAATCAGAATTGTTTACAAATATTAAAACGCAGGATAAATGGATTAAAAATTTATCCAATATTGATATACCTGAAGATATTAAACGATTTGTTGCTCTTGGTCCTAAGTTTAGTATCCAGCCTTCTCTATCTGATATAAAAGTTTCAAACATATTAGCCGACTTAGAGTATATCATTAAACATTTTAACGATTGCCAAAAAGATCTTTATCGAGCACAGTTTACTAACATTCTTACCAATTACTATCACAAAGAGTGTAGTAATAGAACATACCCACAGTTGTTGTTTGAGAAAACATACAAATTCTTTAAAGACCATCCAGAATTAAATCTGCTCATGTCTGATAAAGGTAAAGTAACTGTTATAATGAAAAATGAAGACTATATTACTGAAAGTCAAAAATTAATTAATGATACCCACTACTATTCAAAATTAAATAGAAATCCTACTAGCACAATACAACAGAAAGCTAATAAACTAGTTTCAAAGTTTAAAAACTTAAAACAGATTGATGATAACACAGCTAAAACATTAACTTTATATAATGCCGTAGCTCCTAGGTTTTATGCATTACCAAAAGTCCATAAGCCCGTGTTATCAATGAGACCTATAGTCTCTTCAATAAACGCTCCTAATTATAAACTCGCTCAGTTTTTGACAAGTATTTTGACTAACTCCTATGACATTTCTAATGAATTCTATGTCAAAGATTCTTTTGCTTTTAGTGAATTTATAAATGATTTTCAACTTCCTGAAGGTTACATTTTGGTCAGTTTTGATGTTGTTTCTTTGTTCACTAATTTATCATTATCTGTTGTTACTGACAGTATCAGGAGACACTGGGACTCGATTTCCAGTCATTGTTTACTTGAGTTAAATTCATTTATTGAAATCCTTAATTTTATCTTTGAGTCCAATTTTTTCATGTTCAATAACTCTTATTACAAACAAATTTTTGGTACTCCAATGGGATCTTGTATTTCTCCCATTCTAGCTAATTACGTCCTTGATGACCTTGTTAGGGATTGTCTAGTTGATATCCCCTTCAACATTCCATTCATTAAAAGATATGTGGATGATCTTATCTTGACCATACCAGAAGATAAAGTGGAACAGACTATTACCATATTCAATAATTATAATATCCATCTCCAATTCACATCGGAGATTGAGATAAATAAAACCATCACTTTCTTAGATATGTGCTTAATTCGCAATGAAGATAACATTGTACGATCTAAATGGTATCGTAAGCCAATTAGTAGTAATAGATTCTTAAATTATTGGTCTTATCATCCTACTAAACAGAAAATTAACTTGATTTTAGCTTTAAAAAACAGAGCTGTTAAACTGTCACATTCTACTTTTCGTAATGAAAGTTTAAGTTTGTTGAAGAATATATTACTTGAAAATTCTTATCCCTTTCATCTTGTTAATAAACTTCTTTTTAATACTGACTCTAACATCTTTCAAGTCCAGCAGCATAATAATAATTATCAAAATCCTGTTTCCAATAATAATAATGTCACTCAGAATACCATACTTATATCCAATAATGTTGATCAGGATCCATTGCCCGTTTTTAGCTCGCTACCTTTTGTTGAACAACTTACTCCTAAAATTTCAAATATTTTCAAAAACACAAACATTAAAATTGCTACCAAAAATGTTAAAACCTTATCTAGAGTTTACACTAAGAAAAAATGTCCTTTGACTAATTTTGAAAAATCTAACATAGTTTATAGTATTTCTTGTTTAAGATGTACTAGTACTTATGTAGGTCAAACATCTAGAAACTTATTAGGGCGAATAACTTCTCATAAAAGTGATTGTCGGAGAATGGTAAATACTTGTGCTTTAACAGAACATACTATTAACACTGGACATAAGTGGGATTTTGACAATGCAAGAGTCCTTTGTACACAAAACAATCTCACAAAGAGATCATTTTTAGAAATGTTTTATATAAAAGTTGATGCTAATACTCTAAATAAAAAAACTGACTTACATAACTTAAGTAGTATATATAATTATTTGTTATATTTGGAAATTAACAAATTTAAGACTATTAGTAACAATTCTACTCTTATTTGATGTCGTTTTTATTTTGAGATCTCCTTTGAATATTTAAACTACTATTTTTTGCATTCATTTAAAATATTGGTAATCTTTTTATAATTTTAAATCTGCATATGTTAATTACAATATTTTCCCTTAATTTCTATTTTACTTGTAACAAAAATAATAATCTTTTCACCTTTATTGTAGTATATAAGAATTAACATGGCTTCCCATGTTATCCTTTTTTGACGTGTTTGAAAAATTCAAAAATTGTCATATTTGATGATTCATATTTTATATAACTAATGATCTCTATAATAAGTTTTGCGACCTTTATTATATAGTCTCACGTTAATGTAAGTAATTTATAATTATTTTCTATGTTAAAAACCATATCATCTTTATTACATTATATTACAGTACTCTGAAGAAGCAAATAAATATATTGCGAAAGCTTAGTACTTATTAACTAAGAGTTTTCTTTGAAATACTATTGACTTCAACCTCAATAACAATTATATTATATATATATATATATATATATATATATATATATATATATATATATATATATATATACGTGCCAAGCTATCAGTGTGGCACCCAACCCATATTCCGGTAAAGTAGCACCCACTTGATAGAGTTGAGATAATGGTGTATATTTTACACCAATTGACTCATCGCAAGTAGTGAAGAAAAAGTAAGTTGAAAAACTACAATATTCTTTTATACTTTCTAAAAGATATATAATGTTAAACTCGCACCCAACATACTAACTGGTTAACTGGCACCCATTTGTATAATAATTATATATACTTCTACCAAGTGGCACCACTCCAGTGATGCCATATTTATGGGTGCCCTTTTACCTTTTGCTTTATTATTTATATACAGTACGGAAGCTTATGCAACATTTTTTGAATAATTCACTTTCTAATTTTACACTTTTGGACGCTAGTTTTTAACTTTTTATTGTTTACCTCGGATTATTGCATTTGCTTTGCCTATTGTCTAACCACAAATACTTTTAGATGTTATAATAAACCTTTCCAATCTTCGTGAATTATGAAATACCTACGGGGATTAAGGAAAAATGTGTAAACTTTCTAGTCATTGGCATGATCTAATCAAACATCTAGTGCAATTGCCATTATTGCATGATTAATATAATTTATTTGATATTTTGGAGCTTACATTAATAAGACTTTATATTATTGACATATTAACAATAAAAGAACTATATACTCCATACTTGTGAACATCATTACCAAACATTGTGCGCTACTAATAAAATAAAAGGCAGTTTTAAAAATCGTATGATTTTACTAAAAACAACAAATTATTCTCAATTCAGTTAATTATAGATATAAACCAAAAACAAAAAGAATTCTAAACATTTCAAGATATTTTGCTTAGCTTTATTTTATGCCAATGACTATCTAACAAAAGCAAATTAACGGTTATTAAAATAAGTAGATGTTGGAGTTCTTAATATTTCTGTTTATGCATCCTCACGAAAGCAAAAATCTTTTTTGCAAAATCTAATAGTTCCGATATTTACAGATTTGCTTACCGATTGGTAATAAAATTTTATTGTTTTATTGCTTTGTTACTTTTAGTTGCACATTTTGGCATTTCTTAATCTGTTTGTCCATGATTTTGTTTAAAGCTACTTCAATGTATATTTTAAAACCAGCGTTTTATGAAATGTCCATAACGTAATATTTGTATATATGTAGGTATAGTTATATTTCATCTATGTTTAATAAAGTTTCTTTGACTCCTGGAAATTAGGAATTAGGTAATTAGGAATGTTTTCATTTAGGGATAAAAGTTTTAATGATTGAATTGAAATAAAAGGCAGATATTTTTTTAGAAAACTCAGAATCGAGTGTTATAAAAACAAAATAAATAATGTGTTTTTT
Source organism: Agrypnus murinus (assembly GCA_929113105.1). Classification (NCBI taxonomy): domain Eukaryota; kingdom Metazoa; phylum Arthropoda; class Insecta; order Coleoptera; family Elateridae; genus Agrypnus; species Agrypnus murinus. The sequence goes on along the minus strand of OV816023.1, from coordinate 2,856,083 downwards.
GTAACAACAAATATTCTTTGCTATTTTATTGAAATTAAAGTATAGAACTACTAACTAAAACCTGATTTTGATTTAATGACTGAAAACACGTAACAAGTTACATGGTAACATTAAATATTTTGCATTAGTTTGTAAAATAAAATTAAATGTTTTGTTGTTATCTATATTTCCTGTTTAAGTTCTTAAAAGATAGGTGCATACCTATTATGTAAATTGAAACAATGGTATAAACTTTTTAATTATTGCATCCTATAAATTGTCCGGCAGTAGTTTACTTATAAACAAATTCAAATACGCATGCACTACTAACTATTAGAGGGTATAAATAGTGAGATAAAAGACTCAACGATTCAGCGTGAATAGAAAGAACTATTGTGTAGATCTTAATCAATGGGATTTCTACAGGCAGCAGAGAACGAAAGTGCATGTTGGGTATTGAGTTTGAGTAGTATTAATCATATTTTGGAAACATATTTTGAATTTTGTAAATAATCCAACATCAGCAATTACCTACCACTAAAAATCTGCAATATCAAAAATTGTCTAATGAGCGCTAATGTACATTCTATTTTAAATAACTATATAAACAAAAATATCAATCAAAATACATTCCAAGGAATGGTTCAAAACCTGCAAGAATAGGCATTAAAAAGAACATGTAAACTATAAACAAGTATAAATATTTTAAGAAACATTCTAAAATGCTTCATAGAAATTTGATAGTAAGTAGTCGCTTCTTTATAGGTTAATTTTTATCATTGAGAATTACCCAATAGAATGCAATATAAAAATAATTAACTCTATGTATAATCAAAAATAGGAAAATACATTTTCTAAATTGTTAGGTTTTCAACTATTTTTTTAAATGTTATCCAATTATCGACACTGGGCTTAATGTTTGACACTACGTACGACTAATGAAAATGTATAAAACTTAGCAAGCGATATATGAACGATTAAGTTACCTTTACAAGGATTTGAATAATGAATTAGTTGTTACAATTTTTATGACTAAATTACGTCGGCATTAGTCAAAGAGAAAAACAAAGCACAAGAATTTTAAGACTTCTAATCGTAAAAATGTTTCACCAACTTTCTTTAACTGCCGAAAGAATATTTAAATAACGAATTCGTTTGAAAACGAAAAGTATAAGAATCCCCCTTTTCTGTACCCGTTTCTGTAAAAAACATAATATTAACAATATTATATATTGAAAGGATTTAAAATATTGAAGAAATTAAACTTTTTCCTATTTATGTGTTACTTGGTTTATAGTATTCTAGGGTTTTCTTAGTATGTTACCTACCAAGTCGGAAATTGTACAATGCGTGCTTTGTACACTAATTTTTGTACCGAGCGCGAACTGTAAAGTAATCGCAAAATAAGAAAAGCCTGTTGACGTCACATGCGTACTAGACGAAACTACGTTCGAACTTAGTTTATTATTTTAATAGGGGTATGTTTTACTTGTCAAGTTGTTAGGTGTTAGCGCGAACACAATGCGCATCTTTTATGACGTCAACAGGCTTTTCACATTTTGCTACTACTCTACAGACTACTTTGTACGAAGTGGGATTTACCGGACTTGGTATTATGAGTTTTGTACTGTTCGGGTTCTGTCTATTTGTACCGAGTTGTTAGTTTGAACTTTTCAGTCAACTTCGTACAGCACTTTTTGTGCAAAGCACGAATAATAGAAAGTGATGGTAAAAACGAAAGAATAAAGTTTCATGTTTCATGGAATGACAGCGTACGAGTTTGCAGGTACAAAAGTTAGTGACAAAAAGGAGCTCCCCTGTTCTCCATAACCTTGCAATTAGCGATCAGCCAATACGTATTTTTGTGCTTTCGAATTTATAATAAATATTTTTATTTATTTATTACTATAAATTAGACAGCACAAAAATTATATTTATTTATTTATTATTTATATTTATATAATAAATAAACTAGAATAGTTTGTATTTCAAAATATCTATTTTTCTTTTCTTGTTATTACTATTTTAGGTCTTCTTGTTCATAGTAGGTACGAGGCTCAACAATAATATTTATAATAATAATATATATAATAATTGCTAACCCATAGCCTAGTTCCCCAGGCTATAAGCTTGTGCGGGAAGGAGGGGGCTATTATTATTATGGAAGAATATCGGCGTCCGCAAATTGCGTACCCGTATGTTTTGCACTAGAGGTCCGCAAATGTAAATTACATAGGGAATTTGCGGACCTATATTTTGAACACTATAGATCCGCAACTTGCGGATCTGTATTTTTTTATTCTTGGGGTCCGAAAATTGCGGATCGTGATTTTATTTTTATAAAGATCCGTAAGAATTTCGATAACAATGACAGTATAACCTCACTAGTCACTATTCGAGTCGAATTAAGCAAGTGCCACAGCAAGTACTTATTGTTGTACTGAAAAATGGATAAATTAGACCTAAACTCAACATTTTCTTCATTTGAAGACCTAGAATTCAAAATAAAACAATATGAAAGCGAGCATTACATTGAGTTATATAAACGTGATTCAAAGTTCTTTAAAAATCTTTAACCAAGAAGTGTCCTCGCAAATTGGCAACTGTTAATGATAATTTAAAATATTATAGAATTGTATATGCTTGTGCAAAAGGAGGGAAAAAGTTTGTCTCGAGAGGATTAGGTAAAAGAACAGTCAGGTATGTCAATAAGTAATATATAGTTTGGTAGCAGTATGTTTTTTTATAGTAGAATTTCATTTTAGTACTTGCCGGGAAGGATGTCCTTTCCAAATGTGTTTTACCTTAACAAGTGACTCACAGAGTCTAGTTTTGTCAAAAATTGTTAGAGACCATAGTCATGAAATTCAAAAGGAAGTTTTCAAATGTCTTCCAAAGCAACGAAGGTTAAATTCTGAAGAAACACAAAACGTTAAAAATCTCCTTGACTTGAGATGCAATCGGGTACTGTTGAAAGACTACATTCATAGAAAAACTGGGAAGAATCTCTCACTCCATGATATTTCTAACCTTCGAATCAGAGAAAAATCAAAAGAAGATCTTCAGTTGAAGGGTGTGGTGGATATTTTGAAAAAAGACTTAGGAGCGGTGGTGACAATACTCGCTGATGAAAATGAAACTCTGACTGGTATCTATTTTCAAAGCAGTGCAATGTTAGCATCCTTTAAGAACTATCCTGAAATGTTCTTGTTGGATGCCACATATAAACTTAATAACCTGAGAATGCCTTTGAACATAATTATGGTAATTAATGGAAATGGAGAAGGAGAGGTAGCCGCAACTTTTCTCCTAGGTAATGAGACATCTGATAACATATCACATATGATTCAGATCTTCAAAAGTTCCAACTCATCATGGGAAAAAACTTCAGTCATTTTTACAGACAAAGATTTCACTGAAAGAAAAGTTTTAAAGCAAGAATTTCCTAATTCTTCAATACTTTTGTGTTTGTTTCACACCCTCAAATCTTTCCGAACAAATATAACGATGGATGCTATGAGTATCAATTCATATCAGAGAGATACAGTTCTTGCTATCCTTCAGGGACTTGCTTTTGCAAAGTCAGAAAATGATTATGACAGTAAATACAAATCTCTGTTAGAATTACAGATTCCTCAAGTAACAAAATATTACAATGCGAACTGGCACATTATAAGGAAGGAATGGGTAGAATGTTTCAAGAGAGGTACGTGCTCATTTAACATTACTACCACTAATCACTTGGAATCTTTTAATCAAAAAATAAAGCAAGTGTGCTCAAAATTTAGTAACTTAAAATTGTTTTATGAAGACTTTTTGGTGTTGTTAGATTCTGTCATGTCAGAAAGGAAACGAAAAGCTTCTATGATGTTTTATAGAAATAAAATCTTTAAACATGAAACAGGAAGCCCAACAGATTTATATTCAAAATTAGTTACTCCATATGCTTTGAAATTTATTGAGAAACAATTAACGTTGTGTGAAAAAGTTAAAATAGTTTCTGAAGAACAGGACTTCTGTATGGTAAATACATTATCATTAGACATAATAAAAGTATCTGTAGAAGACTGTCCTTGCCCCTTTCGAGTCAACATGAAATTGCCTTGTTCCCACATTTTTGCGGTTCGTAGAAGCAGAAATGAAAGTTTATATTCATCAACCTTAATTGATGAAAGATTCAAAAAGTCATATTACATCAAAAATGTTTTATCTGATTTTCCCACTGATCAATCTATTCCTCCTACTGAACAATGTTATGATAATGAAAATCGTCGCGAAAATGTAAGTGTATGTCATGTAAAAGAAACCACAACAATTTCAACCCAGCAGCAAAAATATAAAAAATGTATGTCAAAATGCCAGGAATTGGCCACAGTTATGTCTGAATTTGGGGAGACTGATTTTAAAAAATGTTTTTTTCAACTTGAACTTTTAGTGGAAAATTGGAATAATAGAAAACAAGTCATGATTATACCTGAAGAAGAGATTACTTATGAACCCGAGTGTAGTAACTCCAAGGTAGATAGTGAGATGGTAAAAAGTCAGCATAAAATACCAGCATCTACAACCATTCCTCTAGTGGAACAAAATTTTGAGGAAATGGTGGACAGTCATTCTAAAGATCTTTGCATATTAAACAACAATGAATTTGTGATAAATGACAATGTAAGTTGCAAGGAGACCGAAATGGAAAGACAAAGTGATGTTATTGTAGACCCTACAACACTAGTTACTAACGTTGCATTAAAAAATCCCGAACTATCTAAAATAAAGTTACCATTAAAATTGAAATTAAAAGGTCGTCCAAAGGGAATTACAAAAACAGTTGTTGGCTTAAAGAAAAGAAGAAAAATGATACCTTTTATAAATCAGACATCAACATCAAGACAAAAAATGATATTACTTTGCATTTTCAGTGATCAAGATATCGTCAGTAATATTTTATACCACAAATACATTGTCCAGCCTAACGATTTACCCAAACACTGCCAACTTATAAATTGTATGATTTTTGAAGAGGAAGTTGACATCAAAATAATAGAAATATTTTTTGAAAGTTCTGCATTTTTGATGTTGCAGAAGTTAATAACTGAAAGAGAGATCGTTAAGAAATTCTTTTGTATGAGTTGTAAAAAATGCATTGAGAATGAACTCAGTTTGAGGTGTAATTCTTGTTTGATGCGAGTACATCAAATTTGTTCTACAAAATTTAAATTGCCTCGCTCAAATTCAAAATGGTACTGTGTTAATTGTAAATAGGTGTTAGGTATAGTTAACTCTACCTATAAGTAGGTTGTGCTCTCGATGTAACCCCATCTTATTAGCGTGTTTAAGAATGTTTATATGTTTATTTTTTATTCAGATAAATCAAAAATACATAAATATACAATCCATGGTTTTTCTAACTCTGTAATCTCTTACATACAACAGCACAAAATAGTTATTTATGATATAAGTGTTAAAAGTAAGATTTTATTTTGTGAGTGGAGATGATTGAAAAACGAGCGTAGCGAGTTTTTCAACTCCACGAACAAAATATAATCACTTTTAACAAGCATTTCATAAATTATGTATGATATGCTTGTTAAAAGTGATTCTATTTTGTTCGTGGAGTTGGAAAACTCGCTCCGCTCGTTTTTCAATCATCTCCACTCACAAAATAAAATCTTACTTTTAACAAGCATATCATACATAATTTTTTATAAAACTCTACTAACAAAGAAAACAAAAACTTTTACTTTTAACACTAGTGTTAAAAATATTTCTAACACGCTACGTTATAAAATTCAATTTTTAATCATGGTAGCCGGAATTAAAAATGTAATTTTTAACGTCAGTTGTATAAAAAGGATATTATTACACTGGTTCGCGGATCTTTAATACTCCTATTAAATATAGGATACGTCATTTTTCTGGCTCTTTAAAAGTCAAACATACAGATCCGCCATTTGCGGACTTTTAATAAATATGCTTTAAGTACCTACGCAATTTGCGGACTCCGAAACGTTAAGACTACGGATCCGACATTTGCGGACTCCTAGTACAGAACATACGGAGACGCAATTTGCGGACGCCGATACTCTTTTCCTATTATTATCACGTAGGCCCTAAGTGCGGCTGCAGCCGACTTACAGATGGAACAGCGCAAATCCCACATTTGTGTCACAGCTAAGGAAAACTGCAGAAAACCTTAACCAGATCTGCCGGCAACGTGAATCGACCTCGGGCGCTTGGGTGAAAGTCCAGTACTCTAGACATTACAATACCGAGGATGTAAACCGCATTTCGGACCATAAAAACCCTCTAGTTATTCAGGCGACTCCTCTATCGGGATTTGTACAAAATTAAATTGTACCAAGTTAACTGAAAGCTTAAAACTAATAGCTCAGTACAAATATGTTGTTCAGAACCCGAACAGAACAAAATTCGTATAGTACCAAGTCTGTTAAATCGCATTACGTGCAAAGTAGTCTGTGCACTTCGCGCTCGGTACAAAAATCACTGTTTAATGCGCGAATTGTACAATTTCTGACTTGGTAGGTACGTAACATATATATGTATAGTAGATTTACTCTATAATATCACTTACTTATAGTAGTATTTTAATTTCCGGTGCAAAAGTTTATTCGTAAGTTTTAAAAGGTTTGACAGGTAATCAGTAGACAATCAGGTAATGAAATATATATACTGATTGTGAGTAGGAATTAAAAATGAACGTGTATGCCAGGCTTGTGGAGAAACCAGGCACAAATCACTGTATAATATAGTAAACAATATTTTTGTGCTTGTTTGAGGCGCACAACGGGTTTATGCAATAATCAGTTTAATCTAATTGTTAAACTAACGAGTATGATCTTATTCAGTTGTTCCACAATTTTCTGTTGCGACTTTATTGTTGGAATAATATTCCTTATATTCGATTTCCAAATGAGTTATACGGCATTAAAAACAGAAAATATATTCTGAATGGAACACTGAAAACTAGGAATATGTAGGCATTGAGACACGTCAATAAATATAAACGGCGTTGTACTGGTTGTACAGCAACAAAATAACGTCCATCTAATCTTTCAGTCATACATGTGGATGTAGGTATAGCCATCAAAAATGTAATGAACTCTAAATATCTTTATGCTCTTTATGCAAAAAATACCAAAAAGGCAAAAATATCCCAGTTGGATAAGTGCGTAGGCTCACCTCCTTAGAGTTTCAATTTAGAATTTGTATTGAATACATGAAACCAAGTTAATGGTATTCCTATACCCAAACAAACAAATTAAGGATCTCGGTCAACGCGTGATCAACAGTTGTGAAATACATTAAGTTAATATAAGAGAGTAACCTGCATCTTGTGTTACTCTCGACTGTTAAAGAAAGTAAGCAACGTATGTTAGGATTGTACTTTTTAGAATTTCGAGCATGTGTTAACCGCATCTCGATGCGTTAAGTATTTTCACCCTCGTGATTTCGGTGGCCTGGATTATTCATTTGTTTGCTTGGGTATAGTAATATTCCTAGATATGCTATGATACTAATATTCCTAGATTTCGTATATTTGTCTTTTTTTCAATTTACTGTTTACAATTAGGTAAGCCATACGTAGTTAGTTTCTCGTTCTGGAAAACGTTATAACAACGCATTTATTAATATTGAAATATGACTTTTTACAATCCACTATATATTCTGTCCATCTTCAGGAGTGTAAATTTTATATCGTTAGAAAATAGAAAACATTTAGAGTTTGTTACTACCGAAGGAAAATCATTTATTAGCAATAAAACACGCAGGGGTCTAAGATTTGATCCCTGGGGAACTCTAAAGTCATAATGTTGATATGTATCAAGATCAAACTGGAACGTCTCTGGCAGGGTTGGCAAAAATCATGTTTTATAAATCAAAAACGGTTGTTTTTTAAATAAAACATGCTTTTTTATCGAAAATGAGTGTAAGACACCCCATATATAAAAAAACATTTGAAACATGATTTTAAACTGTTTTAAACAACACCTCAAAACAACATTAAATTCTTACATTTTTGCAACATAAACAAAAAACAACAAACAACAAACACAAATTAGACATTTTAGAAGCTTTTGAAATATACAAACATAAACGCACTGTACCTTTAATGAATGAACAAACTGAGCTTAGTAATTCTCCTTTATTAGAAGTGTTAGATATTTAGTTTTATTATGTATTGTATCTAATTACCTATTTTCTGTATGTATTTATCTTTAGCAACGTGTTTGTTTATCAATCTTATCTACCCTTGATAATGACACAAAGTGTCGAAACAATATTGTCAGGTTAAGATATTAATAAAACTTGTGAAACTTTAATTAATCTTTGTATTTATATTATATTTCATGTTTTAAACTAATAAAGATTTTGAAATATTCTAATAAAAGCTTTTAAGAAAGATATTATTAAATTCAGATACAAATTATCATTATGAATCCTGATTATGCATGCCTGAAACAATAATAAAAGTTCTTATTCTTATCAGTACTTTTTTAATTTTACGACTTCCTAGTAAGAGTAACTTAAATAAAAAATACAGTAATCAAAAATCTACTTCGATTCTCGTCAAAACAAAAGTGTTAAATATTATTAAGTCAACACTTTGTAATTTATAAATAAAAGGATCATTATTCTTTTTAAATGCGTCTTCAAACCTCTAAAAAGAATGCAGAATTAGAAAATCAGTCGAATATTACAGAGGTAGCTTATATCTTCTATTTTCCATATAGTACTCAACTCGAAATTTTTAAATAGTGCCCTTTTGCACCACACAATTTTTTGACAAGTTGCAGTTTTAGAATCCACAGAACCAAAGCTACAATTCGAATTTATACATTTTTACCTCAAAGTCCCACAAAATGTGTTTTTTTTGCAAGTTTCGAGGCTTCGAGCACTCTACAAGGGACGAACGGTAAAGGCAAAATTGTATGAAATAAGGTTTGACTGAAGCTGACCGCGTGTACGAGCCGTCTTCAAAATTTCCAACCAGAATGCGTACTCCGCTTGAAAGAAAGTAATAAACTGAAAGAAAAGAACGTATGTATTATACAAGTTGGAGCCAATTGCAAGATTTTATTTATTGATTGAAGTTAATGTTTTAACTGTCTAACAATTAAAACAATATAAGTACTTACTTAATCAAAAACAACAAATTATGTACCTATCAAAAATCAATGGTCTACCTAGACGTAAAAAGCAAGTTACGAAGCAACGTGAAATATTTCATTTAATGTTTTAGAATATTTAATAGTCAACATATATTAACAGTTAAAATAATATACCTAATAAACAATAAATTATGTACAGATATATAATATACTATTTAATACCACTAAAAAACTACTATTATGTTACAAGTTGAACCCAATTGTATTTCTTTTATTAATTTAATGTTTTATAACGTCTAACAATTACAACACAACCGAAATACAAAACAAATAATGTTATATTAAATGTCAATTGTTTGGTGGGATATTACTATATCACGGTAAATATTTCAAAGAATCATACGCAAAATTGCGAATGGCAATAGTTATTAGGTTATTACGAAGGGTCAAAAACATCCCCAGGTTTTCTATTGAATTATATCTGGGCTGTTACCGGTCATGTTTATTTTGTTTTCTTTTAAAATGTGTATTCAGTTTAAGAAATGTGAAATATTCCTCAAGAAAGTAATCAAAGCTTATTACTACGCCCCACATAGGAAGAAAAAGAAATTCAATCAATACCTAATGAAACAGTTATAGCATTTATTTATAAGAAAGAACAAATAAATGCCTATGTAAAGTTGCAATTATTTTACTTAACAAAACCTTTTACTGACTACCGAAGGCAGGCGGTAACATGAGCCTCTAGCCTGAAAAAGGCTCTTACCTGACCGCCCCGACCATGCAATAAAGATGGCATGCAAGGGACAGAAGGATACTCCAAACAATATCTACATTATACACAAAAATTGCAGTTATTTATTAGCATAATGTACTTTTTTAATTAGCGTTTTTTGTCTGAACCTCCGTAACTAATTTAATTTCAACTGTAACTATGTTTATTGCTTCTGTGGGCATTAGAAATTGTATGATTTTAGGGGCAAACTTTAAAAACGTTGCGATAGTATATTAATTTTATTTGTAATCGGGCTTAACTTTTTGACCTAAACAACTTTTGCTTATAAATCTTTTCGTATTTTTAAAAATAAATGTAATTTAATATTAAGACTGTGGAAACGATTTAAGTACTTCATTGTTTATACACTGAAAAAAATTTTGTTTCAAATTGAAAAAATTGCAGGTAACATCAAAATTTTTTACTTTCAAAATGCTCCAACAAAATATTTTTTTCAATTTAAAAATAGCTCTACTTTTGAGAGTGTTTCGAATTTTTAATTCAATGTAGTGTGCATTTAAATACAAAGCTTATTTCGGAGGTTGATTTAAATAGTTTTATTGTTAATTTAAATAGCACATACACGGTGTCTCCCCGACGACGTCGGCGAAAACGTCGTCGACGACGTCGGGGACAAGGTCGAAATAATGAGGTAATGTTTACATTTACTGTAATTTAATGCATGACTGTGTATAATAAAATTATGAATATCGTATTTCTTTTAAGACATCAAAATGAAAGAAAGTAGTTTTGAGCATAATAAAATGCGTACTGAATTTCTTTAAAGTATTTCGAAATAGCTTATGCAATTAACAAAACTTTTCATAAGCGGAATAATATTGATATCCATCGATAGAATTACAAGTAACCCTTTATTATAAAACGAAAACTCTTTGTTTTTTTTATTAATCTCATTCTTAATTTAGTTTAAAAATGGATATAATTAACGCAGGATTTAGGATTTTCTGAGTTCTGGTGCGCAAATAATGATTTCCTATAAAGGACTTTTGATAAAATTTGGTAGTGATAATCGTCGGAAAAATATCATGTTTAAAAATGTAATGGTTTCACCGTCGCTTCCTTTTCCGTGTAGTTTTAAAATTTTATGCTGATGGTACATAACCTTATAATAAAAATCCTTCGGCTCATTTTGTCGCAATTCTTTTAACAAGGACATGTGTGAATATTGTTTGCGATCTAAAAACCAATTCTTTGCCTATTTTCTTTTTTTTCGTGGTGTTTCAGTTTCTTCTTCTTCGAAGCACAAGGCAACTGCCACACCAACTGCAATTTTTTTTCTCAAAGATAATTTATAAAAATCCATCTTATCACTTGAAAGTTTCACAGCATATTGAATTCATAATGTTTTCTTAAAAAGTATAATAAAGAAAGCATATATTTTTTAGTAATCCCAGATGTATATGTTTATTTTGCCTAATAATAATTTACAGTTGACAAGGGTTTTATTTTCACAGTTGTAAACAGTTGTTTGTAAACAAATGTAATAAAAATGAAATAATTCAAGTAAACCCGAAAAAGATAGATATAGTATAAGGTTATGTACCATCAGCATAAAATTTTAAAACTACACGGAAAAGGAAGCGACGGTGAAACCATTACATTTTTAAATATGATATTTTTCCGACGATTATCACTACCAAATTTTATCAAAAGTCCTTTATAGGAAATCATTATTTGCGCACCAGAACTCAGAAAATCCTAAATCCTGCGTTAATTATATCCATTTTTAAACTAAATTAAGAATGAGATTAATAAAAAAAACTAAGAGTTTTCGTTTTATAATAAAGGGTTACTTGTAATTCTATCGATGGATATCAATATTATTCCGCTTATGAAAAGTTTTGTTAATTGCATAAGCTATTTCGAAATACTTTAAAGAAATTCAGTACGCATTTTATTATGCTCAAAACTACTTTCTTTCATTTTGATGTCTTAAAAGAAATACGATATTCTTAATTTTATTATACACAGTCATGCATTAAATTACAGTAAATGTAAACATTACCTCATTATTTCGACCTTGTCCCCGACGTCGTCGACGACGTTTTCGCCGACGTCGTCGGGGAGACACCGTGAGTGGTGCCCATTAAAAGTAAAATAAACATTATTTGAATGGTAAATTGTAATTATTTTAAAAAATCTGCTGCTTTCAAGCATAAAGTACAAATATTTAATATTAAATGCAGTGCTTTTTATATGAATGTAAGGTTTTGTTTTTAATTTAATAATATGCTGTTTTCTTTTTAAATGCAACATTCTTTTAAGTTAATGACGTTAAATGCAGAACACACATGTTGAATTGAATGTATTATATTCTTTCAGTAAAAAACAACTTACTGTTATTAATGCTTTATTGACATCACACTTAAGTAATACAAAAATAAAAGGTAAAAATCTTTTATTATTGAAATAAAATAATAACTTATTATTTTATATATGGAATCCTTATATGGAATATTTGGAATTTTGTTTAAATCGTTCTTATTGAGAACTTAGCACTTGTAATACATTTATTTCTGCATGTAACAACTTATACATACTTTTATTTTAAAACCACACGCACTTGAATTAAAAACCTCTATTTACTTTAAAAGTATTTATCATTTATGTACATGTACAAAAAGAGCATGTACACTTCAATTCAAGGATTTTCAGTCTTGATTTCAAAGCAAAAGCAAATACTACATACATTGTTTTAAAAACATATTATTTTGTTTCAGAAGTAATTCCTTCTCCTTAAAATAAAAATGTCTTTTATTTATTTTAAATACCACCCTTCTTGAAATTTAATAAACCAGCATTTAAAAGATTCGGCATATAAAAGAACGCATTTGCACTTCAAACAAGAAATTTATAATTAACATAAAAGTAAAATGTGTTTCAAATTAAAACATCAGTTGAAAGTAATAAACAAAAGCAGAATATAGCCTTTTCATTTAAATCTACCCGCATTTTTTCAATTTTAAAGTAAATGCATTTATTTGAACGTCAAACGTAAAGATTTTTGTTATAAAAACTGAAATTTCTTTCAGTGTAACGAAATGCTTTATAATTGAGCTTTTTACTTTAAATTAGTGTTAAAATTATTCTGACCAGCATGACCGCCCTGTATTATAACTTCGGCCAGTCGCCAGCCATCGAAACCGGCGGCCAAAGAATAAACCGAAACGCAAATCAGAAACAAAACGCGTAGTAATGCGATGTTGCCGGTAAAACATGTGCTACGGGTGCCAGTAGAACAATAATTATGATGGGTGCCAGTACTGCGAGGCGGCATATACTTCTGTATATACAGAAATCGACTGCAGCGCCACTCGTGGTGATACGCTGAACTTTTTTGTATATCACTCGGTATATAACGTCCTTAAGGCACCCATACAAAAATTCGTTTCTAGGCGTTTCACAACTTGTACATGCCAAAACCGTAGAAAAAGGTATAAAACACTATGGCACCCAAAACGGGTGCCGCATTGAAAAATCCGGGTGCCACTTTGTATATTTCATATGTCGTTTGGGTGCGTATAAGTCATTTTATAAGTCTATATATATATATATATATATATATATATATATATATATATATATATATATATATATATATATATATATATATATATATATATATATATATATATATATATATATATATATATATATATATATATATATATATATATATATATATATATATATATATATATATATATATAAATTGGTTAGAATAAGATGTAGATAATATGAGCTGTATTTACTCATACATTTTAGAGTTAGATCGTAATAAACTGAAATTTAATAATAATAACGTTAATGTTGATTTACATGAATAATTTCTTATTTTTTATTATTTATTATTATTTTTAATTTTTTTCTTTATATATTATTTTTAAATTTTTTTAAATATTTTTAATAATTATTTTTAATTTTTTTCTTATTTTAATTTTAGTTACCTTTTGTCAATATTGTATAAAAAAAAAATTGTTTCAACAGTCCTGTCATTATAATGTCAATTTGTAAATGCATCCACACCTAGTTGTGAGTTTAATACATAATTATTAATTATTAAAATTAATCAATTATTATATATCTTGTAGATTACCTCTGACGATGAAATAAATTTATTTCGAAAGCTTAGAAAAAAATAACAAAAGGTGTTTTGTTAAAGCCCCGACCAATTCCCAAGATATAAAAAAAAAAGTTCTTTATATATATATATATATATATATATATATATATATATATATATATATATATATATATATATATATAATATATATATATATATATTACTACTACTACTGGCGAAATCTAGCCAAAGGCTACTCTATTTAACCAATATACCCTACAGAAAACTGATAATTTAAAATATTTTTCCAACATTAAAGTTGCATAATGTGTATTCAATTCTAGTAGGTAAAACGGAGATGAAATTAGACAAGGATTTATTGTAAATGCAAAAAATAGTTTCTTAAATAGCGTTTGAATTGTTTTAAAGTATAGTTCTTTATATCTGCTGGCAGTGTATTATAAAGTTTTACTGCGTTGTAGACAAAACCTCGATGAAACAAGGTAGATGTATGATGTGGAATGGTAAGCGTATAGTTATAGCGAGTACCCACTGAGTGCACATACGAACGAGGTACCAGCTCAGAGCTAAGAGGCGTAGAAGACTTCGATGTAAGTAGAGCATGTGTGAACGATCCCAACTGGCACTTCCAACGATTTTCCATATTCAACCATCCTAATTCCTATTTTATGTGAAATATGATCATAACGGCGCAACTTAAAAATAAAACGGCAACACCAGTTCTGTATTTTTTGAATCCGATATTTATCACTAGCATCAAGACAGGGACCATAAACAAGATTGCAGTAATTAAAGTGACTCAAAACTAAAGTTTCGCATAACATTTTCCTTTGACTAAAAGTTAAAATATTTTTGTTGGCATACAGTAGCTTCAGAGATGAATAAGCTTTTTGAAGTAATTTACAAACATGTTGTTTAAACCGTAAGTTACTATCAAAAATTAAACCTAAGTTTTTTGCAGAATCAGTAATTGGTAACAGTTGGTTGTTTATGCATATATGGTGATCACTCTTGACAGTTGCAATTTGATTTTTATTCCCAAAAAATAGTAAATGCGATTTGCTGCTATTTAGTTTTAAGTTATGCTCCAAAGACAGTTGATGAATTGTATTAAGATCACTATTGATTTCTTCGTAGGCCCGTGCTCTATTAGAGAAGTAAAAAGATTTAAGAACTTGTGTGTCGTCAGCGTATGCGTGAATGTTACAAAATTTTAAGGATTTTAAAATGTCCGCAGTATAAATAATAAACAGTAGGGGTCCTAAAATTGAGCCTTGCGGCACACCAGAAGTGATAGAAAAAGAATTAGAATATTGATTATTACTTTTAATTATTAAAGTTCTTTCTGATAAATAAGATTTTATTAAATCAACAGCACTAACTTCGAAACCATACCAACGTAATTTGGCACAAGCGAGATCATGATTAATAGTATCAAATGCTTTTGAGAAATCGAGTAGTATTAAAGCAGTAACCTGTTTTTTATCAATTGCATTGACGATATCGTTCATGACAGTAGCTAGAGCATCAACAGTACCATATCCACCCCTTCTGACAATCAGGTAATAACGAGTGCTCATTGAAAAAATAATAGATCTGTTTGTATAAAATTTTTTCAAATATTTTGGAAATACAGGGTAGTATACTAATTATACGTAAATCAGAGAATGATATAGGATTTGTAGTTTTAGGCAAGGGAAGGCCTATAGCACCTTTCCAAGCTAAAGGGAAATAATTTGATTCTAAGCAACAGTTAATTATATGCGTTATAAATTTATCTATAAACGGACTACAATACTTTAACATCACTAGAGAAATATTATCAGCACCAAGTGCATTCGATTTCAAACTGGATAGTATTTTATGAACTTCTTCTACTGTAGTTAAAGAAAACTTGAAGGTTTGCGGTGTTACATTTTGATTATTTAAATAATATTGAATTTTACTATTGCAATTGTTTGATGTAGACTGAACAAATGAACTAAAATAATTCCCAATTGAATTTGGATCAGATAAAGTGTTAGGAGTGTCACGGCTATTATTGAATCTTATATTAAGATCAGTAAAAGCAGTCCATAATTTCTGAGTATCTTTGTGCTGCGTAATAGTAGTAAGATATGCTCTTTTTTCACGACGTAAAGAAGCTACAGTGAAATTTCTCAATTCCTTATACCTGATCCAGTCAGAGGCGGATTTAGTACGTTTGTATTTTCTCAAGGCGCTGTCACGCTCCCTCATAATTACCTTTAGGTTATCGGTCAGCCAAGGTGCTCTCGGTTTTGTCAACTTCACATGCCTTACAGGGGCATGCAAGTCAAAAACCGATAAAATAAAGGACATGAGAATGGAGACTTTGTTATCAACATCGGGTTCTCGAAGGAAAATATGCCACGGTAAAGATTGTAAATCAGTTAAAAATGAGTCGTGATTAAAGTTACGAAAACATCTAGTTTGAATAATTTTGGATTTATGTTTATATAACAAAATTTTTAAATCACAAAAAGTAGCTTCATGATCAGATATTTCATCTGCATTGTTCTACCGATTCATTGCTTACAAAGATCGGATCTAAAAGATTACTAACAGTTCTTGTGATTCTAGTAGGTTCGTTTATTATCTGTTCTAAGTCATATGTATACATGTATACATGTATACATGTATACATGTATACATGTATACCTATGTATGTATGTATGTATGTATGTATGTATACCTATGTATGTATGTATGTATGTATGTATGTATGCATGTATGCATGTATGCATGTATGCATGTATGCATGTATGCATGTATGCATGTATGCATGTATGCATGTATGCATGTATGCATGTATGCATGTATGCATGTATGCATGTATGCATGTATGCATGTATGCATGTATGCATGTATGCATGTATGCATGTATGCATGTATGCATGTATGCATGTATGCATGTATGCATGTATGCATGTATGCATGTATGCATGTATGCATGTATGCATGTATGCATGTATGCATGTATGCATGTATGCATGTATGCATGTATGCATGTATGCATGTATGCATGTATGCATGTATGCATGTATGCATGTATGCATGTATGCATGTATGCATGTATGCATGTATGCATGTATGCATGTATGCATGTATGCATGTATGCATGTATGCATGTATGCATGTATGCATGTATGCATGTATGCATGTATGCATGTATGCATGTATGCATGTATGCATGTATGCATGTATGCATGTATGCATGTATGCATGTATGCATGTATGCATGTATGCATGTATGCATGTATGCATGTATGCATGTATGCATGTATGCATGTATGCATGTATGCATGTATGCATGTATGGATGTATGTATGTATGTATGGATGTATGTATGTATGTATGTATGTATGTATGTATGTATGTATGTATGTATGTATGTATGTATGTATGTATGTATGTATGTATTTTTTTTTGTGTGTTTTATTACGTATATTCAGCATGCTCCATTATTTGCAAAATAATACTACACGCTGTCGATTAACTCCTTAAATAACTAAAAGCATTAACTACATTATTCAGTTTGTTATGACACTTATAACTTTTCACTTGAAATATTTATAAGTTCTGCAGATTAATGTCTTTTGCAAATCTCCAAAAATGATTTATGTATTTGGACACGAGATCTTTTTTGTCTACTGGCCAAAGACCACCATCAATAATTATACTGTTTCTCAATTGTCTTCTTTGCCTTGTCAAATTACTGCATTGATAAATTATGTGATCACTTGTTTGCTCTCCATTACCACATATACAGTCTGGGTTGTCTATTATTTTGAATCTGTAAAGATAACTTCTTAACTTCCCATGCTCTGTAATAAGAGTAGTGATATTAAATGTCATTGGTAATTTTATTTTTAGTCTGTCTTCTATATTTGGAAAGAAGGCTCTCGTTATATTCCCTTTTTGTGAATTTTCCCATTTGTCCTGCCATTTGATTTTACTAATGTTTCGTGCTTCTGTTATTATTATGCTTTTTGGAATCTTTTTATATATTGGTTCTTCTATTGCAGTTGAAGCTTCTTTAGCTAAAGTATCTGCTAGTTCGTTACCTTCTATACCTATATGGGCTTTCACCCAAGTGAATTGCACTTGCCATCCTTCTTCTTCCATTATCTTAACTCTTCTTCTTATCAGTTCTATCATATTTGTGTTATTGTCTCTGTTTCTTAGTGCATCTAGTGTAATTTTACTGTCTGTACATATTTTAACTTCTTTTTCTGAATCCGATATTTCCGTTTGTCTAATTTTCTCTAGTGCTTTAAGGATTGCTAGTGCCTCTGCTTGGTTGTTAGTACATCTCGAATCTAGTTTATATTTTAAAGTATATATAATTTCTCCATTTTTGTAAATTGCTACTCCTGATCCTACACTATTCTCATTCTTGCTTCCATCTGTATATGCTTCGATTTGATAAGATTTATCTGGATTTGCGTCCAATTTGCATGTATGCATGTATGCATGTATGCATGTATGCATGTATGCATGTATGCATGTATGCATGTATGCATGTATGCATGTATGCATGTATGCATGTATGCATGTATGCATGTATGCATGTATGCATGTATGCATGTATGCATGTATGCATGTATGCATGTATGCATGTATGCATGTATGCATGTATGCATGTATGCATGTATGCATGTATGCATGTATGCATGTATGCATGTATGCATGTATGCATGTATGCATGTATGCATGTATGCATGTATGCATGTATGCATGTATGCATGTATGCATGTATGCATGTATGCATGTATGCATGTATGCATGTATGCATGTATGCATGTATGCATGTATGCATGTATGCATGTATGCATGTATGCATGTATGCATGTATGCATGTATGCATGTATGCATGTATGCATGTATGCATGTATGCATGTATGCATGTATGCATGTATGCATGTATGCATGTATGCATGTATGCATGTATGCATGTATGCATGTATGCATGTATGCATGTATGCATGTATGCATGTATGCATGTATGCATGTATGCATGTATGCATGTATGCATGTATGCGTGTATGCGTGCATGCGTGCATGCATGCATGCATGCATGCATGTATGCATGTATGCATGTATGCATGTATGCATGTATGCATGCATGCATGCATGCATGCATGCATGCATGCATGTATGCATGCATGCATGGATGTATGTATGTATGTATGTATGTATGTATGTATGTATGTATGTATGTATGTATGTATGTATGTATGTATGTATGTATGTATGTATGTATGTATGTATGTATGTATGTATGTATGTATGTATGTATGTATGTATGTATGTATGTATGTATGTATGTATGTATGTATGTATGTATGTATGTATGTATGTATGTATGTATGTATGTATGTATGTATGTATGTATGTATGTATGTATGTATGTATGTATGTATGTATGTATGTATGTATGTATGTATGTATGTATGTATGTATGTATGTATGTATGTATGTATGTATGTATGTATGTATGTATGTATGTATGTATGTATGTATGTATGTATGTATGTATGTATGTATGTATGTATGTATGTATGTATGTATGTATGTATGTATGTATGTATGTATGTATGTATGTATGTATGTATGTATGTATGTATGTATGTATGTATGTATGTATGTATGTATGTATGTATGTATGTATGTATGTATGTATGTATGTATGTATGTATGTATGTATGTATGTATGTATGTATGTATGTATGTATGTATGTATGTATGTATGTATGTATGTATGTATGTATGTATGTATGTATGTATGTATGTATGTATGTATGTATGTATGTATGTATGTATGTATGTATGTATGTATGTATGTATGTATGTATGTATGTATGTATGTATGTATGTATGTATGTATGTATGTATGTATGTATGTATGTATGTATGTATGTATGTATGTATGTATGTATGTATGTATGTATGTATGTATGTATGTATGTATGTATTGCACTGTTTAAATGTCTTTACCATTCACTCTGCCTCACACGTTCCAGTACTATGAGAAATTTAAAATATATTATGTCGAGTTGTTAATTTTCTTTATATATCTCTCAGGGTCGAACTATCTAATATTAAATCAATAAGGTTGTTTATACATTTTCTTTATTGTATAATTAAATATGAGACTCAAATGTAATCTTTCAATATGGGTTTCTTTTATTGAAAGATTAAAACTTACCAACCAAGAATTAACTTTTATTCATACCCCTGCATCAGTTATTAATTTTCAACAAATAAAGTTTGGTTATTATTCATAACCTTTGACATTTATATTTTAAATGTCAAACATGACATTCAACAATCAAAATATTTTTAAGACAGAATAAGTAAATAGAGCATATATGGATTATTAGTTTTTTTATTTGTATTAATCTTTATTTTAGGATTTTAAATGGAAAGAAATCTTACCCTTTGTCAACTTACATGTTTTATTTTTCCTCAGGTAAGTATCCCTTGTATGGACCTCTAATAGTTTAGTAAAATTCTGACACACGTCTTCTTCTTTCTGATCTAACACCTCCACAATCACGACCTTTAAACTCCACAATCACCACTATCTGCATAGAAACGTGATCCACCGCCTTTGACTCAGCCCAAACCACCTCTCCTGACTACTGGACTGTCTCATATACGCCTTCCGGACTTCCTTCTCATACAGGGCTTGAATGATGGTGGTCAGCTCTCCCAGACCTTCAGTAAGTATTTACGAAACTATATCTTCCTGTCAAATTACCTTAATAATTGTTTTCCTTTTCAGGTATATTACGCCGCCTCTTTAAAACTTTTACACCTCGATGATCAACTGACCCAGCTCGAAGACAATTTCCAAATGTTATTTTATTTTTTCAATACTCTTACCAATTCATAATACCCTTTTAATTTTATTTTGTATTCTAATGTATTTTTTCTTCCTTATCCAATAAAACAACAGACCTCTTTTTATATGTTTTAATTCAATAAATTTTCTTCTTGGTTCGTTATAATTTTACAATTTTAGTATACACATTTTGTAGTACATAGCTTTTATATTCATAAATTTCTTCTTCTTATCAATTTTAATTAAATTTTCAACTCATACATAAAAAAACACCTCTGTTTATTTCTTCAAATTTTTATCAATTTCTATTTTTTTTAATAATCATAACATCTCCCTGAGATACCTCTTTTCAACTATTTTCTCTTTTTTAATCAAAATACTCTCTATCTTAGGTGATTCTTTTACTTTGTTTCTAACTAATGTTCATAACCATAGTAGTAATTGAAATTTCTATTATTGACTACAGAGAGGATTTTAATTATGCAAGAGAAAATCAATATACCTTTAAATTGTTACATGATTTTTTATTTTCAGGTTGACTGATGGCTAGATATCCTTTCCTTTTATTATCCTTGTTAATTTTAATACTGTATCATAATACTATAACCAATATATGCTATTACGTTCTATTTTCTTGTTTTATGATTATATACTAAATTTTTTTTTTTTATTCATGGGATACCATTATGACTTTATATGTAAGTTTATTTGTTGAACCTCAATAACCACATCTGTGTAATAATGATCCTTAAAATTTTCTATACTTATGAATACGCTCATATTAAATTTCCTACCACTGATAAATGTGAACATCACATATTCCCCTCCTTTGGTTCATTAAAAAATAATAACTTAATATTCATAATTATTCATTATACATTGATATTTTTGCAATTTATTTTTTTTTTATGAATCCAAAGTATCATACTCATATATGTATCTAAATTTTGTTTTCATATTTCATAACGAACAACTCTCATAACATAAACACAATTAACTTTACATAAATAAATTAACACATTACTATATACACTTTATATCTATTTCAAAATTTAATATTTTGGAACTATTTTTTTTTCTCCACCAACAAAGTTGGTATAATGACTTATTTTATATTTTTTTATGTCAATTTGACAACATTTTAATTTTTCTTGACACATGTCAAGATTTATTTGACATTTGCAAAAATTTTAAGGTTAAAAAAAAAAAACACATTTATGTCATCAACATTAAATTACCTAACCCCATTTTTCTATTCTAATCCTACATAAACAAAACTAAACATTTTCTCTTTTATTTACAATTATATACACATTTTTTTTTCTTCTTTCATTCAATTCATTTTTTTTCCCTTTTAATTTCATGTATTTTAATATTAATATCTCACTGTTTCTTACAACATTAGCTAATTATTATTTTATTATCACCTCACTTAATCTTCACTACCACAGTATCACTTACTACTCATCATCACTTTATTATTATTATATTTTATTATTATTATTAATCTTTATTATTATATATTTTATCATCATTATTTCTTCATTACATGCTGCTCAAAGAGATCTCTGCCCTCCGTCAGACAAACTTTCATTTTTATATTCAATTATTATTATTTACCTTTATTAATTATTTATTTTTATTCATTCAATTATTATTATCATTAAATACTTTAAAAACTCTTCACTATTTAATTAGTTATCACTCAGTATTAACTCTTTTATAATTATTTCACTAAATATATACACTTACTACCCATTTACACTATTTACACTTATTAATTGCTTATATCGTTGTGAAGCTTCTCAACTTCAAGATATGGAGGCCTATCTTCTATTTGTTATGCTCTATCCATCCAACTTGTATGCTGTTGAAGTGTTAAAATTTTGAAATGCTTCATCATTTCTCTGGTATGCTTTTCTGTTTGATTTTTTTTAAATGTTATCTCAGGATAAATGAATTGAACTTTCTTACTAGCTTTAAATCGTAATTGGGATCTTTCCTCTTCATAAAGTGTCCCTGATTCATCTTCCATATTCATCCAGCATCGTAAAAATCTTTCTTCGGTAAGGTCTGCATGAACGTCAACATCAATTAATACTTCTTCAACTAAAAACCTTAATTCCGTTTGTATTCTTCTTTCGAACTCAGATATCTTTGTCTTATTATTTTTGATTCGTCTTTGATGTAGCCTATCTTTACTTTCATTATCTCTTCCTGTCGTCTGTTGTCGTAAGTCAAGCCTTGTTGTGTTCTCTTTCTTTCCTGTTCTTTTATGATGAATTCTACTTTCTTCCATTTCAATTAATTTTATTTTGTGGATGGTAGTTTGGTAATTTTCTTCTCTTAAATTGTCTATTTGTGTCACCGCTCGACCAATTTCTTCTAACCGTTGCTCATGGTTCTCTTGGTTTTCTTTTAACTTCTTATTGGTTTCCATCCTAACATCTTCTTTAAAATTCTCCAATCTTTCTTGGATCATTCGTTGATTTTCTTCTTTAAATTCCATGAAAGTCTTTTCCACTCTCTCCTCTAACTTCGTCATTGTTTCAGATGTTTTCTTCATTTCTTCTCCTGAAATTGAAATTTTTTTATCAATCTTCTCTGCTGATTCTTCCAATTTTCTTTTCATTTCTTCCATATATTTTCTTGATTCTTCAGCTGTTGCTTTTCTTGATTCTTCAATTGCTTTTCTTATCTCTTCTTCCATAGCTTTTCTCGATTCTTCAGCTGCTTTTCTTGATTCTTCAGCTGCTTTTTTTGATTCTTCAATTGCTTTTCTTATCTCTTCTTCCATAGCTTTTCTCGATTCATCAGCTGCTTTTCTTGATTCTTCAGCTGTTGCTTTTCTTGATTCTTCAATTGTTGCTTTTCTTGATTCTTCAATGGCTTTAAGCAGAGTTTCCATCATTTTGTCACTTCCCGTTGGAGTAGTCAAATGTGGTTCAGCTGCGATTTCTTTAGTAATAACCTCCCTCTCTTGTATTTCACCCTCTTCTCCTATAGGTATGGTTATTTCTTGTTCGGCTTCTTCTTCATAAATTTTCGTCGACGTACCTTCTGATTGTTTTGCTCGCTCATCTTTGAAACCTTTAAAACCTACCTTTGGTTTGCTTGATCTTGTTGTTATTTTCTCGGGTTTATCCATTTTTATATTGACCTAAATAACCCCTATTACTTTTTATGTGTAAAATTTTATGAATCAAATAAATAATAAAACGTATTTATCTAAACCTTTAATTAAATTTCACCTTTATTGTTAGTATAAAAATTCACGGTTCCTCACACGTTGTAAGCAATTTTTTATATACGTTGGGCGTCATTAATTTGTGAAGATTAATTTACACTTACTCTGCCCTCTACGTTGGGCGCCATTAATTTGCACTGTTTAAATGTCTTTACCATTCACTCTGCCTCACACGTTCCAGTACTATGAGAAATTTAAAATATATTATGTCGAGTTGTTAATTTTCTTTATATATCTCTCAGGGTCGAACTATCTAATATTAAATCAATAAGGTTGTTTATACATTTTCTTTATTGTATAATTAAATATGAGACTCAAATGTAATCTTTCAATATGGGTTTCTTTTATTGAAAGATTAAAACTTACCAACCAAGAATTAACTTTTATTCATACCCCTGCATCAGTTATTAATTTTCAACAAATAAAGTTTGGTTATTATTCATAACCTTTGACATTTAAAATATAAATGTCAAACATGACATTCAACAATCAAAATATTTTTAAGACAGAATAAGTAAATAGAGCATATATGGATTATTAGTTTTTTTATTTGTATTAATCTTTATTTTAGGATTTTAAATGGAAAGAAATCTTACCCTTTGTCAACTTACATGTTTTATTTTTCCTCAGGTAAGTATCCCTTGTATGGACCTCTAATAGTTTAGTAAAATTCTGACACACGTCTTCTTCTTTCTGATCTAACACCTCCACAATCACGACCTTTAAACTCCACAATCACCACTATCTGCATAGAAACGTGATCCACCGCCTTTGACTCAGCCCAAACCACCTCTCCTGACTACTGGACTGTCTCATATACGCCTTCCGGACTTCCTTCTCATACAGGGCTTGAATGATGGTGGTCAGCTCTCCCAGACCTTCAGTAAGTATTTACGAAACTATATCTTCCTGTCAAATTACCTTAATAATTGTTTTCCTTTTCAGGTATATTACGCCGCCTCTTTAAAACTTTTACACCTCGATGATCAACTGACCCAGCTCGAAGACAATTTCCAAATGTTATTTTATTTTTTCAATACTCTTACCAATTCATAATACCCTTTTAATTTTATTTTGTATTCTAATGTATTTTTTCTTCCTTATCCAATAAAACAACAGACCTCTTTTTATATGTTTTAATTCAATAAATTTTCTTCTTGGTTCGTTATAATTTTACAATTTTAGTATACACATTTTGTAGTACATAGCTTTTATATTCATAAATTTCTTCTTCTTATCAATTTTAATTAAATTTTCAACTCATACATAAAAAAACACCTCTGTTTATTTCTTCAAATTTTTATCAATTTCTATTTTTTTTAATAATCATAACATCTCCCTGAGATACCTCTTTTCAACTATTTTCTCTTTTTTAATCAAAATACTCTCTATCTTAGGTGATTCTTTTACTTTGTTTCTAACTAATGTTCATAACCATAGTAGTAATTGAAATTTCTATTATTGACTACAGAGAGGATTTTAATTATGCAAGAGAAAATCAATATACCTTTAAATTGTTACATGATTTTTTATTTTCAGGTTGACTGATGGCTAGATATCCTTTCCTTTTATTATCCTTGTTAATTTTAATACTGTATCATAATACTATAACCAATATATGCTATTACGTTCTATTTTCTTGTTTTATGATTATATACTAAATTTTTTTTTTTTATTCATGGGATACCATTATGACTTTATATGTAAGTTTATTTGTTGAACCTCAATAACCACATCTGTGTAATAATGATCCTTAAAATTTTCTATACTTATGAATACGCTCATATTAAATTTCCTACCACTGATAAATGTGAACATCACAGTATGTATGTATGTATGTATGTATGTATGTATGTATGTATGTATGTATGTATGTATGTATGTATGTATGTATGTATGTATGTATGTACGTATGTACGTATGTACGTATGTACGTATGTACGTATGTACGTATGTACGTATGTACGTATGTACGTATGTACGTATGTACGTATGTACGTATGTACGTATGTACGTATGTACGTATGTACGTATGTACGTATGTACGTATGTACGTATGTACGTATGTACGTATGTACGTATGTACGTATGTACGTATGTACGTATGTACGTATGTACGTATGTACGTATGTACGTATGTACGTATGTACGTATGTACGTATGTACGTATGTACGTATGTACGTATGTACGTATGTACGTATGTACGTATGTACGTATGTACGTATGTACGTATGTACGTATGTACGTATGTACGTATGTACGTATGTACGTATGTACGTATGTACGTATGTACGTATGTACGTATGTACGTATGTACGTATGTACGTATGTACGTATGTACGTATGTACGTATGTACGTATGTACGTATGTACGTATGTACGTATGTACGTATGTACGTATGTACGTATGTACGTATGTACGTATGTACGTATGTACGTATGTACGTATGTACGTATGTACGTATGTACGTATGTACGTATGTACGTATGTACGTATGTACGTATGTACGTATGTACGTATGTACGTATGTACGTATGTACGTATGTACGTATGTACGTATGTACGTATGTACGTATGTACGTATGTACGTATGTACGTATGTACGTATGTACGTATGTACGTATGTACGTATGTACGTATGTACGTATGTACGTATGTACGTATGTACGTATGTACGTATGTACGTACACTGTAAAAAATGAGGTAAAATTACCTTGGGAAAGAGGTAACTTTTCGCTATTATTTGCGGTATTTTTACCCTAAAATTAATTTTACCTATACATTTAGTAGTTTTACTATTTGTGGTAAAATGCCCTGTAATTATGTAAAATTATACAAATATAAGTAATTCTACTACATTGAACTGGTTAAAATCACTATCCATAATATAAATTTACATAACTCAGACAATTTTTTCCTTACAAATGTATAATTGCTCAATAACTTAATTCATTTTTAGTGTAATATTAAAGATAAGATGAACTTGAACAAGAATAGTGTAATTTTACCCTTAATATGTTTTTAACCGTTGAGATGCTATGTCGCTGATCGCACTTGTTTGTGACCTTCATTTCGTGAAAGAATTCAGGAATCCATTATGAACAGTCCAAATAGGCTTTTTGGGGAATGGTCGGAATGGTGTGTACCATTCTTTTATGATTTCGGCGAGGCGTACTCTATCGATACCGAACGAAGTGTTCATTGCTCATTAATATTTTGTTTTTCGTTGTAGTGTAGTACGGATTTATTAAAGGCAAATATTTACACGTATGACCGAAGATGGGAAGAATTTTATTTTATAGTAGAAGTTAAAAAATAATAATCGGTAAGTACCTATATGTTAAAATTACAAATTTAAACCAATAAAATAAAAATATTTAATTTAATGTTTTTCTAGGATGAATCAAAAATTGAAGAATTCGAAATAAACTAGCATAACTGTAATTGAGAAAGGTACTCGTGTATAATTGTTTATATAATTTATAATTTTTTTATTTTCTAGGTGGAATCGAAACTTTATCTGAATGTCTTTGAGAGACCAAATATTTCCGAAAGCCCCTGAAAAGAAGTTCTGTTAATGTCTTATATTTTATATAAGTACATACGTTCAATAAAAATTACTTTGATTTTATTTTGTTTCATACAATTCCCAGAGGAACGATTGAATTTGCAAGTACTTTCGTAAGTACTTTCGCAAGTCATCGTTACATTCAAGAAGTATTTTCACATTTGTATTTTAACCCTGAAAAGTACTATTGCCATGAAATATTAACTTTGTCATGTAACTTTACACAGGTGTTTTAATGTTAAAATGTAAAATTACATTGAGATTGTAATTTCAATCTGTAAATTTACTTAAAAAGGAAACATTACAATGCAAACTTAACCTAATGTTGAAATTTCCCCACTTCCTATGAAAATTACACTTTGAAGTAAATTTACCCCAAAAAATGGAGGTAACATAGTTGCCTCCATTTTTTAGGGTATAATTCACCGGTAATTTTTTAGAGTGTATGTACGTATGTACGTATGTACGTATGTACGTATGTACGTATGTACGTATGTACGTATGTACGTATGTACGTATGTACGTATGTACGTATGTACGTATGTACGTATGTACGTATGTACGTATGTACGTATGTATGTATGTATGTATGTATGTATATATATATATGCAACACTATATAAAAGGTTTGGAGGGTTAGAACCAACCTAAACGCTAAATTTCCCAGAATAGATGTTAACCTAATCAATTTAATGCTGCTAATTTGTGTAAACTTCGCTGATGGATTTAGAGAATTAGAAATTTTCTAACAGAGCCTAGTTGCATATCATACTAATATAGTTTTAGCTTAAAAGCTAACCCTAAGATATTAGCAACATGTTACTTAAAAATATATAATACCCAGAGTTAAATTGTTAACGGAATGGATTTCCAGAGAATTGGATATTGATCAATTGGAATGGTGTAAATGACGTGAAATAAAATAAATTCCTATTAAAAGAAAAATATTGGAAACATTTTTAATAAGACTGAGAACATAGTGTTCTCTTTTATCATCATCTCATTGGAGAGTCGTAACAAGAAGAGGTTGGTAATAAGAAAGTGGGTTAAAAACTGTAAATTTTAATTAAATTGGGAATTGTTAGATCGAATAAACTTCTAGTTTTGAAGTTATACATTTATAGGTTATAAAGTTTATGTGTGGTACATTCCAAAATTTCAATTTGGTTGGTTCAGTTTATGGGTACCTGCATTATTAATTCTAATTGGTGGTATGAAAGTGTTTTATTGCTTCTAAACTAACTGATGCTACTAATGACAAACTCGAACGGTGCCCGTTGTGCAGAGTTGTGTCGAAATGAATTAAGTTTGACGATTAAGGCCCCTCGGATGGTCCGGAGTTAGTATAGCTTATGCGCGGATTGTGGAACTCTCTTCGCCAACTTGTGAACTTTTCATGGGTCTTATTGCTACAACATAAAGCGATTCAGCAGAATGGCGAAGACATATAAATAAAAATAACAATCTAACGCATGCCAACTTTTTATTAATACTTCTTCAAAAAGCCCATTTAAAACATTGTTACTTTACGATTCCGAATACGAATACATAAACGCTTGGCTTATGCCTTTTAAGGACATATATTGTACACTGTAAAACATTATGTCCTCCCTGACACCAGTTATGTCCTGCCAGACTGATGTCCATGTTTTATGACGACGCCATTCATGTTTTTCGATTTCGCTACGCGATTAATAAAATATTCCTACAAGTTTAAACCTCGACAAAAACTAGCAATGCGTTGTAGTACCAACCGTAAAATTTACAAAGTTGCGGGAATTTATCGGTGCTTTCCATGTATAAACTATAGAAATTCGTCATTTGGGTTAAAGTTGGTTAGGTAAACGAGAAATTTGCGAGATGTCAATCCTGCTAATGATACCACACGACCGCACCAAATTACCCTGACGTGGAGCGGCGCGGGGTTTACTGACTGGAAACATATGGCGCGGATGAGAGTTAGTTTTCCCGTTTGTAATATTCCTAATGACGGGCACACGCGCGTCGACCGCACCGGAAACACGCACTGCATGAAAATACAACTTCGCCTTTTTCTCAGGCCCTTCTGAAGGTGCGAAATCGTATGTATAATGAAGCGCTCGGCAGCAGATGATGTAGACGGGCAGATCAGATTTTCCTAATCGATTCATTCAGTGGGGTGCACTCAAGATTAATAAACGATAGATTTTCAATTGGAAAATAAACAGATTTTCACCCAAACAGTTACTTATTAATTTCTTTTCGAATTTTAATTAAACCCAGATAATATTAACCAAATTCTCTGTTAATTTTAAATCTCCAAAAATACTCTTTACAGGCTTTCTAATCTATAACGGTTTTCGCAATTATGAAAATAATTGCGGAAACGAAGAATATCTTAAACTGATCTCTTTCAAGAAAAAAAGCTTTAAATATTTATACTGATTATTTTCACATATGAAAACAAAAAAGATTTGTAAATGAGAGCAGAATGTGGTATAAAGGAAGACCATTTTAAACCTAACCTCTTCTGAGCACCATATAATGCAGATTTTATAGTCTATTTTATACTCATCCAATATTGTAAGATTTCTGCGAATAAATTTCTACGAATTCTCTAAATCAGATTTGAATGTCTTATCAAAATGAAATGATAGCTATTTTTAAAAGGAATTTTGGAAAGCGTCTCAGCAAATTTACATATACGTATGTTACGGTAAAAGTACACAAAGCGGTAAATGTATACAGTCCTTGTTGGTGAAAGTAAGTAAAACATTAACCAGTAAGGTTTTAAAACAGTAAAATTTTGAATACTGATATATCTTATTAGTTAGATACTAACCATATTGTAACGTTCTTTTTAAATAATACTAAAAATGCTGTTTTAATCGTCTGTTAACAAAGAAAAATATTTACAGTAACACTAATTACTAACACTATAATTATAAACTGCAACAAACTTAACTAGATTATTTGCAGACTATTTATTTACAATATTTATCTTTAACATTTATATTTACTTCACATTTATGTTCAACTAATTTACGATGCCTGCATTCATTTAACTCGTCGACTAATCCTGCCTTCTCTGAGCGGCGCTTTATATACCGTATCCAGGATTGCTGGAACGCACTAGAATTATTATACGTCATACATTCTAGAAAGTTGTTGATAAGACAGAACTATCTCGTGGTTTTCCCGTTCGTTACATTGCCCCTCTCTTCAAGTCTGTTCTGTCCCAGTACAAGTTTTATCCTCTGGTTCCTGTAAAAAGGATCGTGGGGATATCGACAGTTTTCGACTACACGTTCCATTACGGTAGAAATAGCAATCTACACTCTTCGTTGGCCTTGCCGCGGGCTGTGGGTTGAAGCTGCAGACCAAGATTTTCACGTCCGTATTTCTACAGATGACTTCCAACATGTTTCAAACGATTCTCCAATTCAACTGGTCCCGCCCAGAGCCGAGTTTGGGAACTGCCAATTTGTTAATGCCCTTGGTAAGCAGCTCGATCCTCAAATCCCATAAAGCCCTCTACAGGTCCGCGTAACTGGGTTTCTGGTAGTAAGCCTGTTTCGTTACTAAGTAGTAAATAGAGCGTCCATGATCGGGCAAGTATAAGACTTTGCCAACAGAAGAATTCTGATCTCGAAGTCCATCCAGTCGTCCAAATTTATTTCTAAACACTACTGTGGTCTCTCTTGCCATGCGGAGGTCCACGGAGACACAGTAGGCAATGGAATAATCAACAGGGACCCGGAAGACACCTTGTTGCATCTCGGTTGTGACTCCCTTTCGCGCTTTTTTGGTCCCGGAAAACGGAGCCATAAATTCTTCGGAGGTCGGTTTATCGTCTTCAGGCCTTACTGTATTGACAGCCACTTCAACCTCATCTTCCCGATCCGGGAACGACCCTCAAGATAGTCTCCATCAGACGCGAAAGGCATAACCGTGAACTGCCATAATTCGGAACCAATAGCGAACGCGGTCTTCTCCCGGTTTTCAGGTTCCACTTCAACTTACCAATAACCACTCTTTAAGTCCAAAGTCGAAAACCATCGTGAACCAGACAGTGCATCTAACGTGTCGTCAATACGTGGTAAGGGATAGCTGTCTTTCTTGTTCATGTTATTGAGCTGCCGATAGTCCACACAGAATCTCGTTGACCCGTCCTTTTTGCTGACCAGGACCACCGGTGACGTCCATGGGTTGCTGGATGGCTCGATTACCCCTTGTTCTTCCATATCTGTATATGTAATAATCTTCTCAGCTGCTGACGGACTGGCCTAAAGTTCCCTGTATCGACTTTATGTCGCACTAGATCGGTCCGTCCCTTCTGGCTATCGTCAAGAGAGAAGATATCTTGGTATCGGTGAACCAAATCCTGTACCTCTTGCACTTCCGTTTTAGTTACGTCTTCGAACGAATTAGTAACTATACCCACTAATTTTTCACCGTGGTCTTTGGACAATGGTTCCGGAACATCAGCCATACACCTGACTACTCGGAATACTGGCACACGCTTTCTTGTCCTGCTGGAATTGTTTGCAGGATGTTCCACGCGTCTCGACGCAAAACCAAAGTTAAAGAAACGGCCTTTTCCTTGCCAGTCTATCCGTTGGCCCCATCGACGGCCTCAAATGGTTTATAGTAGGTGGATCAAGATATCTTTCCATCGAACGTGAGCGGTTTCACTTTTATTCCTGTGGCAGGGTCATTTTCTTCTTTAATTTGTTTTCTTATTTCATCAAACTGCCACTCAGACGTTGGGAGAAACCGTAGTTGAGTCATTCTATCTTCGAGCATTTTAGTTATGCTATCTTTCTCAGTTGTTGGTGGCAGTTGCATTTGGGCTATTTTCTCTTCTACCATTTTGATTACCCTATCTTGTTCCGCTAATTTACCCTCTAACAGTCCTAACGCGCTGGCATTCTCCAAAAATTCTTCGAAAACTTTTTCTTATAACGGTTTGATATTTTCCAGCAATTCTTCTTTAAGCCTTCTGGTACTTTCTGCGGACTTCTCTAGTAATTCTTCCTTAAGCAATCTAGAGTTTTCCAGAAAATCTTCTTTAAGCTTTCTAGAATTCTCTTCGGACTTTCTGGAATTTTCCAGTAATCATTCCTTTAGCATTCTAGCATTTTCTTCGCACCTTCTAGAATTTTCTTCGGATTTTCTTGAGGTTTCTAGTAATCCTTCCTTCAGCATTCTAGCATCTTCTTCGGACTTTCTAAAATTTTCTTCGGACTTTTCCATAAACTTTCTAGAATTCTCTTTCATTTTACTCAAGAACACGTTAGTATCAATTGCGACTCCAGGTATTTCAAAGCGGTAAATTTCGAGGTCTTCGTTATGTCCTACAAACCATTCTTTTAGCCGATTTCTTAAAACGCTTTTATTTCCAGATATTTCTAAGTCGCGTTCTTCTAGTTCTATATTTAGATCTACAACATTGAGTTCGTTTAACAATTTCGTCGCCATTCTGATTATTCGTTGGGAATTGTTTTTAACACTATTTCGATTAACACTAATCGAAGTGCATACGTTGCATTATTGCATTATTTATTGCACGTTATTTTTTGGTGAATCACAAACGACACAATGAAATTAACGCATTTTCGTTATGTTTTTTGTGTAGGCTTAAGCGAACAAATCCGAATAACACTGCCATATACCGTGAGGTTAAAAGAGTGGTAAAAGGGCTTGATTAAGTATTTAGGAAAAGCTCGTTTCTTTTAACAGTACTTATTTATATTATTCAATATTTTTAAATAACAGTTAATTATTTAGCAGGCTGCAAGTAGTCTTGCACTTAAGTATTGTTCTCGCACAAGTCTTGCATCCTTGGTCTTGTTTTTGGCCTCGTTCTTGTACAGTCAGTCTTGTTCTTGTTCTTGCACCATTATGGAGAATCTTGGTTTTGGTCTTGCATTTCTGCAAGATCGATACCAAGACTGCAAGACCAAGACCATCTTGCTTATCATTGATGTGTACATTGTTCAAATATGTACTTTTACCGTAACATATAGTATACACATAAATGGAATGGTGTAAATGACCAACATTTTTTATATATTAAACCGCTCTTTAGCATTTCCGGCCAACTTCCGATTTTATATTTATTATTTGCATAATACTATATGATGGTGTTTGGACAAAGTTTAAACTCTTATCAAAAGTAAAGTAACAGTTATTTAACAGTAAATAAAATGTCATTAGTAAATGTTGTTCCTAATGTCAGTAGAAGTTCAGATATGAAATTCCAGCATTGTATCTCAAATTGATATTTTTACCTTCATTAATGA
The DNA here is from genome assembly GCA_929113105.1 of Agrypnus murinus. Lineage (NCBI taxonomy): Eukaryota > Metazoa > Arthropoda > Insecta > Coleoptera > Elateridae > Agrypnus > Agrypnus murinus. The sequence goes on along the minus strand of OV816023.1, from coordinate 2,822,127 downwards.
TGATGATGATTAAGTTGTATAAAGTTAACCAAAATGCATACTTTATTCAATAACATGAAAAAACATCCTTCCTACTTCATGGCACCGATTACTATGATCATTTGGCCGACCCTACTAGAATTTAGCCGAATTCCACCTTTAGTAGGGATTTTTATCGTGCCAAACATCACATTGACACGGGATCTACAGTTTTACTTCCTATCTGAGAAGAAGTCAGGTTTGTAATTTTTCTCCGCTAATTTGATAATGGTATAAAAATTATTCTACCTATTATCGTCCTACTGCTATTATATTACACATTTTTCTACCATCTGGTGTGTGTAGGTCATTTTACAAGAGTATTCCCTGACTGTGTCCTGTTTAGTTTTTATTTGTAGGAATACATAAAGGAAAAAGTGTACGTGACTGATTTCCACGATAACGTAGATTTTTTAAACAAAAATTTATCGAAGCAATAGCAAATATAAATGAATAATAAGTTGATTTTGTTTGCGAAGAATTAAAAGAAGCATATAAAAATGTCTAATAGCAGGACAATAAATATGTAAAAATAATTTTTATACCGTAAATAATAATATTAAAAGTATTAACCTGCGTCTTAACCTATCTTAAATAGTGTCGCATTTAGAAAAACTATTCTTCTAATTAAAAGTGTGCAGTAAAAGTCACTGATCAAAATTTTACGTTAAACCAAAAATATATTATGATTATTAAAGTAAAAAGGCTAAGTTTAACCGTTCATAAAGATAAGAAAATGTATTCTATGTGAGCTAAAATACTATGTACTAAAGTTGAGCCACTTATAAAAACAAGTGCTCAAGTGATTTTATCACTTTCATATCCATATAGAAACTTTGGAGTTGGTTATGGAATTGAGAATTAAACAACAAAATAATTTGGCATAATCTAGAAGAATATTGAAAGAGTCAGCACAACTACAAATGAAAGGTAGGAACGCCATTTCGTTTGAAATTAAATGTGGAAAAGAAGAGTTTTGATCGTAGTAGGCTGATGAATTGTAGTAAATACGGTATCTAATTACACATAAATATCTTTTAAGGTATCTTAGGTGTCAAGCTGTAAAGTGAAACACACTGTATATACCTCGCCTTTCTTTGTCTTCACTCAGAAGGGTTTCACCTCTGGCTGGTTCACAGATTGAGTTAACTATGCCCTTCTACTCTCTCGCATTTCCTGCGGTCTTTGTGTCATTGCTTTGCGGATATTATCTTAGGTGCTCTTAAATTAATCTCCCGAAGAAGCTCCATATAGTTGTGGGCCACACTTTGAGTCCGGTGTTCTCAATATGACAACGTCCAAACGTCGGAAGTTGTTTTTTAACCCTTTAAAGTAACGAAACCTTACAGTAGCATTAAAAGTAAAACTTACGTTTTTGCAACCCTGGAGAACCACTTTAAAGTAATTTTTCGTAAACTACTCCATCTCCATATTTACGTGTAAAATGTTGGAGGCCATTAATCAATTTGCAATTTGTTATGATTGTTATTAAATGTTTTACTACATAACCTCCAATAAAAATAACAAATTGTGTCTTAGGAATTGTTATGTACGTAACTTGAAGTTGGCAACATTTATTTGTAGTTTAGTTATGTATTTGACGGGAATATCCCATTAAAACACATAACATATATACAAGTACATATTTTGTATACCATATATAACATGACTTAATTTATATCATTGACCTGCTATCATGTATATAACTTAATTAAACATCTATATAATAAATGATTTAGATTTTTGTTTAACATAGGTATCTATTTAGTAAGTAGGCGCAGGGACACTTCGGCGCTAGAAATTGTCTAGTATTATTGTAATGAATAGAATCTGTAGGTAGTTACAGGTAATAAATACCCGTTCACAGGGTGAACGGACAAGCAGTCGCTTGAGATGTCGGACTTCACTAGTATCCGAGACTAGTCAGAAGATAGAGGGAGGGCAGTCGTTAGAGGTGTCGGGAAGCAATAGGATTCGAGACTAGCTTGTGGGCAGACCACACGGCGTTCACCCTTAGAACTGGTCGTTGTCTACATAATCCCAGGCTTGTCTGGGCAACGGATGACGCGATCAGAATGAAATGTGTGGTAGAGTTATGCCGAGGTGTTTCGTTTACGTTTCACCGAAGTGTTTCTCGACGATGACTCTAAAACGTTGCGGAGAGAGCTCTGCTAACAAGACGGTCCGGTGTGGGTGGATTGAATCTTACCTGACGTCAGGGTTTTTTATGGAGCTAAGTATCCCGCTGTCTGACTAGACAGGGTGTACGGTCAAGCAGTCGTTGGAGATGTCGGACTTCACTAGTATACGAGACTAGCCCGAAGATAGAGGGAGGGCAGTCGTTAGAGGTGTCGGGAAGCACTAGGATTCGAGACAAGCTTGTGGGCAGACAACACTGCGTTCACCCTTAGAACTGGTCGTTGTCTACCCAATCCCAGGCCTGTCTGGGCAACGGATGACGCGATCAGAATTAAATGTATGGTAGAGTTACGTTTCACCAAAGTGCTTGCTAACGAGGGGGTCTGCTGTGGGTGGATTGAATCTTACCTGACGTAGCGTCTTTTATGGAGCTAAGTATCCCGCTGTCTGGCCTAGACGAATGGGGGAGATTCAAGTGAGGTTTACCTCGGTTAGGGAGTTCGCTCGCTAACCCATGAGAAACTGCATGCCACCAGGTAGCGTTTCGGAGGTGACAGCACGGGGGTCTGGCATATGCTGTCAGTTCCAGCGTCAGGTTCCCAGAAATCGTCTAGAGACCTACACTTAAAGGGCGTTGATGTGAAGATACATAGCCTCTCCCGTTCAAGACAACTTCACCTTAACGGGTACACACCCGGATGCTACTTTGATGGGCCCTTAAAGTAGCCTCGTAACGAAGCTCTGTCGAGGGCGCACCAGGACTATAACTGGGAGATCGGGGTGGCGAACCCATTTAAAAACCAAGTCCCGCCACATTTGAGGTTGGATTCGATCGGGCAGTGACCCCAACTCTGGCTCGGTGTACTGAACTGACCTAAGTTGGGGGAATAGTCCTAATGCTGGACGAGGCACTTGACCCCGTATGAAAGATGACGGGGAGGGTGCCGGCGGGTAAGCACGTGTTAAGTCAATCGCTCCGGTACTAACCTGGTTAGCTAGTAGAGGGTGGATAGGCAATTTGCCAATTACAAAAGTTCATATGTACTGTCAGATTTAAGAGAAAATCTTTTTTCTAAGCTGCTAAAGCATTAAAATTAAAATTCTTCCGCAAATCTCTGCATAAAGGAATAATTTGTAATAAGAACTTAATTTGTTTATTATAAATCCCTTAGTGTTTATAAGAGTATCATGTTTGATAATCATGTTAATATAAATTTTAAAAAATCAAAAATTTTATAAGATCAATTAAATGAAATAGGAAAGTTGACATTAACATTGAATATCGTACCACTAATAAATACGTGTCCCACTTCACGATTTTTGTCTCAGTAGGTAACACTTATAAATGGATATTCCTTAGTATCCATTTACAATACAAAAAGCACTGGAATAACGGAATTTAACCAATCCAATTAAGAAGATGTACGTGCGTACATAAAAATAAAAAAGGTTACTCTGGTAATAGGATAGCTTGTCCCAAAAAATTAGACTAATGGTCCAAAAAACGTTTTATTTAAAGATCTCCGAAAGTTTTACCCTAATTTGCAACGGGAAAATGTAGATGCCCCAAACTGCTTTTAGTCGAAGTGTGCTTGCGCCTGTGTCCCGGCGTCGAAGTATGCCTGCGCCGAAGTGTGCCTGCGCCGAAGTGTCCTTGCGCCGAACTGTCCAGCGCCAAACTGTCCTCACGCCGAAACGGCCGCGTCTAAATGGCCGCGCCCAAATGTCCTAGACCGTCTTCTCTCATATAAGGTTTTCTAATTAATTACCGATAATATTAAGTTGTACGAAAATTCTTGGCTGTTAACACGTATATGCATATGAAAAGCAATGGTTTTTAGAAATTTATGTTGTATCGTCTATATTCTTCTGATGTTCACCTGATATTGTGGATACCAAATGGGTGATGCGTATTCTAGGTGTGGTCGTACTAAAGTTGTGTAGAGTATCTTTAAAGTTTGCAAATTTGTGAAGTCGACTGAGAATCTTCTGACAAAACCCAATATTTTAGATGCTTTATTAACAGTAGCATCAGTGTAGCATCAAATATTACTCCGAGATCCTTAATTTCTGTTTTAGTAGCAAGTTGCTGCGTATTTAAAACGTATTGAAATATATAATTTGGTTCGTTTCTATAAAATTTTATTATGTGACACTTATTTATGTTCATTAACATGTCGTTATTTATACACCATTTACAGAAATTATCCAAATTAGATTGCAGTGTTTTACAATCTTCTGAGGACTGGATGGATTTATATATTTTTATATCTCCTGCGAAAATTAAAAACCCGCAGTTGTGAAACAGTCGGCCTCATCATTGAAAAATTTTTGAAAAGCTTAGGAGATAAATTTGATCCTTGAGGCACTCCAGATGTCACCTGTATTCCTTCCGATATGAATTCTTTAATTTTTACAACTTGTATCCTGGATGTTATGTAACTAGATAGTCATTTATGTAATATGCCAACAATACCGACAGCTGATATTTTTGCTAATAAGAGTGCATGATTAACGCGGTCGAATGCTTTTGTTATATCGGTGTAGATACTATCAACCTGCCGCTCATTTCTAAAAGCCTCTAAAATAAAGTTTTCGTAAACCATTAAGTTGGTAGTTGTTGACCTTCCTGGATAGAAACCGTGTTGTTCGTCCACAATTAAACGGTTTGCAATTGGCGAAATCTTATCACATACAATGCTCTCAAACAGCTTCGAAATGCAATTTATAATTGAAATGGGCCTGTAATTGGTTACATCAAATTCGTTACCGCTTTTGAATATCGGAATAATGTAGCTATTTTCCAATTTTTTAGAAAATAACCAGTTTTTAATGACACCATATGTAGCATATATGACAGTATATATGAGCTACTTGTTATGTTGACACTGCTTAAATCAATGGCGTTAGTAAGCAAATATTCTGGGATATTACAGTTGTTCCTGATGTAAACATCTTTGAAGTGCTTGGTGAATAAATTAACAATATCCATACCTTCGTTAGCATGTTCATCTTCTACCTTAACCACATTCGGAATGCCACTATCTTTTCTTTTGTTATTAACATGTTTCCAGAAGGATTTGGTATTAGTTGGAATAGCATAGGACTTGCAAAAGATGAGTACCTCAAGAGGCATAATAAAGTCTGCAGCTACCTTCATTGGATAATCAGCAAGGAATACAACATTGAAACCCCTGATAAATGGTATAAACATAACGCACCAGATGTGGCAAACAACAAAGATATCACGATTATCTATGATCAACAAGTGCGCACTGACCGCACCATATCAGCAAACAAACCTGATATAATAATAAAAGATCTCAGCAAAAAACAATGCATTATAATAGATGTATCAATACCATCAGATAATAACACAAACGCAAAAGAAGCTGAGAAAAAACTGAAATATAAAGATCTGGCGATCGAAATAGCACGAATGTGGAATGTCCAAGTAGAAATAATACCAGTAGTGGTTGGTGCTCTCGGAACTGCCACGAAAAACTTTACAAAGTATGTCGAAAAGATACCGGGAAAAGCGAATTGTAATTTGATACAACAGATAGCCTTGTATGGCACGGCCCACATCCTAAGAAAAGTACTGTAGTAATAAGCCATAAAAAAAAGATCTGAGAAGTCGGGTAGACTTCTGATCATAAAAATCATATCCAGAGAAATCTGAGAAGAACAAACGAAAATAATAATAATAATAATAATAATAATAATTGCTACAATCCATAACCTGGAAACCAGACCCCAAAAGCTATAAGCTTGTGCGGAAGGGATGGGGCGATTATTATTATTACGTAGGCCCTACGTGCGGCTGCAGCAGACTTACAGATGGTGCAGCGCAAATCCCACATTTGTGTCACATGTAAGGAAAACTGCAGAAAACTTTAACCAGATCTGCCGGCACCGGGAGTCGATCTCGGGCCGCTTGGGTGAAAGTTTTGCACACTACACATTACACTACCAAGGCCTATTTCAAAGATTTCAGCATGAAGACCACATCACTTGTAGTCAGTAAATGTGTATCAGTAAATCATGTGTAGTAAACAATAACTGAATGAATCCAGTAACAAAAGAAGGCAGTCAAAAAAAGTGGCTGCCCCTTCTATATTTTTAGTTTTTTGGAAATCCCTTGTGATGTGTTATCATGGACATTCATGCCAGGGTGCATCACACGGGATAAACACGTGTGCGGGTATCGTTTTCAAAAATATGCACGAATTCATCGGAAGGAATGCTACCCGTTCGGCTTTTCAGTCCAAGTCCATAAGAAGTTCGTATTCCACGTCATCATTCACAATCCCCTCCATATGCTAGTAGCAGTAGTTCAACTTCAGACGAGGATAATGCTAACTTGGGAATTCGTCAAGGGAAGTCGCTGTGTCTACCATCGAATTCTAGTATCAAACAGACAGCGTTTACCAGCGTACGACTATCAATTCCTGCTCCATTTAGTCGGCACTAGCTAGCTCGGTAATCAACTTAACCAACCTCCCGGTTATCAAGGATGGCACCACCCCCAAAAGTGCACTACGAGAGTGGTTCGAAAAAGAACGTTTTTGTGCCAACTTTTTATTTTATCTAGAATAAACTTATCTTATCTTATCCAGTTTACCTCTATCGACGTTAATCCATTACATACAGTAACCTATTTCACCATATACCAATACCACTATGTATAACACAGCTATACATTCATAACCACAAAGCCAACCTATGTAAACAGCGTCGAATGTCTTTATATTCATAGCCAAAGAGCTGTAGAGTCATATAGCATTAGAGGTAAAATTCTATGAAATAAAGATGATGCGCATCTATGATCTGCGAGTAAGCATGTAGTTATGAGTAGTATTCACTTAGTGCACGGATGGTCTACTATATGTATCAACTCTGAGCTAAAAGGTGTAGAGTTCTTTGATGTGAGTAGTGCATGTGTAAACGATCTGAATTGATGCTTTCAACGGTTTTACATGCTCAGCCAGCCGAGTTCGTTAATTTTATGAGGAATGTGATCAATCGACGTAAATTAAAGATAAACCTACCGTACCGATTCTGAATTTTTTGTATTCGATATTCATCAACTGCGTGAACACAAGGACCATAAACCAAATTGCCATAACTGAAATGTAGAATAGAAAAGCTGTTCTTTGGTTAAAATCTAAAAGATCTTTAGCATGTACCATATAATACTTCTAAGAATGAAAAGACTATTTGCAGTAGTTTGCAAACATGTTGCTTAAACCGTAAACTAGTGTCTAGAATTATGCCCAAATTTCTAGCAGAATCCACCGTCGGCAACTTTTCATTGTTTAAGTGTATATTATGATCGCCATTAACAGTGGTAATTTGCTTTTTGTTTCCAAAACAAAATGAATGTCATTTCTTAGTATTAAGTTATGTTCATGTGAAAGTAACGAGTCATTACTAATCTCTGGCCTCTGTCGGCAAAAGTAAAGAATTTGTAAATTTGCTTATCATCAGCATAAGCTTGAGGTTTTACAATACCTTTTTTCAAAATATCGGAAGTATATATAATAAATCGCAAGAAACATAAAATAGAGCCATAATGTAATCTATGAGAGGAGGGAAGGGGGTGAAAGTTCAAATACATGGTGCTCAGTGGCGTGTCCAGAAACTTAAATTTCTGGGGGGGGGCGGCTTATTGTTTTCAGTATTTGATTAAGGATACTTTTTAATTTACATTATTCACATTGACTTTATTATAACGATTTATTCTTTTTTAATTTTACTGTAATGAATGAATAAACAACATTCAAAAACTATACTGCAAATCGCTGAGGATTCTTTTTATAAAATGAATTATATAGGTACCAAAGATAATTGATGGTAAGTACGTATAGAATACAGTTATACAATTTCCACGACAATTTGATAACATTTGAGCATAGCGTTTTTGTAAAAACAAACTGGATGGTAAGGACCACGATTTAAAAATATTTTTAACTCCTTATTAAAAAATTTAAAGATAAAATTCCTTTTTGAATATACAACTGAATATTTAAGTTTATTTAATGAATGAATATTGATAGATTGGCTGTAAATAATTTGTCCATGATTGTTATTTATGCCTATACCTTTTCTTTGTTTGTTCTGCAGCTATTTTTTAATTTTATTTTCTAGTTTTCTAAGAACTGTTCTAGTCTAGATTTGCGAACTTGGATAAATTATATAGTGTGCCTCTGCAACGAGGACTGCGGCTTTATGACTCAGTCCAACCCTGGAAAAACTAATAACGTATGTTCAATAGTTAATATATAAAAACTTTGCTAAGGTATTATAGTTAAGGTACAACAGGCAGACGTTTTACTTAATTATTCAAATAAAGGATACATGTGTTAAATGTGAAAATTTAACAGATCTTAGATTATAACAGGCCACGGATGTAGTATGTATAATGTAGATTTCAAGACTAACCATATTACAAAAACAACTCTTATGAAATGCAAATATTGAAATGTAAAATCTTAAAACAAAATTGATCTTTCTCTCAGAACAGCCTTAGGTACATTGTTATTTATTCGTTCATTAAAGTATAAAGTGGCTGCATTGGACCATATGCAAAGGTTTTTTCTACAGTAATTTATTCATAAAAATGTTGAATAAAATGAGGTATTTGATCCAGTAGCTACAAAGGTAAACCCCCGTACGCTGCTCACAATTCTTTTGATGCTCACAATGCTTCCTGTTTAAAATGCCGACAAATATTTGAGTTCTTGCGAGATCAAGTGGCTGCCGTATGCTAAACAGCGGATTACAGACGTCAAAAAGAACAGAATTCTATTATATCTGTACCCATTGCTACGCGCGCTTACTGCTTTTTATAGAATCGCTGAAAGATCGCAACCACTTTGCATTTTAAGTTTGTTGTAGTTAAGGATACAAAATTAATCACTTCAAATTAACCCTTCCGTTAATTCTGCGGGGTCATAAATCTGAAACCTTCATTTGTGGCCCTAAATCGATGCCGTCGTCGTCGTAATCATACTCCGTCACAGCTGTTACATACAAGCTGCCAGTAGTTAAGACACTTACTATACCGTTACTGGATACGTTTTGATAAACGTTTCAATAGACCCAATTTAGCAAAAAAATTCGATGATAAATGTTTGGGCTAATAGGTGAACAAGCCACGGAACAAACAGGAATAATGGATATTTCAACTTCATAATTCTTTAGCGTGTACTGTTTTACTAAATTTATCATATGTATGCAATGTAATTAATTTTGCATAGTTAAAACTTTTCCAATTTTATAATACCTAATGATTTTGTAATTATGGGCCAACGTCACCTGTTGCTGATTTAATTTTGTGTACAAGTTTCCAAAATGTCTGTCATCCGTGAGCTGTCAGTTGATGTTTGATAGATTGCTTCAGAACATTAATTTTATTAACATCACTTGTATAAAAGTTCAAATTTTGTTAAAATTATTGAACTCTATTAAAGTTATGTTATTCATGATATTTGAGGGTAGTCACGTTAAGAACTTACAACAGAATTTCTGAAATCCTCTGTTTACTAGGTGTCAATTACGAACACTATATACCTCCATATTAGTTAATATGTATTTAGATGAAGATGTATTCAGGGATAAAATTCCACAATATGCTTTCATTAACAGTATGATGAAATTGTTAATACATTAGGGGGAAGTTCGGCTTTGTATGCAACGTTTGCTGTTGGGTCAACCAGTTTAAGAGAGGAAGAACAAGCATTGAAGATGAAAAACCTCCGAAAATCGTCACCATACCAGAAATTGTTGATAAAATTCACGATGTCGTGTTAACTGACAGACGATTCAAGTTGACAGAAATAATTGAGATTATGTACTTTCCTCACTATGGTGTTTGAATAATTTTGAACAAAACTGAAATTTAATAATTATTTTGTCTTGATGATTTCTTCGGTAAAAGCACTTTTGCTGTCGCCGACAGTAATTGTAGGACCGTTGGCTTCGAAATCAAAACTACCCGAGGAAATCACCTTGAGCACTACTTTACTGCCATGGTTTAGATACAAGGGTAGCTCTTCGCCTAGTGGCGAAGCCTGTTGGGATGATGAACTGATTCCTGGACATCACTTTTTTTATTTTCTCAGATGACACGACGTGGAGCTACTTAAGTTAGTTGGAGATGACGGTTGCGAGGTGGTCACAATAGTAGCCATTACCGGGAGTTCGCGGTATACTATACACTATTCCTACGTGTGTTCACCTCATGGACACCACACCACAACTGTGGGTTAACTTTCTATCGGGTGTCACTAAACAACACTAACATATAGAATATGAGACTAAACACGATCGAATTGCTTAGTATTTCTTCAGTCATTTTTGGTTTTAAATATTTCACAGGCATGGAAAAATGTTTAGCACACGAAGGAAGGTGTGCGAGGAGAGAACACTCGCACATTAATCAAGAACAAGATTTAAAATGTAAATGTATAATTGGATATGTGAGTTTTGAACAATAATAATGAATAATCTCTATTTGTTTTTTCTGTTTTCCATTTAGAATTCAGCGTTTTGTTCAATACATAGCGGTTTCCACTAATTACCTTAGCTTCTTAGAACCTTTGAGATGTATACAGAGTACTTGACTTTGTCTGGCTACTTTCCGTATTTCTCTTTTGGATACGATCAGTTTAAATATTTACTATGCATTTACAACAAGTACATTAATGTTTTGCATTCGGGGAGTGTAAATGATGTTCTAGAGAGAAGCATTTAGATTCAGTTTACATAAGTTTACTAAAACAAAGTAGAAGACCTTCTCAGAGACAAGGAGAAGATACTGTAGCCAATAAGTTAATTTTTTATTTTAATAATTTTGCCTTTTGTCGGCCGGTTTAAGTACCATACATATACAGGGTGTATTATCGGTTTTGTTGCATAGGCGAATAGCATGTAAAACACAATTTCTAAAATATTGGCTCCCCTAATTATTTTAGAGGAAAAGTAACTGTACCAAAGTTGTAGATCTTATTGAGTACTGTTCAAAACATCCCCACTTTAATGTTCTGTGTTACATAGTTTCCAAGATATAAGTAGTTTTTTGGTATAGGGAATTAACATTGTAAATCAAAAATTCGCTAATAGCAATTGTCACGTTAGATTTAGACATTAGGTGTACATGCAAGAATTAATGGGCACAGTTTCATGGAGCAAAATCACTCATCAAAGTTTCACAATTGCTACCGGTGTGGAAGAAATAGATGAGAATTCTCCAAGAAATTTATTTTTCTATAATCTTATTATCCATGACAACGGTTGTGAAATTATTCTAAAAAATTGCTGCTTAATTTGTCATTTAAACTATTCAGTTATTAACTTTATTGATTGTTGTCATGGCTAATAAGATTTTAGAAAAATAAATAGCTTGGAGAATTCTTAACTATTTCTTCCATACCGGTAGCAATTGCAAAACTCTGATGAGTGATTTTACTTCATGAAACTATGCCCATTAATTATTTCATTTACACCTAATGTCTAAATCTAACGGGTAATTGCTATTAGCGAATTTCTGATTTACAATGTTAATTCACTATTAAAGTGGGGGTGTTTTGAACAGTACTCAATAAAATCTACAACTTAGCTATAGTGACCTTTCCTTTAAAATAATTAGGGAAGCCAATATTTGAGAAATTGTGTTTTTACATGTTATTCGCCTATGTAACCAAATCGATAATAGACCCTGTATGTTTAATATTTGCTACAAATTACATATTTCTGTCTTTGATACAAATATACAGTTCTTCAATTGGTCAACCGTGAGTACTGTGAAAAAGAAGTTGGCAATATGACATAATTTATAACAGAATCGTCCGTGCCGGTGCAAAGAAACTTTTAGGTTTGGACAACCCGTCTGTCAATAACTACCAAATCAGAACTACAACATCAAGCTTGTGCATCTGCATCATTATCGTAAACCATCAAAGATGGTGACCATCAATCCCCAAAGGTGTATGATTAATTAATTGTAGAAAATTTTGCAATCTCATTTGCGGTATACGAGATATATACAAGGGCAGAATGTAGTAATGTTCTTGGCACTTCCATTACTCACAGGCAAGTCATAGTCACTAAGGAGCCAAGATCCCAATCATACAAAGAATTTTGTTTTTCAAAATATTTAGAAATAACCATAGACCAATCTTGTGATAAGGTATAAATAATTATATAGACACCACCATAACTATTTACATCTGAACGAAGAGTCTGTGTTTAATAACATGACTCAACGCCGAGATAGAAAGTCGTATGTGTTAGCCCTCTCACAATTTGTTACTCAACCAATCATTACCAATCATTTGTTACTCACTTCAATATTTTTTATTATTTTTGTTAACAAAAATCATTCGTTGCTAAAAATACTATTGCATTTAAACTTATCTCATTAATTTCTTTAACAAAAAAGGTATTTATTCTACGGAATCAAATATAATTATGTATTCTTATTTCATACAATTTTTTAATTCATCAAGTAGCAATTATCATTTATGTCACAAATATATTGGCATACATTCTCCTTTGAATTTATAATAATTTTCAACAGTACGTATAATACACCTGGCAAATTTGAACGAGGTCCTGCCGCATAGCGGGCTTTGTGTGTATCAGACAAGGGTAGGAATTCCTACGACGCGCGGATTACCTAAAGTTAGCGAGGCTCTGTGAAAAACAATTGCATAATTTCTATTGTTGCCAACTGTCATGCTACTTACCAAAATATCCCTAACAAATTTTATTTAAAACTAAGTAATTTTTTAAATTATTTAATAATGAAATAACGCAAATAAAAAAAATAGTATAAAGTACTCGTTTCATAAGACGTTTTAGCGCACTTGTCCTTTAGAAAACTCCCCGCTACGCAGGTCGTTTTGTAGTTTTATAAACTCGAACATGTGCGCTAAAAACGTGTCTTATGAAACTAATATTATAATATAGTACTATATATTCAATAATACGTTATCTTACACCGTTAAAAAGAAAATAAAAAATTCCATTTAGTAACCTAAAAATCCAATATGGCGCCCATTTAACTTAGGGGAGTTGATACGAGTACCTCAAAAGCAGTTATCTTGAATTTTTGTTCCATACCAATTTTAAATTGGTCTCATCGAATGCAGTGACTTTCAGATGAAACTTTTTTCGTATCTACCTACGAAGATATTTGACATACAAGAAAATGACAATTTTTAGTTTTTGTTAAATAACGTCTGACGTGTTCAACATTTTAAACTTTTTCAAACAGATTTTAAATCAGCATATAAAACTGCAAAACATTGCCCATTTAACCAAATCTCCAGTTTCAATGATAAGAAAGTTACCTAAGCAATCCTACTCGATCTGGGACACACTGTATATATATATATATATATATATATATATATATATATATATATATAAAATTACATATAATATTGTAACGAATGGGAAAACCCCTACACCGGCGACGAAGAAGCAAGAAGGTTCATCTACAATGTTCGAGACGGCGCCGGATATATGATGTATCCAGCCAGACGAGGTACAATGCACCAGTCTAATCTAGCGTTTTCTAGAAAGATTATATGGGATATATAAATTGTTGTCGCGCACAGAAGAGGATCATTGTTCAACCGGAGAATTGAATATGTGCATTGTGTAATTAGTAATCAAATACAAATGTGGAGTAAATAAATGTTGTATTATAACTAAATAGTTAGTCCTTAAATAACCTACTTTAAGTTTATAAATATCTAGTTTAAGTACGTTAACAGTTCATAATTATAGTGTTTGTAATTATTGAACAGATCTATCTGCAATTTAACTGTGCTTATTTAACAAAAATTAGTGTGTTAAAATATAGTGAACCATCATAATCTTACTACTTAAATACATATATGTATTTATTTTTACATCACAAGGAGATCGATTATTATCAGGATCATTAACCCCTACTGAACATGCAAATACGACTCAAACACTTATGGAACCGAACGATATTCCGATTACGCAACGGTTTCCTTTTAATGTTTGTTTATCAAAGTATTAAACAGGCAGCGGGTGAATCTATAAGAAAAAATGCGAACCTACATGTGAACAGGTGAACTCTTATCCACTGTAAAGGGATTATAGTCCCTCTAATAAAGTGTAATGGTAAAACCTCAATTCGATCGGACAAGTATGGTTGTAGAATATTTTGAATTTGTTAAGTAAGAGATCTCCGGTTTTTCGTCGTTCCCATGTTGTAGGAGATTAGGATTCTTTGAACGTAGTTAATATAATTACAAATCGATTACATTGCTCGTACAGGGGATGAGAATTAGATTAGCAGTGGTCAGCGATCAAATCAGGGCTAATTGAGAGATATAAGCCGCGAGTGCAGTGGAGTGTCAATACCATCTCGGGATGCCGTTCGTTAAACGGGCACTTGGGTGATTGACGGCAGAGCACCAATATATATCGGCTGCACAAAGCGCGGATCGGAGGGATCAAGTCCTCAGCTGCCCTGACCGACTGATCCTTGTTGACATTCAAATTTTCTCGGCTTTGAATACATTCCAAATATAATAAAAGAAGTAGGCGTCTTCTCGTGAGTGACAAGGGATAGGAACGACCAGACGGAAAAAACGCATACACACTTTATAAATCCGAGTGGGACGACGGTTTTATTTCAAAGCCGTTGTAAAAATACACATATATTAGATAAGTTTGGCGAGCAGAACTCGGTATGTGGAGTATTGCATTACTGGGGATTCATGCGAGAGAGGGGAAATGAGAAACATATAAACTTGAGACGAGATGCTGCAAGTGCCGATGATCAAACCAACGTGGCAGAAAAATGAAAAGCTAAATCCGGTTATCGTAGCAATTTCCACGCCGCTCCGTGGCGAAGGCGACGTGAAGCAAATTCGTTCAACGTGAACTACCTTTTGCTTTGCAGTGGAGCATTATTAAGGGTTGCCAACGGGGCCGCGCCGTCTGCCCTAGTAGTGGTAAAAGCTGGCACGCCATCAGCTTAATCTGACCACATATACCATTCTATTACTTTAATTGCTTTAACATGTGTTCCTGTGGCGAAATTTAATATGCCCCACGTTTATATTATACCATCAAGAGCATTAAAGCATCAACCCGTCCTCGTCCGACTGCCAAATTTAATAGCGAATTTGCCTAAATAACGGTACCTCATCAAATCAATTAAGAAAAGAGTTAGCAACAAATATACGCCGCCTTTCTAGAGTAAAGCAGCGCATTTAAACCCTCTTTCCGGAAAATTAAATTGTGACGCTTACAACAAAGCGATACAATAAATTACCGATATAAAACAATATGAAAGCGGCGCGGAATGCGTTAGTCTTTGCATTCCTTTCCTGGTGTCATCACGCGCAAACAGCCCAATTACAAGTGCCCGACCAGGGAAAAAGGGGATCGCACCCCCATCCATCAGAGATCGCGACACCGCTTTGCAATGATTTATCTCCCGTGTCACCTCGACGCCACCGACGCGACATGCGTCATCACCAAATAACCTATCCCACTCTCAATTGAAATGTTATATTTTTACTTGTTTTCGATAGTTTTACCAATGTGATTTATTCACTATTTTCGATAAATCGAAGCCTGACAGTTATTAAATCGACACCACTAACAAAGCAACAAGTAATTATAATCGCTATATTACACTCATTTCATTACCCGGGAAAACTGATTTATTTGGCAACTCTTTTAAATTGGTTAGATTTATCTTTAGACAAATTCTACCCTAAAACAATGCTCATACATAAAATACGTTTGCAAGAAAATTAGAAAAAATATTTAGTTCGCTTGTCCTATACGACCCGTTTACACGGTTTCTTGCACACCCTTACGGCATTACATCGAGATGATGTATATTATCGTCTATAGAAGTGATTTTGCAGGTTTGGGATTTTATACAAAAACAAGCACAACACCCGAACACTTTTTTAAGCTTTCTGATCTGGTTTGGCTCATATAATATAACTTTTTTGGATTATTACACGAAAATATATTCAGTCATAATCTCTCCAACCGTTTCTACCAACTGTTTATCTTTCTCGCAAGCACCATAGAGTAAAATATTTTTCTGCATACAATTATAGAAGTCAAACATTTAAATGTCCTTAAACAATACTTGTACAGAGAAAATTAACAAGCAATCAGTGATAGTCCCATTTATAGTTACAGCTTATAACAAATCAATACCTCGATTATTGAATAACTTATTGCTTCAAAATTTTATTTTTTGTCCTGAATATTTGTCATCCATTATATCAAAAAAATCGAATTCTAATACTAATAATAAAAAGAAATATTTATGATGGACTATTTCATTCCAATGAAGCTTCAGGCGCAATAATATTTAAATAAGTGTTAAAAGGAAACAAATTTCACTTCGTTTTTAACGAATAATAAATTTTGCACTTTTAATTACGATGATGGATGGATTGAATCATACCTTAATCATAGATCACAGTGCGTCACAGTTAACGGGTACATATCTATTAGTTCTAATATAACTTCCGGAGTCCCACAAGGTTCGCATTTGGTCCTTTATTGTTTATTTGAAGGCGTAACCTTGCTAAATGGGTAGTTAAGTACGCTATCTAGTGCGGCCATGCCTATCACATTATGACAAGTGATGATCGCTCATCGAAATTTTATACTGAAATAGATTTAATCTACTATACGCTGATGACCTACGCTCTAAAATCTATGCTGAAATTAGAAGCTTGAGCGATTGTTACAGACTACAATCTGATATTAATAATTTTGATAATTATTGTAAAATCAATCGATTCATTTTAAACATTGATAAATAGTTTTTTAAAGTTTACACGGAATCGCACGTCAATCGAATTCAATTAGAATATAAACAATGTAACCTTGAATGAAAAACAACACAAATTAGAGACTTAGGAGTTATATTGGACAGCAAGTTGCTGTTTGATACTCATATAGAAAACATTACACGCTGGGCCTACAGCATGTTAGGTTTTATTACTATACCCTGTAAGGACTTTCAACACATACATACATTTCAAATGATTTAGTTTGCATTCGTAAGGAGCATTTTAGAATTTTCTTCACTTTTTTGGGATTTGGCATCCTCAATATTATTGTTACATCGGAAAGATTGAACGAATGCAAGCTATATTGATTAAATACATGAAAAACAAATTTCCTCATAATTCTTTGAAACTTAGTACTCTAACATCAAGGAGTTTAAATGTTTAAATGACATGATCATTTGCATAAAATATTTGATAATGCTATTGACTGTTACGTGAAGATTTACTGTTACGTTTTAACATAAGGATACCTCAACATGTGACTAGAAGCTGTTCTATTCTTTTATAATCCTCTTGTTAGTACTAATCGTGCATCAAATTCTCCAGTGTATCGGTTTTGAAACACCTTTAAATGTCTTAGTTCAAATAATAAAAATTGTCTAGATCTCCTTTACTACTGCTTGCAGCGTTTTAAGAATTCCTTACTCAAAAGTATATCTTATGTCTGGTTTATACTGCAACTGACAGCTAAGACTTGATCGTACCGGTTAATATATACGCGTGCGCATGCTGCCATATGTTCGCAATATCGCCACAAAAATTTGAATTTTTCGAGAGCAATTTCATAATAATGTAGTGGCTAACCTGTTTTTTTTCTAGTTAGGAATGTCCATTACAATTCAATTAGAAAATTAACACTAGAAATTAAAATAAATCCAATACTTAATTTTAGTTGTTAGTCTTAACTGTTAAATGAGTTGTATAAACCCATCTTAGTAAACACCATATTCTAATTCTTATAGTTTTAGTGGTTAGGTGTTACGTCTTAGTTGTTAAGTGGCTGTATCAATCAGGCATTAATCTCATTTATATGTGGTACTCACTTAGTGGTTATTTGTTATAGGGGGTATGTTATATTACATATTCCTGTTAATTGCCCAGCTTAAAGAGAAAAATTTCTTGATTAATTATTAACGACGGTACTTATATTAATATATTATCATTGGAAATATTGGGTTATTTCGGTCCTTTTTAATAAAACACTTTTTATTTAAACCATTTTTTAAGGAAAAATGCGTGTAGAAATATATATTTCTTGCCAACATGGCACATTAGGGATAACATGTGCATCAATAAGGCTCAAATCGAGACAAATAAAATGCATCAGTTAGCGAGAAAGTTCTTCCCATAGAACTGTGAAACGATACAGCGTGAGTATAATGAGAAAAAGTATTGACTGTTTCTGATATTTTTGAAGAACAACCTGTTTTACACTATCCGTATGTTTCCCCCTTTAAGGAGTAACCACAATGATCATAATATAACCAAAAGATGAATGTGGCTATTAATTATTGTACTGAGACCATCGTAGGGAAAGTATACGAATTCATTCACGGAGATAGATAGATAGATTAATTCAGCGAGAAGAACCAGAGCTCACATCAGTGGCGTATTTAGAAATTTTCCTCAGAGGGGGGCTACTCTATAAAAATTGCGAATCAAAATACTTAGGTTTTGACATAAATTACCTAGTCTATTAAAATATTCCCAGGGCGGGGAGCTAACGCGGTGGACCCTCCTAAATACGCCACTGGCTCACATACTATGTACAATCGCTTAATGTTACCTTTATGAGCCCACTGGTAACCTTTATTTATGACTCGCAACAAGAGTATGGAATATTCTTTTGCTTTGGGTCACAATTCTAATTGCTAGATCACCTGTTCAAAAATGAATTATTTTGGCTGCTTTTATATGTACAATGTTTAATCGTCTGAAAAATTTTACCCGATAATATGTAGTATATTGTGTTACAAGTGCAGAAAAGTGCCAATTTCTCACGAGTGTGAAGATGTTGCGGCATAAGTCGGAGTCGAATGCCGCAATCACGCGAGTATGAAATTGGCGTTTTTGCACGCGTTACACACTATACTTTATCTACGACAACAAAAAAGTAATAAACCACGAACAGCTAAGAAAATTTCTTAATCTAGAATTTATGCTCGCATTCATATTTTTTACGTGAAATCTCTGGCAATAGATTAAGAGATGTAATGTGAGCCGCTTCCACGATGTTTGGAGGTGTACAAGTGTACACCCCATTTTCCCATCATCGGATTCGCTCATGATACATCTCGAATTTCGAAAACGAAAAAAGTAAACATTAAATTAAAAGACAATAGTAATAATACGTTTACAATCTGTATAATTTCAGTCAATCTACTATTTAGTACTTACAGTTAAATAATCATACGTATGTACCCGTTTTCAAAATATAATTTTAAACAATCACAATTCAATTGTCAAGGTTATTAACCCCGTTGCTTCGAAATGTCCACATATTCTCGCATTATATAGCAAATTATAAATGTGTTCAATGCTTTTATTGTAATTTAGCAATAATAATAAATAATATTACATTAACAATTATATAATGATGTAAAAAATTAATCAATTTTAGGTTTTAATTGAATAACAATCGTTGTAACTTTATATAATGAGAAATAACCTAGCCATT
This sequence comes from Agrypnus murinus, assembly GCA_929113105.1. Taxonomy (NCBI): domain Eukaryota; kingdom Metazoa; phylum Arthropoda; class Insecta; order Coleoptera; family Elateridae; genus Agrypnus; species Agrypnus murinus. The sequence goes on along the minus strand of OV816023.1, from coordinate 2,802,411 downwards.
TAAAACCGTCTCCGTAGCTCAATGCTTACGCTCTCGCTACTAGACGGGCGATCCGAAATTCAATTTCCCGGCTCTGACGTTAGTATTTTTTCTAGATGGATTTCCATTCAAAATATAATTTAATGTAAAATATTAATTAAACAAAATAAATTAACCTTTATCTAAAATTTATAACATTTTTAATAGTTTAAATATTTAATATTATAAATATTGCAAGTGGTGACAACTATGGAGCTTTAATGGAACTAGTGATTGTTGAGAACTCCTTCCTCACAGTCTTTACCGTTCAGTTTGGAGATTGTTTGCAATTGATCGTTTTCACGGTTACTAGATTGTGGGGAATGTGTAACTTTCTATAGTCGTCGTAGATAAAATAATTTTAATCAATTATGTCAATTTTGAATATCACTCTTTTCGATAAGAAAAAAAAGTTTGGAAAATATCTTAGAAAATGGTATCTTGTTGAAGCTATCAAGTTGAATGGCACTGAATCATTACCATTATGGGATAGGGGCACTATTTAGAGGGCTGATAAACATTATTTGAGTTTGGAAAAGGTGGCTTCACCACTAAGCCACCTTTTCCATGCGTGTCGTCTTTAGCGTAGCGGTCTTTATTTGATTTGTTCATTTCCCTATTTAGATTTTCTTGCAGAACAGAATTTCTTAATAATGCTGCGAACTTAAGCAACGTACATTTCTAGAATCATCGTGTGTAAATATCTTATTGGAAGGTGGGATATAATCTAAATATATCTACATTAGAGTTGTCATAACTACTTATAACACACGTCCTAAATACACAGAATATACATATAGTAATTAGAATAGTAATTAAACTTGTAACGATTGTCCTGGTTGGACGTAACGGATACTAAAAAAAAACCCGGATAATTAAAACTATGATTCGAGATGTTATAGCCATACTTATGTAGAATTTAAACGGTTTCTAAGAAAAAAAATTATAAGTTGTTCCGCAGAAAAGGCGTTCTTACTTAACATGGCAGAGTTTTACTTTCAAGTTTATGACTTTCGGGCAAAGTTTTTCAAGGAATTGTAATGACTTCTAGTCGAAATTTGATATGGGTAAGGTGTGATGAAAAGCGTAAACTCTATTGTTTAAAAACACAGATGAATTAATAAGTCAGGCTTCAGTAGGAATTATTAAAGAGAAAATAATATTTCTAAAATGCATATTTAACAATCTATTTCCAAAACAAAAGTACCCAAATGTTCTTATTAATTTGCTTAATAATTTTGTGTATAATTTTTAGTGGTTTTAATAATATTCTTGCTTCGTTTCTACATGTGATATAAACAATTTACGGTTGGTGCCGGAAATATTTAGCTAAACCCTCATTATCCGTGAAAACGCACGGATAATCAAAGGTGGATGTTGGAACAGAGAGGCACGGATAATCCGCATTACTGTTAATCAACACACGGTAAAATTGGGGTTATACTGTACGACTACGATCCATAACCTAGAAACCAGGCTTCAGAAGCTATGAAGCTTATGCGGAAGGGAGGAGGGGCGATTATTATTATACAGGCGCATCGTGCGGCTGCAGCCGATTTACAGGTATTGTAGCACAAATCCACATTACAATACCCACAATTACACATCCACATTACATCCAAATCACAAATTACAGTTAAGAAAAACTGCAGAAAATCTTAAGCAGATTTGCCGGCACCAGGAGTCGATTTCGGGCCGCTTGGGTGAGAGACTAGGACGCTAACCGCTACACTACCGGCTATACTAAAGTAAATTAAATTAAACCGCTTCATCCTAGTTTATCAAAAGATTTCTTGATAGCCATTTAAATATCTTTGCACGGGAACATGTTTTTGGAGAACATACAACGTACAAACTAGATTTGAAGGGTTTGTTTGCTGTTGGGGTGATATCAGCTGTTATGGAAACGATTTCATTATACCTATTTCTTAGAATACTTAGAAATAGAATCAAATCAAGTCATTTGCGCAACATGATTCGATGCTACTGTTATCATTGTTATATACCATACAAAATTATTTCAGTTCTAGGAAGATAATTGAACCTTGTTTAAAAGATTCTTCGAATGAACTTACAGAATTGCAAATAAATAAATGACAAAAACAAGGATACTCTAGGTCAAGATCTGTTTGGGAAAAATGAATTGTGGTTAGCAAATTAGTACTTTAATCGGACAATCTACTAACTCTATCAGAAAGACAAAACTACAAAATATATTTTCAGTCACGAATAGTATGGATAAATATACTGAATACTTCCCTTCTCTACTCTTTTTTATTTTGCATACGAGAGTATATAGTTCATTAACTTTAAATGAATTTCAGATTTGGGATAGTGTAGTAGAAGTTTTTATTTGACTGAGTCTAGATGTTGCAAAAACTTGGGATTAGTTGAATTTAAGTTCATCAATTAGTGAACTATGTCTTGGAAGTGCAAACCCCATATGTTTCCCCATACTGTTGACACAGCCTTCCTGTTTATGATTTTTTCGCAACTGTAATACGAAGTAATATAACGGCTTTAAGTTTTTTAATCTTAACCTATAAATTAAGTATGTATATAATATTTTTTAAATCTTATATCCTAAGTTAACGATTTTATCGTCCGAATTTACTACATTTTTGCAATAAAAATGAAAAAATACGATGAAATAATAATTTAAAAGAATTTACTAAATATTCAAATTTATTGATTTTAAAGATTGAGGTCAATCGAATAAAGATAATGATATGTTTACATGTTTTATCTTTTTATAAACATTCAGAAATAAAAAATCCATTGTATGCAAAAATTTGTGATTAATTATTAGAACAATGGGTTTATTTACTCTAAAAACCTAACTCGAACGAAATTACCAGTTTTTATTCATGAAGGAAGGGAGCGCATAAATTGATTTATTGGAGGGTGTCGTAGTAGTATAAAGTTTGGGAACCTCTGACTTAACCAAATTAAATGCAACATGTACAATTTAATGAGATTATTTCTATTTTTTTTGGTATTGAAAAAATTATGTAAAATACTATATGAAAGAAAAAACACTAAATAAATCAGAAATTCGAATCTCCAAGTGTCAAGATTATACTTATTTTATTTCTTTCTTTTAACATTTACTCATTTCTAATCATATTCCCATCTAATTCATATGACTAAGAGAGTAAGCGAGGTTATGTGCCATGTGATAAATTAATTATAAAAATATGCTAAACATAATAAATTAATGAAATTAATATTTTGTTTTTGAAAGAAGTTATAGTAATTGTTACTATAGAGCATAGCAATTGCTTTAGATATTAATACAATAGTTGCGTGTGCTCTCATAACTAATTGGGAAGCGATAATAAGGAACATTTATGAAATACATTTTAATTCGCAATTGCTCTTTTCGTAATTTATAAAATTACAAACAATAATAACTTAATTATCAATGAATTCATGAAAACTTAACAATAACCTCTTAATTATAAATTTACAACATTAACAAGATAATTCAATTAAGGTGTCACTTAATTGCAGTAGCATCGATTGCATTATATTATCACCTGTTCGTGACTCGGGTGATGATGTTTACTAGAACAGATTTATCTGAAGGGGGCTAGGGTAGGAAAATCCTAGCTGCACAACTACAGAGAAGCAACCGTCCCGTCTCAGTATAAGCAATCATAGGAGTTTAATGGGGTTCATTTAAGTGGCTATATATCGTCAATGTTTTGCAAATGTTGCAACTAGTTTTTAGTGGAAAGCTTCAAGTGGGGGCACAGCAGAAGCGGATGGCGGATTGCCCGGAGCGCCTCGGCGTGGCCAGCGCCAACCACGCCTACGCGATCGAACTCACACCTGAGCCATCAACATTCTCCAACCTTGTTATTTGTTTCGCGGCTTTTATATTTGTGGGGAATTTGAAAGCCCTGCCCGCTGAATAAACCTAAAATATCTAAACTTCAGGAAAAATCACTATATACAATAATAATAAAAACAAAGAAAAACTCCAACTTAATAATTTAAAGAATAAAATTAAATCAGATTCTAAATGCTAAAATTGGAAAGACTGGATGGACTAAAATGGTTCTTATTAGAGGCATCCCCAATGCTCTGTTTAAAACGCCCTTTCACCATATAAGCAGCTTACCCTAATTTCAACTTTCAGATTCATATTTTGCCATTTAGGGCATCTTTAATTCCAAAAAAGTTAAAATAACAGATATTCATTATTTTACTTTTAGTATTCTTACATTAGCACCCCTATAATATCATCAGGAGGTAATTCATTGCGGAGTAAGGGGTCATCCGATTGCACTCGAGAAGGGTAACGGCAAGTTTTAGAGGGGAAATGAGACCTGAATTTGAATATTTCATCTTGAATACATTACCTCGAACGAATTCGAGAAAAATATGGTATTAGTGGATATAATTCAGGAACAAGAAAAATCTTCTTCGCCACAGGTGTGGTTCCGACATCTACATTTTTACGATTGCAACGCATTTCTCCACACAAATGTAACATAAAGAACTTCCCGTTTTCCACATTATTTTCACATTTTCAAGTTTGACACTAACTAGTTGGGATAAAAATTATGGTTTCGCCGCAAAAAATGCCAGTTGGGAAGCCGCAATATCGTACAGGACAATAAAAGGTTGCCAACGAACCCTCCCGGTTTTTATCCAAGCGTTTGTTATCTAAGTTCCATCAATCACGACAAATTTTAATATCGCGAAAACATATTATGAGGCAGTAAATTGTACACAATACTGTGACAGCTTGTCCTTTTACAGACGACAGGACACTCAGGATCCCTCTCGGCCTCCCTGTCAGCGAAACAAGCAAAGGAAAGAATTAAATAGCTGATAACAAGACACAATTAATTTAATACGGAAACTTAAAACTTACTCTTCAAACAAGTTTAGGATATATCTGTTAAAGATTTTAAAGTAATTCATTATAGCATCTCGAAGTGTAAAATGTATTCAACATGGTAGTCTAAAAAAGATTAAATTAGTTGTTGCTGTGCAAAAGAGTGTTATTGTGTGAGTTGCCTAAATCTTATTAATTTTTTTAAACTGCACAAGTTACCATAATGTATACCTAGAGCCATTATTCACAAATTCAAAACAAGTTTCAATAGCTCACTGACTCTGTTGCACGATATGTTGCAATAGATGTTATTTCACCAAAGAGATCTGCAAAGTAATCTTAGTAAATTAATCTTATGAATACTTCGAAAAATCGAAGATGAAATCGTAACATAACATTTGTCATAATGTACGTAAACGTTAGCACCATGCCTACATACCATGAATAAATTCAAGTTCAAATTAATTTCGGAAAAGAGTAATCAGAATCAAGACATTTGATCATATGTGATGAGGCAAACATGTTAGCATCGATGTTTCCGACGAAACTCCATACGAATACGCATATGATCGTAATGTACTAAAGAGGGGAGGCCACGCACTTCTTTTTGGAATTTTGCAAAAGCATTCGTCTTGCATAGCTTATTAAGAGACGGCATCGATTTGATGTGATGGTATTCCTAAGTGTCACCAAAAGTAATTCCAAAGATAAACCCAAATTTCTGAAACGTTCTGACTGTCAAAAATGTATTTTACCTCTATCATTTATAGGAGGAGGGTCATTTAACTTTAACACACAGCTTGACGAGTTGTGTGATGCGAATGTTTCTACTCAACATTTACAAAATTTACTCGTTCTTAAAATTAGAGTGGAATGATATACCTATATGTAGTAGAAAATCAGTAGATTATTGCTTTGTACAACAAACATATGCTGGTACGTTCTGAAGTTTCTTAATTACACTCATAATGATTCATAAATAAGATCTTTTATTGCACTGCTCCTCGAAGACTACGTCGAGTACTCAAACACTCGTTCACTAGTATTCACTCGTACTCATCTTCAGTACTTGCTATAAGACTGCGATCAAGTATCAAATCTTTGGATTATTAAAAAGATTGCACGCCTATCTAAATTCTCTAACGTTTAAAAACTGTTCCTGTAAATGGGTATAGATTTAAACGATGTTTAAAAAATAGTAGTGCGTACAAAAATCTACAGTAAAAACGAAATGAAAGTTTACTGAGAATAGTAAAAAAATCGAATTTGAGTTGATCAATAGAAAATAAATTGTTCAGTAGGCAAGAGATCAATCGAAAAGGACTGAGGTGCAAGTCCTTAAATTACAGGAAAGGATCGAAAAGAGATTTGTCTGAAATTTCAATCGATATTTCCCAATGCACATTGAAACTGGAAATCATGGGTTCACTAAACAGTCTATGAAAACTAAAACTGTTTCCTATACATAAAAAATCATCTGGTGATTTTTTAGCATTGAAACGCAGACAACAAGAAAAAGATAGAATCAATTTATTAACGTATTGTGAAACTTTATGGGCACTAAAGAACTGTTCACAGAGCAAGACAAAAAAAATTTTTTCATCAGCTGCTGATTCCTTCTTTTTTCATAATGTTAACATTAGATCGCAGTGAACAATTTTCGAATTGTTTCCCGCTTTCCTTACAGGTCTGATGTGCCATCTCTAATTTCTGGTTGTTTCCAGAATTAATTGTAAGAAAATATATTCCTTTAATTCTGACTTTTTTCGCTTATTCTTATTCCTCGCGGATATGCAATAAAAGTTAATAAACAGAGGTATGTTTCGAAAAAAGATATAATGAATAGTATAAATGCTTAGAAAATTCAAATTTTATCTCAATGTATATACAGGGTGTAACTGTTATAAATAGAAACTTCGTAATGAGTGGTAGCTGTAATGATTTAGAACATATTGTTATCGTTATCAACGTGTGGCCGATACATTACGAGGTTTCTAGTTATATTAATTACACCCTGTATAAATGATTTAGAGAATTGACTGACGACTATATTGTGTTGCTAGTAGTTGATATGCATGTAGTTGATAAGCTAAGCAGTAAGGTAGAAATTATAGCACATTTAACTGAATATTACCTTTAGTTTAGTTTAGCATATTATGGACACTTAAAGGAATCCAGAGAAATATGACATTCTCTATTGATTATTTTAGTGTTGATATACTAATCATGGTCTGATATAACTGTTTAGTTTAGAGAACATATTCATTTAAACAGATAAACATAAGCTAAAAATTGATAAGATAGCTAGCAAACTGCTACGCTATGCCGTGTTTTTCTTAGAGCTCTACAAACCGTTTTAACTATAATATTTTAGAACATTTAAAGTTTTCTAAATTTTTGTAAAAATAATAAGAATATAACAACCGTAAGTAATTTGTTAACAAGTCTTAGAAAACTGCAAATTGCACCTGTTTTCAGAATTAGAAAAGCAGCAAATTATAAATAAAAACCCACAACCACCTAAACCGTATGGACTCATAATAATAATAATAATAATTACTACAACCCATAACCTAAACCAAGGCCCCAGAAGCTATAAGCTTGTGCGGGAGGGAGGGGGCGATTATTATTATTATGTAGGCCCAATGTGCGGCTGCAGCCGACTTATAGATGGAACAGCGCAAATCCCACATCTGTGTTACAGCTAAGGAAAACTGCAGAAAACCTTAACCAGATCTGCCAGCGCCGGGAGTCGAACCCGGGCCGCTTGGGTGAAAGTCCGGCACGCCAGACATTACACTACCAAGGCTGTGAAACATCATCAAAACATATAAACAGAATATGCCTATGAGACCAGTTGTATCATATGTTAATGCACCTAATCTCACATTGTCCAAGAAACTGAACCAGATTATTAATACGATAGGTCACAAATTAAAATAATAATGAATTCCTTTATTAGATAGTTTCTTGATTAATAATAATATAGAATTAGGTAAAAGGTTAAAGTTATTCAATTATTTGATGTTTGTATAAGTCAAGATTATTTTACCTCCAATAATTTAACATATCTACAAAAAGATGGTTTGCCTATGGGAAATTCACTCATTCCTCTGTTAGCTAACATGTTTATGGATAATTTAGATGTAATATTTAAATTAACCTCTTTAAACACATTATATTTTGGTTTCGTTATGTTGATGACATTTCAGTTTGTTTTGACAGTCCTTTTGAGATTATCAGTGAATTTTTGTTTCTTATATTTATATTTATTAACAGTCTCCACCAAAACATAAATCTTACATTAGAAACAGTGTTTTGTCCTGTTGGGCTATTAACTTTTTAGAAATAACTATTAAGATTCACGCACACAATCTATTTGAATTTTCCATATACAGAAAACCAACACATACAGACATAACTATACCAAAGGAATCCCATTCCACATTATTACAACTCTTATTAGTTTTATGCTTTAATTTGCTTTCTGATAGGTAGTTAAAATTGTAATAACGGTAACGGTAAACTCCCGTAGCAAAAATATCTAATAATAAAAAAACTAATAGGTAATTGTAATAATGTTCTAAAAATAGTAATTAGTAAGCAATATAATTAAAAACATAGTATACGAGAATGGGGCTTGAACCCGCGATTTCTGATTACAAATCTGATGCGTTAACTGCTAGGCCAATCAACGTACAGCTTCCAGCTTTTCTTTATAGCTTATGACCAAAAGCAATAAATCAATAAGCTTTTGAAGTATTTTTCAAATAGTTTTTGGTTTTTGTTTTTGACGTAAAATGAATTCTTCTTTCAATTGACACCACAATTTTTACTTACATTTGCAAGGGTACAAATTTAGGAGGAAAATGATAAAATTCCATTGGATTTCCTATATTATCGTTTGCAAAAAACACACTGTATATTGGGCAAACAATACGAAATTTTGACATAAAATATAAAGAGCATGTGCTTTGTTACAGAAATAAACATCCTGAAAAATCTAATTATGCCAAACACCTTTTAGAATAGAATCACACAATGACTACCCAAATTAATATAAATTCTTACATTTTTGTAATAATAAACGCAAATTAGGCATTTTAGAAGTTTTTGTGATATACAAACACAAACTCAGGGTATCTTTAATGAATGAACAGATTGAGCGCAGTAATTCTTCATTACTGGAAGTGTTAGATATCCAATTTTTGTTTGTTTATATTTATATTAGTTTTGATAATGACAGCTTAGCTGCCGAAACCATTGTCAGGTAGATTATAATAAACTTGTAAAACTTTAACTAATCTTTTATTTATTTAATGATTATGGAGTTTCACCATATAAGGCTATACTTTACACAATAAACTATACTTTAAATCTTACATTTAAAATAAATAGCTTACAGTAGTTCTTTTAATTCATTGATGTTTATTGCACATCAGTTTGTCTGAAGTCTCGAACAAAGAGCTTTCACGAACAAAGGTTTTGATGAATGTATGTTAGTTCACCGATAATCAGGTTACGATACAACTTCCGCTAAAACAATAAAAGTTTTGACTAAATAAAAACTCACTATTGGAAACTTATAAATTGTGCCATTGTCTGTTGGAGGATATACGCAAACTTCCAAGGAATTGGAATTGTGATAGAGATGACGCTTTTTAGTAGCAATTTAATATAACTTACTTTTAATCAATAGTGAGATCATTTGGTGTAAAAATCTCAAAATGGTAATTTGGCCATGGCTCTATAAGGTCAATGTCGATCGTGGGCTTTATAGTTGTTACATATAAGACAATGGTATCAGAGATAAGAGTTGATACCTTTTTTATTCTCTGCTTATTATAAATATAAAATAAATTATCTGGTAGGAAACGAGTTTTTGTGTAACGAAAAAACTAATAACATCATGAAAACCAGAAACATGTTCTACTTTCTACGGCAATGAAATTGGTTCCTAGTCACTACCAACCTAATAAAAATAACAGAAATGAGACATTAATCTTTATATGTGTTTATGAAACAATAAAGAGAGTGTTAACAAGATGTTTAGGAAACAGAAAAAATAAATCAAAAGAAAAAACTCACCCTAACGCATTCATAAGCTGTGTTAAACCAATGACATTTATTTAGGAAAGTAAGATATCTCTTATTGCTGCCGTGCCAGCCGCTAAGGCCGCAACGGAATATACCTCAGCAAACCGCGCTGTCAGAAACAGAAGCTAATATTTGGGGACATAAATTTACAAAACATTGCAGAAATGAGTGAAATGAAATGATGCGAAGGGTAAAGATGGTTAGGGGGGTCATAAATATATTACTGTGATAACATTTGTAAAATGAACCTTTTATTTGGAAGAAAGGATATTGCGTCGTCCAGTATTTATCATCACGGAGGAATGCGATTGCATTCGTTATTGCATTTGATATAGGGGTTTTATGCACGAATCAGCCTACTGTTAACAATCGGCATTGCTATTTCATTGGAATTTTGAGGTTATTTCAGTTTCGGATAATATTTGTATTAGGAGTTACTATTAATAATTTTGACGTTTACATTGCGTTCAAAAACAAAATGAATTTGAAATATTTCTTTTAAATGACATGAGGCAAATTTTGGCGAAAGCATCATTAATCTAAAGCGTTACTATTACCAATCCTAAATAACTTCTTATAAAATAATATTTTTGAATCATCAAACTGAAGAATGAAATTTGGTAATATTGCTATTATATATATGACTATATTAATTGCTAATAGGCATATACACGACCATTAGACTTGGAAAGGCAAGAAATGAGTCTACCGATTGCAAAAATATATTGTTTAATAAAACATAGAACCATGAAATTCCAGTCACTAAGTATTACACAAAATAAACAAATCTAGCCCATAGTAAATGCTATTGAATAATAACCAACAGCTTTGGTAGCTGCACAACTAACTAAATAACTGAATAACTAGTACCTACAGCTGCGATCATTCGCTAAGGAACGATGAAAAATCATGGTAGCCGCTTTTTCAGTTTTTGTACAATGTAAATGTAAATTTATTATGTGGTTTACTTTTCTGCCATTCTCACTTATCTATTCCATGGAATGTTAGTAATGCTAGCAAAATAATGAACAGCTTCATAATTAACGTTCAGCAACAGTTGATGCTGATACAAGACTAGATTCGATGCAGCATTAGAGTTTAGATATTCATATATTCAAATAGGACTCTTTCATACATGTACTCACACAAGAATAGGGTTTCTGGGTCTCGACAGATTTGATATACCCGAGACCCCGGGAGACTTTTTTCGGGGAAATTCCCGGGAATCCCGGATAGTAATTTTACATAGGTACCTAACACAAAAATCCAAATATTCGTTTAAAAATTACTTTAATTGATCTTCTAATCACTCTCTCCAAGAAGTTCCCATTGGAAAATAACTGTAATTATTTAATGAAAAGCACAGCAGTACATAAATAAATTCTCCTATCATAAAATTATTGTTTTCTCTCTTTTATGCCAAAACATTTCCTGTTTAGTATTGTATTTTTTGTCGGTAAGTCTTAAGTTATCTATAGCTTCTATAAAACATTTTTTCTGAATATGAACGTGATAAATATTATTAGCAATAGTTCGAATTGATATTCCATCTTCTGCGACCTATTGGGATATATACAACTTTACTCAAATTCCTTGTTACAATGTACAAGGTACGATATCTTCTTTAATATTTTTAATTGCGATCCGTGCATGCATTCTAAATGATGCATGAGCCCGCTACAATTCGAACATTACACGAAATTTGTTTGGGACAGTACCAATATTGGGACAATATCATTGGGCCGTTTCTACATTTTTAAAATGATTTCAAACTACGATTTAGTTCATTTTCATCTTGAAGCTAAACAGAAACATTTTATTTATAAATTTAATAGGTAAATAAACGTCAGATGAAACAAATTCAGAAATCTAATAAATACACACTATACACAATTAATTATGAAAGCGCACTATTGTTATTACAAAAACTAATCTTCTTGGAACCATTTACCTATTGAAAATGACTAGTTGTTAAAGATATTAGGACCATTTTAAGTAAAAACATTCTGTTTAGGTCTTTAAGAAGACAACCTTACCTGTTTATAAATAAGATAGAAAATTCCAGATAGAGACCCTTTTTGAATATAATTGAATAGAAACTACAAATTTACTTATACAGAATGCTTTGGCAATGCATCATACCTAACGGTACTTTCTTACTGAAACTAATCCCTTTACCTTTGTTGGTTGTTTATAGACAGGTTGTAAATAGTAAAAACTGGTTAAGAAAACTATTTGTACAAAGCGACACTCTTGTTCAGAATTACCTTTTTTTAACTAATAATTTGCTCAAGAAATTAAAACGAATAAAAACCTAATTCTAAAGAAAGAATTTTAATTGAATACCTTGTATACAAAAGTCCTGTGTCTCGAATTATTTTTCCCGGGACCCGAGACAACAAAATATAGAGTAATTCCCGAGACTTGGATTCCGGGAATCTCCCGAGTCAGAAACCCCACACAAGAATCGTTATAGTACGCCCCTTCGATGATATTTTTGTGCGTTTGTGCTTCTGGGAAGACTGAGTTCTTTTACTGGAGATGTAGAATTGGTGGTAATGTTATTCTTCTTAAGAATTTTCTTTATCGATCCTTGTGAATATAATATGGTAAAAAAGCTTGTAGAAAAAGTTTTGGTTGTATATACAAAATACAACTACGGCAACTTACTAAATCACTCTGTTAACCATACCCTTTTCAGTGTAACCACTGTCGAAGAGGCTAGATCGAATATACTTTGGGGTGGTTGGGGAAGTAAAATGTCGTACAAGAGACTTCATGACTGATGACCTTTGCACCGCATGATGATGAAAAATTACAAATCACGTTACCGTTATTGGTTTTTCCAACGCATTGAGCATTGACATTTTAAATGTCAACAGTGATACTGTCTACCATCGGAAAACGTTATAATAAAACTGAGATTGGTCCTTACCTTAATCTTCAATTAGATATATGTTATTTTCCGTTTCATTTTCTCCAAAAGCATAATGTTTATGTCATGTGGTGTAATTTTTAATTTTATATATTTACTGCCAATTGTCTACAGTTCTGTAGTAGATGGTGTATGACGAGCATGGGTTGGTTCTGAACCATGATGTGTACTTATTTTGGGCAGAATATTAATAAATGCAGCAGTTAGTTTAGACTAAGATTTGCGAGTTGCGGCAGTATTTTCTGCTCTTGGTATACGACATTATCACAAATTGCAATACAGTAAACGTTTTTTCATAATTGTCAATATTCCTTTATATATCTTAAAAAATTTGTAATGGATTTTAGAAAATGATGACATGTAGTTCCGACACGAATGAATAATACATTTACTGAATATTAAACTTTTGAAATTAGTTTCGATCTAGCAGTGTGAGAGGAACAGAAATCTTTATTGATTAATAAAAATCCAATGCCGAAAATGTCGTGATCTTATTTACTTAGACTAAGACATGAACAAAATTGAGTCACTATTTATTTGTTGAAAATAATCATAATCTTTCGTAATTTGTAATTGTGTATAAGCTTGTTTATAATAATCCATCACGGAGTATGGAACTTATTTGTAGTTTTTACTTTGGTATATTGTTTCAATTCGATTCGAACTCAATAACAATTTATAATAACAGTAATAATAATTTATTCAGCCTCTAATTGAGCGATCACAAAAGGTCACCACACTGTCCTGTCGTTTCGTAAAAATTAAATAAGTAGCATATTTATCAAATTATTTGAACATGCGTCATAATTCTATGCTGCATTACGACTGTACATCGTCTACCAGCGGCGGCTTTTGTAAGTGCTTCTGATGTAAGATTGCCGCAATTTCTACTCCAAAACTGTAGGCACGATAGCGATCATCTGGGTTCATGTTTCCATAGACACCGATCGCACCTGTCATTTACCATGATAAATTATCATCAGAAGTTATCATACTGGAGGTTATGAAAAATAACATTAGCATCTATAGAAATAAGGTATTTTCTCTTACTTTACGTCTCACTTTATAAGCACAATTGCATTGGCATGATTACTTTTAACCTACTGCGGTAGGTTAATTCGAAAAAGTGTAATCATGTGATAGCTTATTTCAAACTCTTTGGTCAATTTGTTCCAATTGGGTTGTTGTATAGCGTGATTAATCAAACATTAACCATTAAATATTTGAGATTATCGCCATTGTAGAAGAAGCTATCACTGACGGATAATCTTGGTTAGCAGTCTTCCAGCAGTCAGTGATTATCATGGACCTTTACTTGAGTCCATGGCTCATTTGATTGAATTTCTAAATCTAAAATTCAACAGCATTGGCTAAAATTCAACAGCTATTCTATTCACTATGCTATTAACAGGATAATGTTCTTCGACAGACATTATTTCTTAAGTTTCCGTTAAAAAGTGTGTCAAATCTATATTTCATTTTTCGTTCTCAAATAGGGAGTTCGCTATTATCATAAACTGACGGACTATAACTTTCAAATATCTAAAGAACAACTGTCAAATGCAGGTGAACAGGCCCGTAGCCATTTCTTTCGGAAGGGGCTAATTTTAAAATATTCATCTTATCGCAAAAAAGAGGTAAAAAATTATAATGTGCATGGTGTTATTATATCAACATTTTGTGAAGAAAATATGAAGTGAATCAGTACTAAATATACAAAACAATTTATATATTTCGTATGACTTAAAGTAGAACTTTCATCTATATTTTGAAAAAAAATACGTTCTTAGAAATTGGAAATTAGGGCTAGAAATAGAAAAACTACTATTCGATAGACTTACTTGGCGCACAGATTCATCCGACCTTACCATACAGCTTTTGTGATATAAATGTTTTTTAAAGTCCGACAGTTCTTTGCTCGACAGACGTGCAAAAAGAGTAGTAACATGTGCACCTCGCCGCGTAAAGTTATGTAAATTGCATGACGAGTGTTGAGCCGCATGGGGAGTACGATAACAATACAATAGTACAGAATCTGTATTATTGTATTGAAGCAGTGTTTCCAAACATTGCCCTTACAATATATTAGGAGCTGGGTAAAAATCTTTTCGCCGGGTTTATCGACCCCTGACCCCCAAAGAATAATCACTTTGACCTCCAGAAATAGGTGAGTTTGTTTGCCAAAGTTTCATCGAAATACTGATATTTTCCTATTTATGACCTGCCTTATAGTATTGAAGAACAGCATAATCAGTATGTCCACAGGTTTGAATAATACCATTATTCAGGAATATTTGCAACAACCGTCTAGAACTCTAGACTGTCAATGTTTGAAAATTAGTAAAATCAGAAATCGGAACCCATACAACATGAAAATGTCTTGGTAAAAGTGTATACTAGAAATTCAAGTTGATGATTCTGTTGCAGTCCTTCTTGAAGGGCGAACATAAGAAACTATTGCTATTTGGCATCTGCGAAAGAGTTTTCCTGTTAAAGCAGTTCAGAACACTGAAATAACTCAGCACCATTATAACCATACTATATTATACCATTATACCATAAACAACAGATTTTTGTTTTTGAAAAGTGAATTTGAATACAATGTTGTTTCTGCTAAAATTAATGGCCGACTGACTGATAAATATAGAACTGAGCTTGACAAATTTCAACCTAATGAACGTATTTCAACTTTATACGCTTCAAATATATTTTTTAACATTAAATACAAACATCCTTTTTCAGAATTTTATTATTCCAGGGACGTATTGAAATGCAAAAGAAAATAAACCATCTCCATCTAAGTGATTTCAGTAGGTGTATTCCCTAACATTTTATATAATACGTTTCAAATCTTTTTTTCAACAATCTTCAATAAACCAAAATCGCAATATATTGCCTTGGGATAAAAGGGGGCGGTATAGTTCTTGCATTGGCGCAGAAAGTGCGTTACAAAACAAAGAAAAATCCCATGTAACCCTAGTTAGATTTTCAGCTAGACTGGAAATAAACGAGATAGTTTAAATTTAAAACTACAAAGAGAGGGTCGTGAGGAATTCGGCGATATTTTAAAATGTTATCAGGATCAGGGCTATCGGATGTGCTGTTTAGGACAATGTATCGTATGTAATATGTTTGGTGAGATACACTTGTTAGGCTATTCGCGAAGGCGGTAGCAAGGCGGAGCCTGGAAAGACGGCCAAATGTGCTACGGGGGTGGCAGAGACGCTCGTCCTTTAGCGTCACGTGCCTTGCCGCTTTGTCAACCTCTTACTGCTTAAGTACTTAATTTTTGGTTACTTTTAAACTAGTTTTAAAAATTTGTCAATATTTATTTTTAGATAAAGTATGAGTAGGTGAGTAATATACATTTTTATATGCTGAAAAATCAGATCGACTAACCTGAAAACATAAACAGCTGTTCAAGTTAGTAATACAAATTTTCCTGACTTAATATCATATTATACGATAATAGCCTTGAAAATTACCCCCTCAGCTTCCCCTTTAGACTGGGTACATAACGTATGCAAAGAAGCGCAACTTGTTTATACGGTATCATGTATCTACTTAGCTGCATATGTAGCCATCTGTCAGAGTAGAGTGTTATCGGGGCACTTTGCTGCAAATTGCTGCTATCCTAGTTGTTGACGAGAAAGACATACAATGGGCGATGTTGTAGGGGTGTGAAAGAGATAGGGAAGGTACCCTCAAACCGCGAACCAACGTGGAAATTGCTTCCGCAGCTTACGTACCTCGAGGCTTTACGTTAGTTCAAGGGTTACCGTCGTTCCTTATTCTTCATTATGGGACCGGTTTTCAGGATATTCAGGATAATAAAACGAGCTCCTTATATATTTTTAGCAACGTAATCTTGTTAAAAACAAGGCATCAAAAGCTCGATTTAGGTCGCTCGCTCAGGTTGTGCATACTACTAAACTTTGTTAAACAGTAGTCATGCGAAAGAGATTTTTGAAAGAAAGAGGGTCGGACTGTCAAAAACTGTAATATGTGTACGTTAGTACTGCAAGTGACTACTGTTGAAACCACCCTATTGATCTAAGAGACTACCCTAATGTCATACGTTTGTCAATTTTAATATAATCGGCTATACTTATAGTTCCGCATGTTACATTCAGAATAATAAATGAACGGTATATGTTTTTGCCTTTTTTTAACGAATGAGCATATTTAGGATCTAAACAAACATTATTTTAGAATATTACGTTCCTATATTCTGGTATTTTTGTGTTCAGTAGTTTATTTTCGATCTACGTATCGTATATATATATGAAACGCTCTCAAATCCTTGTATTATATAAGATTTGAGGTTGATGCCGTCTCTCTTATTGCCCTAAAGACCGTGGGATCAAATAAATATTAACGCGCGTTGATATTGCCTTTTATTCAAGCGTGTCGAAAAGCGGATTCCAGTAGTTAACACCTACGATTATAGTCTACGACAATACAAATGTGTCTTTACCATACCCCCGTGGCAATTTGTAGTAGGATACCAATAACCGGTATAAATTGGTCACTAAAACTTAAACACCGTCTCCATGATTATTGAGCTGACACCGCCATAAGTATTACAGCAACATAACGCCCAATCAACACAGATTTATTGCTAGTCACTCGTAAGCCATGTCCGAGTCTCGAGCTGCAAATACCTGCCTTTTATTTTGAAATGTGGCTTTTACTATTGTCATGTCCAAGACAATAAATACCTAGATAATTGTAGTGGCAGAGTTGCGATTTGTGACAACGGCCAGTGCTGCGAATACGTTTGGAATGTGATCTTGCTAAATGCCACCATAAAAACTAAACGCGTATATGAGTGTCTTCTCCCTCGCTTGACAAGTGAACCGGAACAGGTCAGTCCTGCAAGGCCCGGATAATCAAATAACGTAAAATGCATCACGCTCGTCGCGCGTTACTGACTGTTTTGACGGCTTCACCCTTGTACATCATTCTCTTAATCGGCATAACGAAGCGAAATGTTTTAGTTAACACTTTAGACCCAGTTTTAGCACACAATACTTCTTTATTACCCTAAAAATCATGATAATTTATAAATAATGCCATTTTTTTACATAAAGCATATTTTCGAAACGATTGAATTCAATTTTGAATTATTTAGTACCCACTACTTTGGAGGCATCTACAAAATATTGCAAAAATTAATTATTTAATACGAGCTCATAATATAAATAAAGACCAAATTTTAGGAGTAATATAAACAAATTTCGAAATTAGCTTTAGAGTTTTTACGAAACAGCAAATAGTTTATGTTTATTGTTATATGCTCTTGTAAAAATTTGCAAATACGTTTGTATTAAATTATAAATAAAAATGTGGTTTATTTATGAAGTATTAGAATGCTTTACAATACCAGTTAAGTTGTATATCATATATCAAATTACTTTTGATATGAGCCTTTTGGTTGTAGCTGAAAATGATTATTTGACTATCATTAATACTTTTTTAGATAGTTGAAAATACAAATCAACTTCTATTAGAAGAGCAGAATGGCCATGGTTGTCAAAATAAGGACTAAGAACTAAAAGGACTTTTTCAGCCCCACTATAACCTATTTTGATTAAAGGAATGTCAAACAAAAATAAACGAATTATTTTCATAGCCTACTTGTTAGTTTCAGTTCAATCACATTTTGACAACCATATCCCACTGCTCCTCTAGTAAGGTTTTATTGCAGTTTTAAGGCAAAATATTGTACTTGTCATAAATGTTAAAATTAATGAGTGTCAAAGATCTTGTTAACGTACTATATGAGAATTTTATGATTAAATGTATCGAACATGTACTACGTAGTACGAGTATATCAAGTATATCAATGTATTTATACACAATTAAGTACAAGTTGGTGTGTACTTAATAGCAATAGCTTAACCGTCTCTTTGAGTAATGTAATCGTGAATTGTTTGTTGGTGTATTAATTATTAATACTAAAGTTTGTTCCGTTTTTAATGTATTAATACAACCGATCATGAGTTTTATTAGCTAATGCGCAATGAGTCGGCACGACTATAGATCATCTGGTGAATATTACTCATATATTGGAAAGGGTGACTAGACGTTAATATAACTTGATTAACATGTCCAAACTTATAAATTAGTAATAAAATTATAAAAATCCTTGTTAGAGAAGTTTGATAACTAGTGCAGTGGTTCTTTGTTTGGAGGATTGTGTACTAGAATAATAGTTCACTTATGGAGAAAGTAATGATCATCAGGATTGGGCAATCATCCAATTTTTATATGATACTGGAGTCGTTCTTCATTGCTCTTCGCAAATTTCTTGATTGTCTGATTGGCAGTTTCCACATCCAAGTTCCTATGGAGGTCACTGTTTCTAACATACAGAGGTGCACATGCTAAGTATGCACCTCAGTACTTTATTTTGGAATCGTTGAATTATTTTAATGTTACTTTGGTACAACTACAAAGCTGAATACCATATAGAAATAGAGACAGAGTGGAGTTTCTTCGAATCGGTTAATATGTACATGTACTTTACATCGAAGTTTCGGATCAGGTATAATGCCCAAATACTTGGCTGTGTTCGAATATGAAATCTAATTGTTGTTTATCCTGACTGGTGTATATTGCATAACCTTACTCATAAAGTTAAGTAAAGGCATAATTAGATTTTTCAGGATGTTTATTTTTGTAATGACGTATGTGTTTTTTATATCTTATGTCAAAATTATGTCAAACACCTTTTAGAAGAAAATCACACAATGACTCCACAAAATAATATTAAATTCCTACATTTTTGTAATAACAAACGCAAATTAGACATTTTAGAAGCCTTTGAGATATACAAACACAAACTCAGGGTACCTTTAATGAATGAACAACTTGAGCTCAGTAATTCTCCGTTACTGGAAGTATTAGATAGTTATTTCTGATTATTATTATTATTTTATCTAGTTACCTATTTTTGTATCTACTTTAGCGACGTGTTTGTTTATAATTATATTACCTTTGATAATGACAGCATAGCTGTCGAAACAATATTGTCAGGTTGTATTTTAACAAAACTGTGAAACTTTTACTAATCTTTATTTATTTCATGATTATGGAGTTCCACAAGTAAGGCTGGAAACAATAAACAAAAAAAAAAGTGTTTGATGATTCCTGCTCGCCAAATTCAACTGCAAGAAAAATAATGGTATCAATCAAAAGAGAAGATTATTGCGCATCTAATAGTAATATTAAGAGTGCGATTTTTATTTTAAAATACTAATTTAAAAGTTGCCTGTTGTTAAGTATGCCAAGCCATGATTTTCAAATTATTTCATTTTAGGGTATGAATAACGACTATGTAAACTGTTCAATACTATAATATGTATTGATTTAGTAGTACAGCAAAATACATAAAAGTAAAATGCCTATGCTTGACTTTGATAGTGGACACCCGGTATACAAAGTGTTTCTGATGCATCATTTAATATATCATATAAAGGATTCAAATTATACGATTCAAGCCATATTCGTTGTGGTTGCTGAAGTAAAAACAATACGAGAAGCATACTTTGAATTCTTCAGTAGTTCAGATGTAATAAAGGGCTGCGTTTTTCAGCTAGTAAAGACATAACGCGAAGCTGTAAAAGTAAAAGGCGTGTTAACGCGACTGTGTCTGGGTAATTACCATATTTTAAGAGGAAAAGACCCAACTAGTCAAAGACAGTGTGGCCCGCGTAATCCCCGAGAGCCAGGTATTCCATTAACGCGAAGTTGCAACCTTCCGCGCGCTTATCCGTTCCTCTTTATCGTAGTTTTAAATTGTTATTCCTGAGCACTTATCTTTTTAATTAGTCGTTACATCGGTCTCTGATTGCATTCGTCAAAAGCCGGATTCGCGGCCGCGAGTTCGCGCGATGCGTCGTCGCGGATATTTCGCGGATTCGCTTTGAACGACACCCTTTGATCGCTCACGCGAGCCGATGTGCACTCGAGTCGCGTTGCAACAGAAGGGGACATCCGTCGTAAAAAGTCTCGATATGCTAGGAGAGGTGCCGACTTCTTTCCTCGACTGATACTAACATAATTAAAGTACAAGCAGTGTAATTTTACTTAATTAAATTCCCTTCTTTGGGTGGAGAACAGAGCGAGCGCCACACGGCAGGGAGACGATATGAACTTTTTCCACCCAATGAACATTAAAACTCGGCATTTAATTTCATCAGAGATCTAAGAGAAGATTTTTGACCATAAAAAGAGGAGACAGTAAGCTCGTTTCAGTGCCTCGTTGAGATTGCGAAGGTTACCCCATCGAACAGATGGACACTTACTCTGTTATCTTTTGGAAACGAGCTACCCCGCGAAAATAAAAACATGAAAGTGAGATAAAAGCAAATAAGTAGGTGCGCTTCGAGCGGTGTGAAAACATGACCTGTTTGTTTTTAATGAATAGCTTACTCTTAAATACGGATACTTCCCTATATTATAATACAGGGTGGATACATTCGAAAGTTTTCCAGTACTGTATTCTTTAAAACTGAATTAAACAGTTTAGTAACATTTTCATCTCCGATGACTTCTTTAATAAGATATAGAAGCATTCGAGATTTTACACATAATTCAGTTAGTATAACTTGTATACACTCTTAACATATCAGTTCCAATTATCAGGTGCAGGACCGGCTTAACTGAAGGGCATCTAACGAATTAAAAATGACCCGTTTACGTTTTTACTCGAAATACCTCATACTCAGAAGCCAAATATTCGTCAACAAAAACTTTAAAATGAAATGAGCAGGGAGATTCAGAATTTAGGTTGAGTTTTCTTGGACACGTCCTCTTGTACTTGTTCGAGTCGGGTAATGTTTCTGAAGACATTGCCCCCCACTGTAGATTCATAAATTCATGCATCATATTGTTCATAATTGTATGTATCCCAATAGGTCGCAGAAGATGGAATATCAATTCGAACTATTGCTAATAATATTTACCAAGTTCATATTCAGAAAAAAATGTTTTATAGAAGCTATGAATAACTTAAGACTTACCGACAAAAAATACAACACTAAACAGGAAATGTTTTGGCATAAAAGAGAGAAAACAAGAATTTTATGATAGAGGAGAATTTATTTACGTACTGCTGTGCTTTTCACAAATAATTACAGTTATTTTCCAATGGGAATTTCTGGGAGAGAGTCATTAGAAGCTCAATTAAAGCAATTTTTAAATGCATATTTGGATTTTTGTGTTAGGTACATATGTAAAATTACTATCCGGGATTCCCAGGAATTCTCGGAAATACCCCGGAAAAAAGTTTCGAGTCCTGGGAATACCAAATCTATCGAGACCAAGAAACATGTTCAAACTCGGTTGCGTCATAGTTGAACATGTAAGAGGCCTACACTACGGCTAGAAGCGTAATAGATTTAGTAGCCACTCAAGCATTGTGACTAGTGCATGAAAATCTCGCAGCTAACGAAAATTGAGTACCGCGCGGTCATTAAATTTTTAACAAAAGAAGGGCACACGCCTAATCAAATCAAACAACGTTTAGACGGCGTTTATGGTGATTTATCTCCTTCATATTCCACTGTAAAAAAGTGGTCAAAATGTTTCCGTTTGGGGCAAGAATCTCTTGAAGATGATGAGCGCACCGGTCGGCCAATTGTTGCAAGTTGCAACAAGTTTGGCAGTTGCAATCATTGAAGAAATAATATTCGAAGATCGTCGTTTGAAAGTTAAGGAGTTAGCAGTGATGTCTGACATTTCAGAAACAAGTGTTCGCCGAATTCTTCATGAACATTTTGGGTATGAATAAAATTAGTGCAAGATGCGTACCGCGTCTTCTTTCTGCTGTTCAACGTCAACGTCACGTCGAATGTGCGCGCTCGTTTTTAAACTTGTGTGGAGACGACCCAAACCCAATTTTGGAGTCCGTTGTCACTGGAGATGAAACAATATAGTTCTGTATTATGATCCTCTATCCAAAAGGGAATCGATGGAATGGCGGCGACCCGATTAACCTCGTCCCAAAAAGGCGAAAGTCGTTCAATCGACAAAGAAAGTTATGGCAACAATATTCTGAGATTGTGACGGCATTTTACTGATTGATTTTTAAGAACGCAATACAACTGTTAACAGTACATATTACGTGTTTATTGTGTAATTGAACATTTTGCTGGAAAAACTTCAGATTATTTTTACAAGGGCTTTGAATTATTAATTCCACGTTGCAATAAGTGTATTGACATTAGGGGAGATTATATTGAAAAATAAAAGTTATTATATTTTACCAAATTTTCATAAGCATTTTCAAAACCAATAGAAGAATATAATAATAATAATTGCTACTACCCATTTTCTGGTGAACCAGACCCTAAAAGCCATGAAGCTTGTGCAGGGGGAAGAAGCAATTATTAGCCGACTTACAGATGGTATAGCACAAATTTCACAACCACGCTGAATATAAGATAATATGCTAAGTAATCAGACATTAAAATAGTAATAATCACGATCACTTAACTGAAACTTACGAGGCGAGAAATAGTTTGATGTGTAGAAAAAATCGTAGAAATGAATGGTAGAACTGTATAACGCAACGAAGAATAATTCTATTACGCGCTGGCGAAAGAGTTTTATAAATAACACATAGGTAAATTAATGTTTAGGAAGAAAGCACGCAGCTGCAGCATAGGAATGATTCAATCTTTGCAGATCACCTGATGAAAAATGAATAAACTTGGCTATTTGACAATATACTACAATTACAACCAATAATAGAACAGTGGGCTATGAAGCTAACGAAGGTTAACTCATTTGATTCTTTAATAAAAATACCATAGGTTTAGTGCAGAACAAACAACTACCTACAACAATGTCCATCGTGGAGTTCAAAAATTCAGTGCAATAATTCGAAGCGAGGCAAAGTTTACTTCAATGCTGTTTGGATTCAAGGTAACGCTTGATTACAAACTACCATTCAAGTAGTTTGACATCAACTGTTCCAATACTCTTGGTCACTCTTACACACATACATACGTTTCCCTAATTGATCCTAAACATCTTCGATTGGATTCATGTATTTGTCATAAAATGTTCTCCAGGCCTCCTCCAGACTCTTATACGATCATCATTACCTGGAAGAACAACTTAGACTCATCACTAAACACGACAGGAGTCCAATGACGAAGTTGTCAGTTTAAGTGTTCTCTCCCAAATTGTAATCTTTTTTGACGGCGTTTTCTACTTAATTTAGGCACTTTTGCAAGACGTCGTGATCTCAAATTCACTTCTCTTAGCCTATTGCGGACGGTTTGGTTACTAATTCTTGTTCCTCTTGCCCTTACAAGATCTTCTTGAAGGTCCCGTGCAGTATGCGTGTGATTTCGAAGGGCTTGCAATTGTAGAAAACTTTCATTATCTACTGTAGTTTTTCTTCTCCGACCTGTAACTGGACTTCTCGTTACTATACCTGTTTCTTTTGGTCGTTTACAAACTTCTAGAGAATACCTTGTACAACTCCAAGCTGTGGGCAACATAACGTTGTAAATGCCCTTCCTTAAGTAATGTTACAGCTTTACCTCTATCTTTTATCGTCGTTAACTGCTCAGCCATAGGTTCTTTTAAAAGTCAGCAAGCTGTCAGACTGGTCTAATATTGTTTAACCCTTAAATTACTCACATCTTGCTTAAACATTTATTCCTAAATCATCTTATTATTTCATTTTAGCTTTTGTTGCGGTCGAACATTCGACTCTATAAGTTGATTACAACAGAGAATAATCCGGTAAAATTTCGTAATTTAGTCAATTTACAATTTAGTTAAATAAATAATGGTTCAATACATATTTCAAGTTTGATTAAATCTTCCAAAAATTTGACAAAAATATTGAAGGGCAAATAAAGGGGAAATAGGATTTTGAGTTGAGGAAGACACAACGTGGGAACTTGGTAGGGTGTTGTAATGGAGGTCCCAGATTCGATTCTGGTGCGAGTGTAGATTTTTATATTTTTTAAAATTAATTACCAATAAGTAACTTACTTACTTAATAATTAATTGTAATCTGGAGTCGCATAATATCGACTCCAAATTACCACAAAAAAGTTCAATAAGACAACTCTTAGCTCTATCCCATAACTCCACCCCATACCCTCTTACCTCCCAATGTAAGGAACTGCCAGTCTTGACAACAGGCCACAACTTGGCTGAATATTGAATAACCAAATGTCATTTTTCCAACATTTTGGTCCAAGCCTAGGCCAACCTTCAGATCTCAAGTCTCGGGTGCTTTGTCGTCGTCCAAAGGTCAATAAACGCCTCGGTACCAATTCTGGGTTCCCTAATCTTTGCCCAAGTCAGAGCTAACCTTCAGCGACCAAGTCTCTCAGTAACTTATACCGCAAAAAGTCAAAGAACTGGTGCATCAATCGGCTCCCCTCGACGTCACAAGTTGAATGGTATCATTCCAATTATCTTCTGCAATAATCTACTTAGGAAATGATGAAATTCTAGACACTGACTTTAGTCCTCTGTTTCAAATTAGAAAGTATTTTTTCTACATATCTTTGGAAAGTGCAATTTTGTGCTATCTTAAGAGAACACAACTTTAACCTTTTCTGATGAATGAGCGCAAAATAGTTTGCCGCTCGTTACTATGGGTACGCGAAGTATTTTGTGACTTGCTCTAAACAAACAACAACAATGGTAATTTTCATTCTTTTGCCATAGCGGCACAGGTTGATTTTACTATTGACTGTTTAAAATTTATATATCTTGAATGTTTTCAGGTATATAAAGCTATCGTCGAAAAATTTAGAAAAAAGGATGTTATTACTGTTATCGAGATATGGTGATAGTCACTTTTTGACTTTTTATTAATTCTTTTCTTCAGCCTTTTCTTGAAAAAAGATAGTTTCACTGTTATTTGAATTTCCAGTATAGTTATACAATTTCGCATACTCCTTGTTATGGTATTGATAACAACTATAGCAAAAGTAAAACACAACATAATAATAAAAATATAACAATATTCATATGCTATAATTACTACCTATGCTAAGGTGTTTAAACCTTTTTTACACAACATGTAAATTTTGCATATGTATATTTTAACACCTGTTTGATAAATTTCAATCTATTATGGAGCACTTACTATTGATTTAATTGATGAAATAACTATTTTTATCGTTTACTAGAATGATTTAGGAAAGCTCTTACTCAATTATAACTTGCCATGTTAAACAAGAAAATTAAAAATAATTTTTTTTTGGAGAAGCTTGATATTTGACAATATAGTCAGATATAATCAGACCGCTAGTTTACAAAATATGTAAAATATACAGAGTGTTTCCAGTGAAACTGGAAAAAAGCCGTTTTGTCTCTCTCTGCCAGTAAATCTGAAATTGTGTCTAATATCTCAATTACAAATCTCATATAATTCGGCCCATAAATAAAGGAGATTACAAGCTTGATCCTAGTTACATTGTCACTTAGTATAACAAAAAATTGTATGATAAAACTTACACTAAAATGTTATCTTAGTATAATTACCGTGGTCAAAGAAGAGGCTGGTCTTGGTGATGGCGTGTGCGGCAGGCGGCAGGCCAGGCACAGAGAACGTATACGCTCCGCTGCCAAAGCCACCCCCGAGCAGAGGGCCTACTGCAACAAAGGAATATATTTATGTAATATCATGAAACCACGAAATATTTCTTCCACCCAGTGCACAGCGATCATGTGTACGCTAGATATTAAACCAAGCCAAAGCATTTAGCTAGCGTCCCGAGTTCAAAATAATATTTTTCATCTTATCATCGAAGAGATCAGTAAAACCATGAAGTGTCATCAAGTTTTCAACAACGAATGTACTGGCCAAGTCCCGGCGACAAATCACACAATTCCTTTCAATAAATCAATTAAGCCGACTCGCCACGGCCACATACCTAGCATATATCTGAGTCGAGTTGCTTCCTCTTGTATGTAAAACAGGAAATTGGACGGGTGCGGCCAAAAAGGAGTCTATAAAAATGTGAGAAGTAGCGAAGCGGTTTGCTACTGATACATTACGAAAACGGTGGTAAACCGCGAGTATATACGAGCTAAGCACTCGATTTTGCGGTTTCGTGACCAGACAAAAATCCGTAAAATCCGTTTGAACGTTTTTAGAATTTCCTACGACGGTGAGCCCATTCGACAAACGAACAGTAGTGGGAAAACGTCGGCATTTTGAAAACAATTCAAACATAAATAAGTTGTCTGCGGGTTTTCGGTCCTGAGAATGCGAGATACACGCTGCCGCTTGTTGTTACAACCAAACAACGGTCTCCGATTATATATGGAAATAAATTACCCATCGTACTTGTTTTACAACACAAAACTATCACTGTAATTTTGGTTAGATATTACAAAAAAAGACAAAAAAAAGGTTTCGAAAAACATTCCAAATTCTAATCTTGTAAAAACTAAACCCAATTTGGCGATTTGATCAAAATAAAAATTAGGTATCCTTACAAATATTGCGCATTGTAAAGCGTTAGTATCAGAAAATACGTATCGGTATCCCATAAAGGCAAACAAACAAATGCAAATCAAAAAAAGGAAACAAACGTCAGGGGCATGAAATGTGCCCTGCAAAGACAGATAAACGATGCGAATAAATCGAGCAATCGGGGGAAAAGTCCAACGAGAGCTGCATTGACAGGGCCGGCAGATGCGGGATTTGCTTACCGAAGCTCCGCATTCATGGTGCGATGACGGTATGATAAGGTAATAAGCAAAGCAGTCTGATATTTAAATACATGAATTATGTAGATGCGTACTCATCCGATTGGACATATTGATACTCCACTGCCCGTTATTAATAGTCGCAATTTACACACAATGCCAATACCAAACTTCTGCAGTATGCGAACCGTCGTGAAATATTTTTCCGTTTCAATGCAATTTATATTCAAATGTACGTCTCTGTAATTGCATCAGTTTACATAAGTTTAAATAAAGGCAAATTTATCGTAAACATGGAAATTATTCAGTAGCTTGCACCGGTAAATGCAGATATCGGAAATACCACAATAAGGTTTTTTCCATCTATTCATGTTTACTTTCCCACTTTCTTTTTTCCTTTTTTTCTCGTACACACACTTAACACACCTTTTGAGAACTTGGATTTAAACATCTCACTTACTTGACTGATTTAATTACATCATTTGACGATGTATACAATACTGAGTTAAGTCAGTTCCTAAAGTTTAGGTGCTTTTGCTCATGTACATATAATAATTTCAAAAGAATATGTCTAGGAAAATTCTACCATCAAGTACTTATCAATATAAATGGAAAGCAAATTAGTTACATAAAAAACAGTGATATCTTTAAGACAAAAATCACTAACTCCCAGATACCAGAAGGTCACGTTTTGATTTCACTTGATGTCAAATCCCTTTTCACAAACATTCCCCTTGACAAAGTAACAGAAATTATTTCTTCTAATTGGAGCCAAATTTCTAATTACACCAACCTCCCGGAAAATGAATTTTTGAAAGGTTTAGAGCTGATGTTTGAATATAACACTTTAGGATACGTTGATAAGTTATATAAATAGAAATTTGGTGCTCCTATGGGAATTCCTCCTCCAGTTTTGGCTGAATTAATTATGGAGATTTTGGAAGATGTTTGTTTTTTATCTCAAGTTAGTTTTAAAATTCCTTTCTTTTATAGATATGTAGATAATATCATACCTGTGTACCTGAAAGGAAAGTGAATGAAATCTTAAATATATTTGATAATTATCATCCGCGCTTACAATTTACAGTTGAAAAAGAAAACATAAGTCGACAAATCAGTTTTTTTGGATGTTTTGGTGATAGTAGTTGATAACAATATAATTATAACAAACTGGTATCAAAAACCAACGTGGTCGGGTAAAATCTTGAACTACAACTCTCATCACAGAAATAGTCAAAACATTGCTATGGTTTACAATTTAGTAGATAGACCAATCACATGAAAAATTCCATAACAATAATTTAGAACTGATTGAAACGACTTTGAAGAAGAATTATTAATTCTTATCCTTTAAAATTTATACAAAAATATATGTATCAATAACAAAAGAAGCAATTACAGGGACATAATATCACCGGAAGATAATAGAATCAACTCCACACTACGTGAATAACATGTCTCTAAAATAACTGCAGTTTTGGGAAACATAATATTAATACCGTTTTATATAACGAACATAGGAATAGTAGTTTTTTTGACAAACAAAAGGATAATATTAATAAAAAATCAAATGTGATATACAAAATACCTTGTCAGGATTGCAACAAAGTTTATATAGGGCAAACAAAAAGATACAGCAAACGCATCATAAATTAGCGAGAGCCGGCGCATGCCGAAAGTACGATCGGCTTCCCCTCGTGTAGTATTTGCGAATGTTGCACTGTTCTAACAGTGGCGTAGACGCGTAGGGCGCCGTATTTTATTTGCTTGCTGTATTTCAAACGAAATATTTCTAGCGGGACTGCCAAATTCCAAAGTAGATATTTTCATAAAATAAAATCATAATTTAGCTAATTGCACTCACTGAAAAAGTGAAATGAAAGCATATTATAGATATTTAAATTAAATTTTCAATAATAAATAATAATGTTACAAAAAATATTTCGACTACATAATTATACCTATAATAGAGAAAAAGAAAGTTAATACGAGTGGTACTACAATAACGATCATATAATAATTTAAAAAAATAAATACAATAGGTATCTACAATTTATGTTACATATTTTAATCGCTATCCTCAAAATCAGTTCCAAAGTCGGAATCGGAATCTTCGTCATTTACACTAATTATAAGTTGTTCGGTTCTAACGTCTATTATTTGTTCATTTTGCAAATAATTATTTTCACTTTTTATCACGTGTTCACAACGGCTCACCCAATCTTCTAAAGTTACAGAAGAAAACTAGTTTTCGGCTAATTTCCACGCATCATTTAATTTAAATGTAGTATTTTTCTTAGCAACGTTGTTTTTAACTTGTGCCCAAATTAGTTCTATTGGGTTCAAATCTGGGTGGTACGGTGGAAGGCGCAGTACAGTATGGCCATTAGCATTGAAAATGGCATCAAATTTGTACTGAATGTACTGCTTTTTATGCCTTTAATTATATCATATAACTGAGGTTTTAGCATTTGAGGTGAAAATGTTTTTTTTCAGTAAGCCAGGAGACCATATCTGCTTTTTTAGAATTGCTATTAGGAGCACGGTTTATTTGTACATTGTGATAAGGCGCGTTATCTATCACAACAACCGACTCTGCTGGCAAATTAGGTATTAATTTTTCCGTGACCCATTTTTCATAATTTGATGAATTCATTTCATCATGGTAATCTCCTGACTTACTTCCAGATTTAAAAATGTTGAGGCAGTTTGGAATAAAACCCATGCTTCCACCTGCATGAATTATAATTAAGCGTCCCCCTTTTGAAATATTAGCAAGTAATCCATTATTACTGTCGTCACTCCAACTTTTTGATATAGTGTGCCCACTATGGATGTACGTTTCATCTAAGAAAACAATAGGACACTGCTGTTGGCGAAAAAACTTAATTTTATTTGAATAGTCTATTCTTAAAGCACGAATTTCACTTTTTTCAATTAATAGTTTACGATTATTTTGAGTACGGCACCCCAACTTCTTTAACACTGTCCGAAAAGAAGACACTTGCCCCTGCCACCACAAATCATTGCGAAGTGTTTCTTGTAAAGCAGGAAGCGTAACTCTGCAATTTTCTGTTTTATGGAAATTATAGATTATACGGCGAAAATCAACCAACTCATAATCTTCAAGTGCGGTCACGTTACACACGCGACTTCGTTTTTTTCCAGGACTTTTAAATAG
The DNA here is from genome assembly GCA_929113105.1 of Agrypnus murinus. NCBI lineage: Eukaryota > Metazoa > Arthropoda > Insecta > Coleoptera > Elateridae > Agrypnus > Agrypnus murinus. The sequence goes on along the minus strand of OV816023.1, from coordinate 2,771,628 downwards.
TTTATCAGTCTCAGATCCAGGCCAGGTGTTACCTTCCTTAATAATCCTTTCGATAGTCCTTACGGATACTCCAGTAGCACTTGACACTTTTTTTTTAATTCCCTTCATACACTGATCTTCGTTTTAAGATTTTATCCATTTGTAAACGTTAAAAGCCATTTCGCGCGCTTGACTGTGAAGAGTTTTTCCGCGTAAAGTTGACGACATAGTTATAAAACTGATAAACTAAATTACAGATCGGCTGTTTCAAACAGCTAGTACTACTACTTGCACTAACAATAATGCAATGTGCCTTAAAATCCATTTTTAACGCTATATATATCTCATTACTTAAATTTCCCAAAAGAGAAAGCATAGTTAACGATTATTATCAAATCAGAGTTACTCATACTACCTATTAACATTCCTCGAACAGTATTTGACTCGCTTACGCAAATTATACATTACTGTGTATTTATTTGTTTATTGTCGAGATCCGGTCATTCTTGTGGGATTATTTTCTAACTCATATTTTTAAGAAAATAAACGCAGTCTGCTCCGCCACTGCTTAAATCTCACTCGGGTCATGCCAGTGCGCAATCAAAGGTCTCGCCAATTTATGTTGCGCGAACTGTACATAAAAACGATATTATATAAACACCGTTACGATGTAAGGCTTGATCGGACAAAATTCTTTAACGAATCATAGGATTAATAATGATCACACCATTAATTATGATGGTATAAAAGTTCTAAAAGCCGAACCTAATTATAAAAAACGAATCACCAATAAGATGATTAATATATTGAAGGATAAGAATTCTATGAACGAGAGAATTGATATTGAAGGGTTAAGTCTAATTTTTCATAACCTCTTTAAAAAAAAGATGATTGAAAATGTAGAAACCAACATGATTTGCGTTAATAAGTATATATAGATATGAAAAGTTCAAAGGCTAACAGTTTATTTACAACTATCACACAGATAGGTAATAATAAATACTTTCGACAAATTTTTGCACTAAATGAAATAAAATTTTCAAATTTTATTCAATTTTAGTGATTATTCGTAATAGGTAATTTTATTTTCATTGTTTTATTCTTTTAATTGTAGTCAATAGTTGTATGTAAAATATTTATAATTTTTTTTGCTTGTTTGTAATTGATATGCGTGAAAGATTTTAAGCCGTGTATTTACATCCTTTTGTTTATATTGTTTTTTAGCTCTGATAAGGCATGAACAAATTTATGCGAAAAGTTAGCTATTTTAACACAAATAGAACAATAAATCAGTAAAACACTTTTGTTTTTCTTACTCCCCATGGTCACGAAATTTGGATAAGTGTTTCACGAGAGTCTTGCATCTTTCTTGTTCTTGTCTTGTTCTTGCACAAATTGCAAGACAAGAACAAGACAAGAATCCCAATCAGTTCCGCAAGACAAGACAAGAATCTTTTCTGCAAGAAAAGTGCAAGAATAGCAAGATTTTCTTGCATTTTCTTGCAGTCTTGCTAAAATTCAGGTTTTGAAAAGATATTGGTATGTTTGAATTATTATTGGCAGTGTTTTATAAGTCTAGATATATCATGAATTTATAATATGTTTTATTTATTTATTTAAAAGCTGTATAAATAAAACAGAAAATATAAAAACAATATATAAAATATTCTTCTATTACACTATTACACATATTTTTTAGTGTGGTGACTAATAAGATATTTAGGTGACTAGAAATTACGTAGTAACCTAAAAGCTAAAACAATAAAAGAAAATATTACAGAAACGAGCTCAAAGTTTTATTAACATTGTTCAATAAAACTATGGACCATGTATTTTTAATTACCATGGCTTTTACTTAAAAACTACCTCCCCCTCTTATCTAACAACCTCACCAAGTATCTTAGCAAGTACAATTTCCAATTTTAATAATGTTCATAATATTGGTCTCTTATAGCTTGGTAACTAAACAAGGTAGAACACAAGTTCATATAGCATTTGCTTCTAAAAATTATCCTCAAAATAACTTAAGCTAATAAATCATTCTGTACAAGTATTATTGATATACTAAAAATACGCACTATGTTCTTGCATAAACTGGGCCCAAATGTCTGCATTTTTCTGGCTAAATCAGGAGGCAGTTTTGAACGTAGTATATTCAATACATTTACTTCAGTCCACGGGCATGCCTTATTCTACAAGATCTGTATCGATACACAGAATTGAAAAATCCATAGCAGACCATTGCGGTGTAAAAATTCATACAGTGTGTCCCCAGATGAAGTTTATACTAGGAAACATTTAGAAGCCATTCAAAATTATAAAGGAATTGTGCTACTGATTATAATAAAGTGGAGAATTTTAGAAATGTTGTTTTCCAAGGAACGATCACCATGCTTGAATCAACGTAATAACAATTAACTAGTAATGTAGTACGACATTGCATTACCTTGTTTTCATTTTTTGTACAATTTATTTAAAAAAGGTGTCACGATTTTTGAAAAAATTTGGACTCATCGTTTTCTCGTTCGTCGTTAATGCCGGTTCTAGATTTTGTACTATAATTTAAGTAAAGCGCGGACGAGCATTCCTTCTTTCCTTGTTGTTGATATGTCCCTCAATCATACTTCCGTATATTGCCCTAGATAGATCTTGTGTTGAAACAACAATACACAACAACCGATATCAGCAGCGTGTAGTGCATACGAAACAGTGGAAGCAGTCGCGATACGAAGTATGTGATATTATGCTCGTACGCAATGTGGGGACTGCTTCCACTGTCTCGTATGCACGGCACGCTGCTGACCGATATACCACCCACCTTTGAATTGAAGGGTGAATGTATTATCAACAAGGTGAGAAAAACTGCTCGTCTGAGCTTTAATTATAAGTAATGATACAATCATTACTATTATCCGAAGAAGCGAAAAATAGTATAAATAATGTTTTTTTTTGTAATCAAATCCATTTCTTCTTCTTGTGAATTCATTGTGTGGACACACTGTATAATGTGTATCTATTTTATGAACAAATCAAAAGTCATTAAATTCAAATAGTTAGAGTATGCCTTTGGGAAAATTATTTTCACTAGTGTGAATAAAACAAATTGTAAAACAATCATTTATTACCTAAGATGAAGAATAGTGACTATACTTCAAGTGTATATACATACTTTTTACGCACATAATATCAATTCTTTAAAATACATTAAAGGAACGCTTAGTTTTGAGCAAGTAACCACAACAGTCAATGCTGTCTACCTTTAGATTCCTTTCCTTAAAGGCAAGAAGCGGGAGCAAGTCTCCTATTCTACAATTATGGTTCCTTTCTGATTTTACTGAACCGGTATAAAGCTTTCTAATGTGTATTTTATTCCATAGAGTGAAAAACTGATTCTAAGCTTTACTAAGTAAATGGAGTAGGGTTACTTTTGGAATGAGGTAGAATTTTTAAATGTGTGGAGCACATATAGAAGTTGCTCTGTACACTTTACGATTTATAGTTTGATGCATTTCAATATTTAGGTTGGGGTAATAAGAGGTCAATGTGAGTGCATTTCATTTTCAGCCTGCCCATGGTTTCAATTCATTCTGCTACTATAATAACATAGTTACGTTGGACAGTTCATTTCCGTAGCAAACACATATTATAAGTGAGACGTAGACGTAATCAAATCAAAAATGTAGTAAACAAATCTTAGAATGTCGATTGATGAAAAATTTATAAGAAGAAACACTTATGGTCGGTGTTACAAAGCTTGAATATGTTCTCATTAACTTAATCATGATTAAATTTGAAATCCAGAAATATAATTGGATAACATTTCAAGTCTTTTAAATCTTAGCCAATGAAATTTCTGGATTTCAAATTTAATCACGATTAAGCTAATCAGAAGTTATTCAAGCTGTGTGAAACTGGCCATCAGTTTTCTCCAGGAATAAAATCCTTTTATTAAAATATTTTTCTACTGCAGTTTCGACTAAACCTTTTAGTCATTATATTATCAAGGAATATCAAATGTAATAAGTAGATAATAAAATTCAATTAAATCCATTATACGTCTAATTATACATAATCAATTATGCTTTGTTATTTTGTGTTTCTTTTTCATATTAAAAACAGGATTCAAATATCTTTAATAAACACCAACAAGATAATGATCTTATATCAATACCTAAATAGCAAACAAGTTTTTAGGATTTAATTGAATTTTATTCTCCACTTATTTTATTTGATATTCCTTGATAATGACTAAGATGTTTAGTCGAAACTGCAGTAGAAAAATATTTTAATAAAAAGATTCTATTCGTGGAGAAGACTAAGATGATTTTTCTTATAATTCTTAATTATATCTCCACTATGACTATAAAGGATTCTCTTCTAAACTGTAGATTGATGAGACTATGACCTTGAAACTTTTTTGAATTCGATACTGCTGGAAATATGTTGATAAACATCAAATGATCGAAGCCAATTAAAATGAATAGCAAATCATTTTCAATTTAACCCCTTGAATAGTTTCTGAGTTGTAGACGTTCAAAAAGTTGCCACTGTCAGATGGAACGCTTTCTAACTTTGGAACCGTACAAGCTAGAACAAAACTGATTGCAGATATGGACTGCCAAACTACACATAGAATATTTTTTAGGGATTTTATAGCTTCCGGCCAAAGTGACTACTTCCGTGTCAAGTGACCACTTGTCGATGAAATGAAATAAAATGTGTACTTTTTGCAGATTTCCAAAATACGTTCTATAAAGTGTACTTTCGCATGATAAGCCCATATCTATTGTCAGTTTTATTCAAGCTTTTATGGTTCTAGAGTTAGACAGTCTTCCATTTGCGGTGGTGTGTTTTTAAGCGCCTATAGTTTGGAAACTTTTACAAAGAACGAAGCTGAAGATTATGTTGCATACTAAGCTAAAAAGACTTTTTAAAAATCTGTTTGGGGCTATTAAAATTTAGAAACTGGTTTTGAGAGAAAGGGCACTGCATACAGTGGTTAATACACTTAAATTATCCAAAATAAAAACCGGAATCTACCAAAAACTAACAAATTATACAGGGTTTATGCATATCTATATATATATAGTGCATCCCTTATTGCATTCAACTGAACTATAAGGTGTAAAATTTACATTTTGATAAATTAATTTTATATTAGGGGGAGATTGTAAAAATCCCTGTTCAGCCAAAGGGAAACTTTAAATGTGATTTCTTCTGTTTCATTTAATTCAAAATTACCTATGGCGCTGCCAATAAATTTTGCACTGTGTAAGAATACACAAATAAAATTTGTTGTTTAAAAATAAACAATGTTTATAGCCAGTTTTATTTAGACACAACTCTATGAATCCCCTTAGCAAATTTTCTGGGCGTCACAGAAGAAGGAAAAAGCTCCGCACCGTTGTAGAGATCAACAAGAAATAAAAATTTTACTGCCAAATAATTTTGTTAGGCGACAAATTTGAAATATAAGCGAAGAAAAAACGACATAAAAACTCATGTTTGCAGTAAATATAATAACAATAAAATGTAAATTGATTTCTCACGGGGCAGGGTTGCATCTGGATAGGACAAAACATATATAAGTTGACTTCACACAGCTGGGTGTAGGTAATATAGGGCATAAGGGTGGGTCGTCTTTACAGTAGGGTTGGTTCATTCACTAAAGTCCCTAAAGATAGTATAAGTTATAAGTTGTTTCAAGGTAAGAACGAGATTTCTATATAAAAGACATGTTAAGTATGAAATATATCACAACTAGTAGTATGTCAGTAGCATTGGACATAATTGACAAAGTTGAGTATCATTTTTGAACATTGGAACTAATTTTAAGATGTCCTAATTATTTTCTATTAATGCTGCTAATAAACAACTAAAGAAGTAAAAGCAAATAGGGCTATAAGTGCAGCGGCGGCTGGTAGTCTCTTGTCTGTCTTGGCACACGTCTTTAAGGACGTACGAGTACTATTGATTATACAACTTTCATCTTTACGATATATAGCGATTATTAGCTTCAGTTTTTGGACAGTTTTTGGTATGTAGGTACTAAGAAGTAAACTTATCGCTAAAACAGGATTAAATTGATGATTGGAATTGAATGTATGCCCATAATTAAAAATTCGAATTAATTCTAGATACTACATAATATTAAGAATAATTAGAAAATTGAGTAAAAGGATAGTTAGTTTCGAACTAGAATATCTTTGAGGTATCTATATTGCATACTGTGTATAATAGCAGAAAGGTCGATGTCTGCCGAATCAAAAGTTTCTGACTGTAAGTAGGACTAATTTTATTGTAAGAAGAATGACAGTGATAACAGAATGATAAATGGATAAGAAGAACGGATTTCTCTACGCATTCCTCTCCATCGAATAACCTCTGATCATCCCTAAGAACTGCGTCTATTCCATCGTATCTAACATTTTAATTTTATTTACCATTTATTTACTTTTGACAACAAATGGGTCAAAGAAGGCACGTGCTATGCGTAGCTACACTTAGTACGAGCGTAGGTTGCTCTTCTATATCATAAAATGGTAACCGTTACGTAAGTATACGAAGGACGATGGCGAAATAGAACAATTAATTAAATTACAAGTGTATTATTAAATTTGAGGCTACTCAAAGCAATCTAAAGAAAATTCGGAATGAAACTAAAAAAAAACTTTTCCTAATAAATATGTTAATATGATACCGCATGTATCATATGTAGTTCTAAACCAGCACTTCCACGTTTTTTCTAGCAATTTTTTTAAATATATACTAATCTAATACAGCACAGAACAAACATCCCTCCTCCTAACTTCTGAATCATTTGATATCCCGCGGTGAGCTTTGAAACGATGATTAGAGCGATGATGTAAAAGACGAAATACAAATTTTAAATAGAAAAAGTCAACCCGGTTTTTCTAAATGGCGATCTTAAATTTTTTTTAATACGAAGGAGGCCGAGCACCTTATTTTAAAGGTCTTATACACTGTTATTAAATTAAAATGCAATATACTCTATAGTGCATTTGAAAATAATCATCTCAAACCATTGCAGTTACTTTATGTTTATGCAACCAACGATACATAGAAACTCATAATGCGCTAGCCGTTTAACCTCGTTATTTCACTTGGGGAAAATTTAACACTAATTGAGTTTATTGAAATACAGACGTAAATGAAAATAACATTTATGGTAAAATAATAGATATAAAGGTGTATGTTTTATAACAAACCACGTCTGTTCATGGTAAAATGCTCTAATGGTAATAAATTGCCAGAGATTGAAGGTGTTGCCATTTTTCAAACAAAAATGGCCACTTATTAAATTTTCCACTATTTCGTCTAATGAATCGCCCCCAGCCTCCATTCAATATTAAGACCAGCAATATAAGACCTATTATAATGGTGGAACAAAAAAGTTTCTCTGGTATTAAAATGCGTCAGTATAACGCCCTTTTTAAAAACTCTTCAGTTTTTTCTGGTCAATATCGTTGTTTGCACATCGCGTCCCTAATCTGGTAATACGTGATTTAAGCACTTTCACTAAAATCATGACCTCAATCAATTTAAATAGACTATTCGATCTAAAATTAGTAGTTATATAAGTACGAGGATAGATCGAAAAATTTCTAAAACAAGGAGGAAAAAACAACTTTTTGAGGAAAATCGTATTTATTTTTCTACATAGTCTACTTTCAGCACATTTAGTCCAACGCTTTTCAAGACTCTTCAACCCTTCACAAAAATAAGAACTATCCAAACCTACAAAATATCCATTTACAGCTTCGATGATTTCAGTATTCGATGAAAATTTCTTTCCAGCCAACCATTTCTTGAGATTTGAAAACAAGAAGAAATCCGACGGAGCCAAGTCTGGCGAATGGGTGCATGTTGAATTAACTGGAATCGTAGTTCGTGCAATTTCGCCATCGCAATTGCCAACTTGTGGGATGAGACGTTATCCTGGTGGTACAAGACCCTTTGCTTCGTCAAATGAGACCTTTTAGCTTTGATTTCTTTGTTCAGTCTGTCTAATAACAACGCATAATACTCGACCGTCATTGACCTCCTGTGTTGCATCAATAAATCAATAAAAATTATTCATCGGGAATCCCAAAATATGGTAGCCTTGACTTTCCCAGCAGACGGAATCGTCTTTGTCTTTTTTGGAGTTAGTTCACTACATTTTGTCCATTGCTTTGACTGCTCCTTGGTCTCCTGAGTGTAGTGGTGAATCCACGTTTCATCAACAGTTATAAAACATAACAAAAATTCTTTTTCATTACGTTTGAACATGGCTAAACATTGCTGAGAAATGGTCATTCGAACTCGTTTTTGGTCGATTGTCAGAAGGCGCGGCACCCATCTAGCACTAAGCTTTCTCATGTCCAAATGTTGATGTAAGATGCAATGGACACAGTCGTATGAAATGCTTACTTTCTCTGCTATCTCTCTCAACTTTATTGAGCGATCCTTCATCACGATTTCATGGACTTTGTCAATTGTTTTTTCATCGGTAGCTGTTTTGGTCTGGCAGAACGTGGTGCATCGAAAAACCAGTCCTGACAAGCTGTGACACGATTTTTACGCTACTATTATAAAAGGAAAAGAGGCAGTTCGATTTTTTTATTTATGCAATAATTGCCTTACAGGTTGGTTACTAGTGAAGTAGAATGCGTTGCATACAATTATTATTTGCCGTGAGTTTTTGAAAATTGTGTCATAAAGTGTGTTGTAAAGGTAAGGTGAGTAGGTAATAATTAAAAAATAGGCAGCTTTTCTAAACAAATATTTTTATAGCTTCTACAGGATGCTTTTGGAAAAACGCTCAAATCGGTCAATTGTTTGGCAACTTTGGTGTTTCATGCAGTTTTCAGTCAGTGTTTCAAAAAAGAAAAGTCCAATCGAGATTTTAAAATTCATTTCAAAGCTGGATTTTGCTCCAAATCTCGGTATAGTTTTAAGAATCTTGCTTACTCTCCCAATAAGTGTGGCAAGTGGAGAAAGAAAATTCTCCAAATTAAAGTTAAAAATTTTTTATGCTCTACAACTACCGAGGATCGGGTAAATGGCTTGACAACATTAGCCATTGAACGTGAACTAGCTGAAGAAATTGATGTCAAAGAAATTATCACAAAATTCTCAGAATTAAAAGTGAGAAAAAAACACTTTTTAGTTTAACTGTATTTTTAATAATTAGGTTTTTATTTTTAGTGGTTCTATAATTTGTTTTACTATTTTTTTAATATATGCATTTTATAATTATATACTAGATTTGTGTCTTTCCTTTTTTTCTGTGCAACCTTAATTTCAATTTAGTTCCAAAATCATAAATCAAGAAATTTGTATTTTTGGCAAATCAAAACTTCATTTTTAATACCAATTTTTTTGCTCTCGTTTTATTTTACTACTAATCGTGGAAAGGGTTTAGGTTATCTCTTTTAATTTTTGTTATAAAAGGGCGACATTTTACCTTTTTGCCTGGGTTGGCGAAACTGCTAGCGCCGTCCCTGAAACTATGTCTTCTGCATAGATCAGGTTGGTGTTTTTCCTTTAGTGTTCTTTAGTAATCGGTTCATTACTGTGATAAATGGTAATGAACTTAATCCGTCTTCTTGCTTTATTCCCTTTCGCATTTTAAAAATTTTAGACCTTTCTCCATTTATTTGTACTGCGTCGTAGGCATTCTAATATATCATTTTTATTACTTTTATTAGATGTTAGTAAAAATAATAATTACTGCGTTTCAAGTACATATTCACAGTTGTTATGGTACTTGCATTCCTTCTAAACAGTTCCACAATATACCTCTATCTAGAGTCTAGACCAGTGATTCTTAACCTTTTTGAAGTCAGGGAGCACTTTTGATCATAAGAAAAAATTGCGGAGCACCAAAATCAAAGAGTCAAAAAACATCAGACATAACAGTTAAAAATAACATTAATTAAAAATATATATAAAAATATATAAGAGGTAAGCGCCATAAATTCTCGGCCTGATATAGAAAAAATAAACTTAGTAAAATATATTAATTTTTATTTTTCAATATAATCTCCCCTAATGTCAATACACTTATTACAACGTGGAATTAATAATTCAATGCCCTTGTAAAAATAATCTGAAATTTTTCCTTCAAAATGTTCAATTGCAGCTGCTTGCAACTCGTTCTTGTCCTTAAAACGACGTCCCCTAAGGTCTTTCTTTAAATTGGAAAATAAATAATGATCCATTGTTTCATCTCTAGTGACAATGGACTCCAAAATCGGCTTTGGGTCGTCTCCACACAAGTTTAAAAACGAGTGCGCACATTCGACGCGACGTTGACGTTGAACAGCAGAAAGAAGACCCATCTTGCACTAATTTTATTCATACCCAAATGGTCATGAAGAATTCGGCGAACACTTGTTTCCGAAATGTCAGAAATCACCGCTAGCTCCTTAACTTTCAAACGACGATCTTCTCTAATAACATTTCTTCAATGATTGTAACTTTTTGAGGCGTTACCGCTTCACTTGGCCGACCGGTGCGCTCATCATCTTCAAAAGATTCTTGCCCCAAACGCAAGCATTTTGACCACTTATTTACAGTGGAATATGAAGGAGATAAATCACTATAAACGCCATCTAAACATTGTTTGATTTGATTAGGCGTGCGCCCTTTTGTTAAAAATTTAATGACCGCGCCGTACTCAATTCTCGTTAGCAATTTTCTCGTCACGATGCTTGAGTAGCTACTAATAGTTATTTACGTGCCAAGCTTTGTAAATTAATCTTTACGGACGAGCTGGAAAGTTTATGGTGCTAGCGACGAGAGCACACGACTTCACTTCACTTTGCAAAGGTGCTGCCATCTAGCCATTATTTGTGCAACTCAAATCACATACAGTAGATGAGCCAAAATTAAATTTCGGCTTTCATAATTTCGCGGGGCACTTGCAACAAGCTCGCGGAGCACCAGTGTTCAGCGGATCACCGGTTAAGAACCACTGGTCTAGACTATCAAACGCTGCTCTTAGTTTCTGTTCTTCCTCACAGGCTTTTTCACACATCCTCCATAATCCAGTTACGACTTTATTCCCCCTCCCCCACTTTACCATGTCTGCTTATCTATCCCCTCCACACGCTTTTCCTGTTTTTAAACTGCTTACTGTTTCCTGAAATTTTTCGTAACTTATTGTTGTGGTTGCTTTATTATCTGTTCCAGTGGTTTCCACATATCTTGCGTCTTCTTGTTCAGCACTCATTTGCATCTTCTTCGTATTAAGCTTCTTGCCGTAATATTCTGTCCATACTTCTAAAATCTCTTCTATTTAACTATGTCGTTAATTGTTGAATTTTATTTTTCATATTTCTATTAATTTGTTTTCTTTGTTTTTCGTGTATTCTTTGATTGTATGTCAGCAATTTCTGTTATATAGTCTATGACCTTCATCCATTTCCGTACCAGTTTCCTAACTTTTCATTTTAACTTCCTTTACTAGTTTCTTGGCTTCCTTACTTTTTTTGATCTACTCTTTTCCAGTCTATTAAGGAATAGAATCAAGTATATCAAAATGAAAATGGGTTCGTTTTGCAGTACTTTTTCTATAATAACCTTTTTCCCTTTCTTGTTCTATCACTTGTTCATTCTGTCTTTACTAATTGGTATTGATTATTTTCTTTCCACATATCTCGTTTGTTGTTTTCTTGATATTCTCTTTAAGCTTGATCGTGTTCAGGTTTGTGGCGTCTCTTTTGCTTTACTAGGTTTTCTCTCCACCTCCTAGTATTTTAATTTTATTTCTTTGTTTTTCATTTTTCTTAACGTCTATTTTGATGAACTTTTATCATAGCTTGTTTGTGATCGATATCCAATTCAGTCGCATTACTTTAACCTCTGTTTCAAATAGTTTGAATTCCTAAGTAGTCATATAATCAATTATGTTTTTTTCATTTCTTTCTTCTTCCTTTACAATAAAATATCAAAAATTATTAATAATAGCATGTTGTACAAGACACATTTTACATGACAAAACGGATTCTGTAGGATTTGGTTCAACATGTGTATACTTATAGATCTTAACCTCTTGGACAATGTTGACATAACCCCCAAAGTGATTCAATAGATCGTTTGTATACCAGACACTATCAAAGATGAAGTATATTAAAATATGGATTTAAGTAGAATGGCTTCAAAATTTAATGACCTCTGGAGGTCAAACGATCCATCACTTTGAGGGTAATTGAAACATTGCTCAGAAGGTCAATTCTTGTACGTACACAGTAAAAAATGCAGTGGTGGTGAAAAACATATTTAGTGTAGTGAAATATCTGAGTGTAAATTTCTACACTCATGTGAATGAAATTAACAACTAAAATTAACACGCAGCACCAGGTTTCTTATGAGTGTTATCTTAATTTAAAAAATGGGTAAAAATAATGTTTTTGGTGTACAAAAATCATTTGAATTTAGTAAAGATACTCTCGTTAGTGTAAGAGTCATCTTTCAAATAATGTATTTCACTATTCTAGCATGTTAACAGCAGTAAAGAGTGTTAATGAGATTGCCAACAAAACCGATTTAACCCTCGCGAGTGTCATCCACCTCCAACGCGAATAATCACGATTGGACGTGAGCACTTTTATTTACTGTTTGTGTTTGAATGTAGCTGGTTCTCTTTGAAAGTGACAACAATGATTTTTGAGATTCAACTAGCCAATAAAAGTAAATATGCTAAAATAGAAGAGGATGCATCTTTCTAACGATCTTGTGCAATTAAGTAAGTAAGATTTTAAAACTATAATTGCCACTCCTGGTTCTGTCTATTCAGCTTTTTCTTATGTAAAAGTTTTAGCTGCCATGTTGATCCATTGTAATTTAAGTCATCATTATGCATAAATAAGAATAATTATTTTTACGTGAATTGTGGATAAATAATAGATAAAATTATTTTCAGATTTTTGGTTTACAAGGAACAATTTAAATGCAAAACCGTTTCTGGTTCCTGCTATGTAGTACCTAACCCTAAGTATGTATGTTATGTAATGAAATTATACTTCCATAGTTTAATTATTGCCTCGCTCTACGCATTGGTATAGTAGGTATTGACGGCCGAACTCAGCTTACAAAGATGGCGGCGATGGCGCACGTGTGTATATAAAATTCACGTGTGATTTTTAAGAACTGACATTGTGATTAGTGACAATAAATGTCGTTTCTATAATTACAGGTAAGGTTTGTAATGTAAATTAGAATGTGTCAATAATAAATTTAATAAAACTTTAATTACAGAAACTGGTGGTCATGATGGTGATGGCTGGGTCATTTACCCTAATCATACAAAGGAGCTCATAGGTAATTGTTCAAAACTAATGTTGATTTCCTAGTAGTAACGATTCACTTTTTTATTATTTTAATATTATCAGCCGTACTTATAGAAAGATTTACACGCGTGCAACATTAATAAACATTGTGTTACACGCGTGTCATTTATCTATAGTACGGCTGTAAATAATAATATGTAAATAATATAATATACAAATTATAACATTTTGTCTATAAGGTATTCAATAATATTTAAATATTGTACCTATTATATTGTACATATTTTTATTTATTAATTCTGTATTTATAATTTAACCATTTATCTTTTTTAAGCCATAATTTTCTTTTAATTCGATTTATTTTTCTTTCTATGAGAAACACTAGATATGCTTTATATACACTTGTTTCTATTTCCACAAACCTTATTCTGTGATTCACTTTATTTTCTTTTGTAGCTGCATGCTGCTTGGTGTTATGCCCTTCAAGAATCTGCTGCTTTGGTGCTCCCAAAACCGTTCTCTGGGCTGGATAGCTGTCAATACTGAAATGGTGAGCTCAATTTTCTTTTTATTTATTTACCTTTCTTAAATAGCATTTCTTGATTACTATTCAAGAAACATTATTGCTAACTTCTTCTTCACTTGTTGCTGGTTTCTTGAAAACAACCGTATGTAGGATACTTTACGTTCTTCTCCTGTAGTTCTTTTTTAATTATTTTGACCAATAAACTATACACTATTAACCCAGGATAACTTCTTAAACTTTTATTTATTATTTTCTTTATAAATTATACATTTATTTACTGGACAAATTCATTTACAAGCATTTTTATCATTTTATTAAATTCATCTTCCCCTTTTATTTACATCACTACCCCTTGGTAACTTAATATTGTTTTTCTTGCAATTATTTTCCATATATTTTGATAGTTTATAATTTTATTCAAAAAATAGCTTGACCTTGATCATTATTTCAGTAATTTGATTATTGTCTATAAAGCAATTGTATTATGTACCTACTAACTATATATGGTCGTCAAGACTATTTTTATATTGCTGTTAATAATGTTTGTACTGTTTTATAAACCTTTGTAACTAATACATTTTCTTTTTCAGATTTAACTGGAAGTGAAGATCCTGTAGACCCAAAATTGTTTTCCTGATCAAATGTTGTTACTATAGACATGTATACAATAAATAAATTAACTCAAACTTGAATAGTTTTAACAATAAATCATTTTAAAAATTCAATTCATAATTACAAATGATAAACACAAACAGTCAACTTTGAACTTTTTTACATTGGGTAACAAAATTAAGAATTCATGATTTTCAAATAATGAAGGAAAATCATCACAATATGTATTTACATTAGTTTATTTAGATTTAGAATGTATTTATATTTTGCATTTTGTTTTAAAATAAAACTAATATTTGTGTGCACTATTTTTTTACCTTTTTCTGTTTTATCCTAAATTACAAAAAAATATCTGAACCAAAAAATAGAAGTATATAATTACACGAACAAAATAGTTATTTACACTCCAATAAATGATTGTAACCACTATAGTTGGTTCCTTTCCATTAAAAAAATATTCCTTACCATTATAAGCAATAATTTTTAAACTAAAAGAATGGGAAATTAACACTCAGTTCGTGCATACTTTACACTCAACAAATGTTTTCTCAACAATATGGTTGTCATTTTTACACTCAGTGTCCATGACTTTAACCTGCATTGAAGGTTAAAGTTGTTATCTATTTTACCACTTTTAAGACCAATGTTATTTACACTCGTCAGTGTGGATAAATAGGAACCACTCTGGGTGTTATTTGAGTGTAAGATTTAACACTCCATTTTTTACTGTGTACACAGAGTTTAAACCAAATCCTACGGAGTTCTTTTTAGCATATCGAATATGTCTTGTTCTTTGATTTTTAGATTTTAAAACGAAATTGTATCGTAAAATATAACAGAAAATGCAATTTTCATTAACATTATGGAACCGTACGCAGTGAATTAGGCAACCGTTTGCTTAAGCCCATTTCCTTAATTTCTTTCTGGGACTGTTTTAATTTTAGTCATACGTCGTAAAATGTATTTTGTAAAATGCATCTTACACGTACTTACTTATTGATACCTTACTTACAGGGTTGAGACGATTAATTATTTGAGTTATATCACAGTTAAACTCGTTATTAACAAAAAAAAAAGCAAATGCTACAAAAGAAGTAATAGTTTTTCGGGTAGGGAGATTGCTAACACAGAAATAAGCTATATAAACAAAAGACGAACATTAATACTGTATTCCATTGAACAGTTATTCGATAGTCATTCATTTTACATTTTTTATGCTGAAAAGTTACGATTAAGAATTAAAATTTTTAAAAGGAATACAAGCTTTTGCGGCTACTTCTATTCCGAGGTGATTGTGAATTGTGGAGTTTAAAAACTCCAGTAAAATTGATCTTTAATTTTTTTGCCAACCTGAAACTACATATTTACGCTTATGGTTAGAATAAAACTTTACTAGATTGATATATCTTGCCTATCTTGGTATTACTAGAATTCTACTCATATTATTACAATTAAATTTAGCAATTTTTGTATATTATGTTTTAGTAGTGTTATCGAAACCCAAACTTTAATATTGGAAGCCTTTTAGAATCAGTAGATTATGGTAAAGCAAATTCAGGATTCCATAATTAAGTAAAAGTCCAAAAAACGAATACGTAAAAGTAAAAAACAACTAAGAATTAAAATTTAAATAACTGCTATGTTAAGTAAATTGACCGCAACGTGACAATCGATTTATCCGATAATAAAAACTGGTTAACGATAATGTAAGCCGTTGTTAAGAAGGTACTGGTAGTAATCAATTAGACCTCTATTTGTCAAACAGGCAGAATACATAAGTGACTTCTGGACACCTGCTTTCCGGTCCAGTGCACTAAATAGCCGTTTGCAGCCTTCATTGTGAGTGTGCCATCGAGTCATTCAGATAGGGAGTCCTCGACGGGGTAGCTTACCTCTACTTACTCCCTTTTAGTGGCTTAATAAGACCAAATTAAAATTCCACCAAGTCTTTACACGAATTAAAACTTTCTGAAACCACTTTTTGTCTGAACAACTTTTAAACGGGATTTTGCTGGAGACAATAACACGGTCCTATAATTTAATTTAAAACAGCTTAAGTCGCGTGGGATGTGATTTATTATAAAAATAGTTTGCGAAATATTAAAATTTTAGAAAAATTATTTTTAAATTTACTTTCTGCTATGACGCGCAGAAAAGTTCGTCTAAACTTTATCAGAATTCAGCGTAAACAGTCTTTTTGGTGGAATTGCAAAAACGCGTTAATATTTCATTCTATCCCTATAACTGAAACGGAACGACATCCCTATCTCAATAAATTATAATCCATAAGCTGTACGTACACGCAATAATAACAAATATTACTAAGATAAATATTAAAACCGGAGGAAGAAAAATGCAATAACTGAAATAATCCTGTAACAAAATAATCCGAGTTGGGATTCGAAGAGATTTCAACAGCAGAGCAAATGCGAAAATCCGATTTAAGTTAATCAACAAATAATGCATCTACTATAGTCAAAAAGGCGCAGTCAATAGCCTTTTCGCATTTATGCTTTTGGGACCGGAAGTGTAAAAGAAAGAATATATCGAAAATATGGTCAAACGTCATTTAAGGTTAGAAATTCTTTTGAAATCGAAATACCTTTCGATTACAGTCACTCTATGTAGTTGACTGCTTGTATAAATTTCCACCCTTTGAAGTTAGATGAGGGGCTGTAAAATTTGAAGAGACAATATTTACACAATTAAGCAACTTGTAAATTTGGTTTGGAAAAGATTCAAACTTTAGTTTTTATTTAAATGATTTTATGCTCGTTTATGTCGTTTCTAACTCTAGTCTAAGGAGGTTACAACTATAACTAATCAAAATTCAGGAATGAGTTGTATTTTATCAACGAATGGTTTAAAAAAAGGTCGATGTTTTAGATTAAATATGAGATAGCATGAAAACGCGGTGTAAATCAGATTTGTCGCAGTTTAGTAAACAGGATACGTGGAATATCGCAGTTGTGAAAATGACACTGACATTTCAATTTCGATTTGTCGTCGGGTGGTTGGTGTGGTGCGGTAGCGGTGACTGTTGTCGTCGGGGTTAAACAAACCAACGCTCGATTACATTAATTCTATTTAACAGGCAAGGTTCAGATTATCAAATATCGGCTAAATGAGAAAAATCCTCTATCAACGCTTATTTTCAGGTTATAAGATTGCAGGAGCTAAAAATCATTCTACTTTTTGTTTTAGAAGCCCGTTTTACTCAACTCGAACCAGTAAAACCCTTTCTATAACATTTTTGCATGCAGACCGCGTAAGAATTCACAGCAATACCGCTTTTGTTATTAAAATCGGGATAATTTGGATTATTATCTACTTATATATGATTGATGATATATGGCTTTCCAATTACCCAACTGATAGCAAAAAAATGTAAAAGAGATTTTTACCAATCAGATACCGATTTGAAGAGGATACCACTACTTGCTCAAAAACTTTTCTACAGTACTTCTCAATGGGTATACCGGTTAATCAGAAGAAAACTTTGATAATTTCTAAACTTAGGAATGCCAACGTTCCACACTGATAATACTGTAGGGACAGCTGTTCTTTTCATCTATACCAGAGTACTGGGTTGGATTACATTTTCCGATCAATCCGACAGATTATGCACAAAGTGAAGGTCCAATGTCTTTAAGAACGTACCGGTGCTACTGATAACGTGACTTTCATGCTTACAATGCATTGCTATTTTTTTTTTCGTTTTTTCCCGTAAGTAGTGCACTTAGTTGCACTAGCACAACTAATGTATACATTAAAATTAGGAAACCTTCGTAAGTTTAAAGAGCTACACTACAACTTTTATATGAAGCAATATTTTAATAAAATGCTTAGTTTTCAAGATATAACGAATTAAATAAATTTATGACAATTCTAAATTTCACGAAGCAAACGATAGTATTAATTCATTTAACAAGTTATATATTTCGAAAATTCGTAGCAAAACACTGATTTATATAAAATTTGCAGTATATGCTCTTGCACTTCTGATGGTTATGACTCTGGCTGCTTGTGGCAGTTATACTCACACTGATTATGGAGAAAAACCGAAAACAGTAACAGTGTTTCGCAAGGATGAAAGTCACGTAGTTAGCAGCAGCTGTACATACTTAAAGGGAGTCTATGACAAAACGCCGAATCGACAAAACGCCAGATTTTGGTCAAAACGCCGAAAAGGGTCCGTGGACAATTGGACATATTGCGAATATGTGGACAAATCGCCGAACGCGGTCAGAACGCCGAAATTCATATGTGGACAAATCGCTCAAACATATCTGTGCGCAAATGGCCGAACGTTGACAAAACGCCGAAAAGCATAAAAAAATAGAAAATAGAGAGAGCTGTTTACCAAAACAGCTCATCTCCAAAAGCATGAATAATATTACCTAGGAATTGCACAAACAATTAAAATAAATCATACAATAACAAAAGTAGCAATAAAAACTGAGTTTGAAAAGAGACTGAAGCTTGTGATGAAAACCGGACTAAACACTAAAAACCTCACAAAAGCAATAAATACTTTCGCCATCCCCGCCTTCGGCATTATTAAATGGTCCCAAACAGATTTACACAATCTAGATCTAATAATAAGGACAACTCTAACCAAATTTAAATGTCATTATCCTAAATCCTAAATACAACGTATAAACCTCTCACGAAATAGAGGAGGACGAGGGATAATTAACATAGTCAACCTTCAAAACAAACAGATAAAGTCTGTGCGAGAATTTCTTAATACCAAAGCTACCACTTCACAACTCCACTGCACAGTTAAACATACAGACTACCACTACACCCATCTGAATCCATCTGATGAAACATTTAACCTTGATATCATATCAACACAACAACAGACAGATAGATGGAAAGAGAAAAGTTTACGTGGCAAGTATCCAGCACTCATCGAGCAAAATCACATAGACACAATGTCGTACAAGTGGCTCACTACGGGAATACTATTTCCAGAAACGGAAGGTTTCGTAATTGCGTAGATCACATCTTAACGGATGCACATTACTAGCCCAAAATAGTTATAAATATAGGCACGATATGATGGGGAAACTTATCCAATGATCCAAAAACCATAATAGAAAATAATACAATAAAACTATACTGGGATAGATCCATTCTCACAAATACTCCCATAGCAAACAACCTCCCAGACACTGTACTAATCCACAAAACAAATAAAATTGGTTTTATAATAGATTATGCTGTACCACTTTCAAACAATATCGACCGAACAATCCGAGAACACGAAACTAAGTATAGAAAGTTAGACCTATACTTAAAAAATGTATACCAACTTCAGTATATCAAAATAATCCCCATTGCAATATCATCTATGGCAGTAATACCAAGAAAGACCGTGGAAGCAGTGAAAGAACTTGAACTGCCTACATATATTACAAGTATAGCACAAAAAGCTATTTTACTCGCAAGCACTTCCATTGTGAGAGAAATGTTCAGTTTACAATAGTACCACGAAAAAAGGAAACAATAGAAAACACGTGTACTACTTGGACACAGTCCCGCACACAGGTACGACAGAACCCAATAAGGTGATTTACAAAAAAACTAGTAATAATAATAATACGCAGATACAAACCCAACCAGGAGACCACAATTACCAAAATTGCAGATAACAACACGAGTTATACAAAATATAAAAATGATTAACACAATTATTCGACATAAAATAAATAAATAATTTAAAAATCGCGAAAACTAAAGAGAGCTGGTAAATGTACAGCGTATCGCAGAACTCTCAAACGAAGCGTACCAAAAATAAGCCTTGTATTTTAAATAGGAATAAAGTATTTTAAATTTGTGGTTTTAAAAATCTAAAGACAAAATATATAAAAGTCAAAGCTTATAAAATGAATTAGCAAATCGGTCTTGTAGAACTCGTAAAGGGTTTGTGTATACAAAAGAACAATTCGAATATTAAACAGTTGGCGATGGATGATAGGCTATGGGGATGAAGGCTAGACTAGAGGAGCTGCAGCCGCCGACATGCGCCATGGCGATTTCTAGCATTTGTAATTAATTTATAGTAGCACTTTAAAATACTGCACGCGTATAAATTAAGAAATGATGAGAATTAAATCTAGAACCGATCTTGTTTAAAGAAATTCTTAAACACGTCTAATAGTTTTTCAAAAACATCTAAATTATAAAAAATAATTTTTTTGAAATCGACAGTCAAAATAATCCATTATTGTAAGTTTTAATGTTGAAACTTTAACAATCAACATAACAAGTTGAAGCTATTATTTCAAACCAAATTGTTTTTATTACAATAAATGTCAATAAATAGTGTATAAATAATATAAAATTAATGAATTATGTTGCAAATACTTTTTATAGATACGTTTACTGTTGTTTTTATAGATATATACGTGAAGTGCACTAACTTAAAAATTAAATACTTATTGTTGATTTAAATTTTCTATAACTTCACGATTTTAGAAAAGAAATATTTTTCTTTTATCATTATGGCCTAAATGCTAGTGATGGAAGTTGCCAATCTAAGGTATAAGCGTGAGTAATTCCGAAATTTAGCACGATAGGAACTAAGAGGGGATTGCAAGTGAATGGCCTTTCTCAAGTATTTAAAAGTATAAAGCTTAATAAAATTTAAAAAAAATTAAATATTGTTGACTAAGCTACATAGCGAAAGCTTGAATATAAAAAAATATTACGTAAATCGGTCTAGTAGAACTCTCAAACGAACTGGAATAAAGATCAGTCTTGTGTTTTAAATATATAGAATGCTCTGGTTGCTTACTTCCAGAGACTTTTTTACAAATATTTGTTTAGGATGTGTAGATTAAATAGGATAAACGTTTCTCGCAATATCGTTTTAAGCAATACTCTTACATACTACATCTTCTCATGAAATTCATTGAAAGTCATGAAATTATTCCAAAAACTTGGGACAAGATATTTTTTTAAATTTAAGATTCAATATTGGTATGTAAGATATAGTTTTGGTAAACAGCTCTCTTTCTCTCTTTTTATATTTTTCGGCGTTTTGTTCACATTCGGCCATTTGTGCACAGATATGTTTCGGCGATTTGTCCACAGATGAGTTTGGCGTTTTGTCCGCGTTCGGCGATTTGTCCAGATATTCCTTTGGGCGTTTTGACCACTTTTGGCTATTTGTCCGCAGATCTGTTTCGGCGTTTTGTCCACATTCGGTGATTTGTCCACATATGAGTTTCGGCGTTTTGACCATGTTCGCTGATTTGTCCAGATATTCTTTTCGGCGTTTCACCAGGATTGGACGATATGTCCACCGATCCCTTTCAGCGTTTTGTCGTAGTAATATGTCGTAGCCTACTAAACTTTGTTTCCAGAAATATAATAAAAACCTTATAAACCCTATAAATTGGAATAGTAGGATCGGTATCATTATAGGTAGGTTGAAAATTTATAAGATCACTTCGAGAAGATCTTTGGAAACTGACCATGTGTTATCTCTCCTGGTTACTTATGTTTGCTTCTAGTTATTATTATATTATTATTAGATATTATTAAAGCTAGATTTTAGACAAGCCGATGCACCGTTTGAATGTGTTAATTTTTGGGATAAGAGGGTTACACAAGGAGTAATGTAGGTGACAAATAAAGCAACTCAAAGAGTTTAATTAAAAATTAAATACATACATACATTTGGAAATGGGCCCCGTTTATTGCCCACTACGTCCAATTTGTGTTTTATGTGTATTGTTTTTGTTTATTACGATCTGTACAGGGTTATTCATTATATTTTAACCACCCCTTTAACTTTGTTATTATTTCATATAAATAAAGTTTCCAATAAAAGATGCTTCCAATTGCTTGTATAGGTCACGTAATTCGGAATGTACATATATTTTTTTAATGGAATACCCTATATATTATAGCATTTTCGAATAGCCCTTTTTCCTGATTTTAAATATATAATATTATATAAGTCTATTATTAAAACTTTTTTGACATTTTGGCTTTTTGACATGTATGCAACAAAACTCTAGATTTCAAAATGTGGGTGAACTGATTTTTTTTACATTTTTGAAGTAAATATGTAAAAAGTATTAATGCTAGACTTATACAACATCATATGTTTAAAATCAGGGAGAAAAGGGCTATTCGAAAATACAATAATACAAGGGTATTCTGTTAGGGGGTTTTTGTAAAAAATATATGTGGGTCATTCTTTCTGAACTCAACCACCGGCTAGGTCCAGAAATTGGCGCAACTCATTTTAAAGCTTGAAACCTATACTTTTGAATGTCATATGTGTCCTATTTGGAAAAAATTATATTTGACCCCTAAAACAGGGTAAACACGTATCCAGTTACAAAAAAAGTTGAAAAAATTAAGAAAAAGAAATATTTTTTAAAATTTTTTTAACGGCATCGCATTCTCCGTCAAAGAATACATAAATTTTGTCCACTACGTTTTTTTCCTAGAGTGCTTCAATTTCGAACAAAATTAAGAACAATTTGCCATTTTTGAAAGTTTATCATTTTTTTCATCGAAAATGGTGTCAGACAGAAAACAATGGTTATTTTTACTCAATGAATACGAAAAATTACATGAATGAATTGCAGACCGATTTAAAGCGATTTTGAAAATTACGGTTATAGGTGTTGCCTATCTATGGGAATGAATCATATATTTAAAACCTAAAATGATGAAAATTTCCAAAATCGCTTTAAATTGGTCTGTAATTTTTTTTCGTATTCATCGATTAAAAACAAGCATTTTTTACACTTATCAGTCTTTTTCTATCTGAAGCCATTTTCGATGAAAAAAATGATAAACGTTCAAAAATGGCAAATTGTTGTTCTCAATTTTGCTCAAAATTGAAGCACTACTGCAAAAAACGCAGTAGACAAAATTTATGTATTTTTTGACGAAGAATGCGATGCTAGTAAAAAGATCTAAAAAAATTTTCTTTTTCTAATTTTTTTAACGTTTAACTTTTTTTTGAACTGGATACGTGTTTACCACGTTTTAGGATCAAATATAAATTTTTTCATATAGGAGACATATAACATTCGAAAGTAGACGTTTCAAGCTTTAAAATGAGCCCACGCTGGTCTTTCTAAGTTGCGCCAATTTTTGGACCTAGCCTGTGGTTGACTTCAGAAAGAATGACCCATATGTATATTCTACTATATCACGTGACCTATAATACAATTGTTTTTTGGTAACATTTTAAAAAATATAGTTGGAACAATACAATTTTTATAGGAAACCGTTGGGGTGGTTCAAATATAAGAATAACCCTGTACAACTATTATTGACTTAGTTTCAGCGTACCATAAAACACACAGAGTCTTTTTTTTTACTAGTGTCATTTTGTTGTTTATTTTTTTGTTTAGCATGATGTGTCGATTTTAAAAAAAATTTTTTTGGATTCGTTTAAATCGTTTATGAAACTTGACGAGTTGCTCTGTTTGTCGCTTAAATTGCTATTTGCGGGGCTTTCCTATTTCAAAAAATAGACACATCCAAAATAGGTGCTTGTGGACACCCTGTATTATCTATTCCTCTGGTTCCTCTGCTGCATGCAGTATTTGGTCACCCCCTTTATCTTTGTTGTATTGTTGTATATACTTGTATTTCTTTAAATGACATAAAAACAATTGCATGTATAGATCATGTGATATGGAAAATACATATATTTATTTAAAAAATATATGGATGCATACACAGTTGAATATTTGAGTATTGGATGGTACTTATATCTAAATTTATTGGCAATAATAATAGCTCTTTTTGTAAGTTATACATATTGTAAGCTGCAGTAATCACGTATTTTATAGAAAGTAGTGTTCCTTCTTTTCTCATAGCATCTTCATTTCATTCTTAATGATTTTAAATTAACGGTTTTTTCTGTATCGCAATGGAATTTTCACGATCGACTAAATATTTTGTTAAATTGTTTCCATATCCACGTTTTTACTTTGTGATCAAGTATGTATCTGCTAATACTTAATGGTTTATTCTTGATTTGGTTATCTTACCATTATTCTTATGATTTAACAGCTTCTGCAAATAATGTTCCTATTCTGTTCTATTTAATTAATTGGTTAACAATTTTCAAGCAAACTAAGAAGCGTAGAATATACTTACTAAGGCATCTAACACTTTCTAGACAGTTTTGGTAAAATACTTTCCATTTTACTACGTGATTATTTCAAAACCCTCTCCTCCTTACCGTGCTAACGTAGACACATCATTTTAAGCCTGGCCAAATGAAGCCTGGTAAATGAAAGAAGAAATCGGTGGAAATTAAAAAGAAAATATAAATATTTCTAACCGACTGTTCCTTTATTTCGATTTTTCAGTAACTGCATGATTAACATCATCTATAATGATATAATTGCTTGCTATTATATAAATTTCTAAGCTTCTATTTCAACAGGTTACTGACGTTGTATGTATATTGATTATTACAATCTAATATGTCAAAAATTTCTTTTTTATTCACACGAGCCAGTTTTCTTCAGCAGCTACTGCACTGCTGAAGTTTGATATGCATACGAAATATCTGGGCCCAAAACCTGTTATAGACAATTAATATTTTTCTTAATGAAATATGCCCTTGATTTACTAATAAGTCTTATTTAATATAGTATGTAGTCTTTATTATACATCAATTTTAAAAAAGTAATTCTAAAAATATAATATGTTTGACGATTTGATTATACAAATTTATTCGGCGTTTTTAAAAGAATCGTTTTTATGCTTGGATGAACTTAGTTAATTTTGTATCAGATACTTATCTCAGCAGTGATTTAAAGCTGCTGGTTTATAAAAATATATTCTGTTTTTCTGCTAGTGATGGTAGTGCTGTTAACAATGTGTGGTTATTTCAAAAAGTTTCTCTGTTTCTCTTTTATAGTAGTTGTTGAAACTTTAGAGTTGGTAGTTAGTTTGTTAGTAACTGTATTTTACAACATTGTAAATTTTACAGCATACTTTATAACCAAAAACGAATTATCTTTTAAACGCTCCTTGTTTATTAATTGAGTTACAAAATCTCACCTTTTAGAAATATTTTTTTAATTACGCAAATATGAATACCGTTTATTAGAGAAGAATTTACTTTAATCTGAAATTTGTACACTGATCACGTTGATTAGTAAAAAAGTCTATTAGTCATGTGTAGCTAATAAAAACATAAAAACAAGCTAATAAATGAATATATTATAAAAATCAATTATTTGAGATGGGTATAAAGTTTTATTGAGACAGGTCGTCGAATTATAGAAAACGGCGGTAGCTTATTAATAAAAGTTAAAAAACAGGTTTAGCTTTTATGTAGATCGTAAATAACGTCGTGTCTGTTTATCTTATTTATTACATGTGCTTACATGTAATTATTAACCAACTAAATAACTAACGTTTGAACTGTACAAAAATAGTTAGATAAAATATTTTTGAATATATGACCCACAATTTATCATAAAGTACGCAGAATTTGAAAAAAGACACGGGCACTGTTTTGACCTTGTTCTACTTTCTTCATTACGTTGCAGTCTCCTTCAAACTCGAACAACCCCGCGAATGTAATCTTTATGACATCTATCGATGTCTTCATAGTATAGTTTAGAGACAGAAATTATTTATAGTGAATCTTTTATACCCATTATGCGTACTTCGTTAATAAATAATGTATCAGAAAAAAAATTATATTTATGACACAATTTTATCTAGTTATCAAAATTAGTTAGCTCAGTCGACGTTCTTTCACTTTCAGTGCAACTATTAGGTTTACGTCATTATTTGATTAATTCCGAGTTGTTGGGTTGTGGACGTGTGGAAAATTATGTTTTCGGAATTATTAAAAACATTCAAAATGGATTATATAATTGCGCATTTTATAGGGAACGACGCCGGTTATTCTGTATGCGAATAGCGTCGTACTTGTTGGTTGTGGCCGCGGCGCGCCGCCGATTCTCGACAACACGTACACACTAATTGCACACTGATGGAAACGTGCGTTTGGCTCTTCGTTACTTCTGTTATCGGTGATTTAATTCAGAGAACAACGCGCCATTCAAATGGCATGTTACATTTCATAATCTACACGAGTTGAATTTCTCCCCACGGATAAAATTCAAACTCTCTACCCCACATTACACCATCTATCCTCTTTCAATACGTGTATCAAAGATCATTTTTTGCTAAGCTATAGCTGTTACAGTAATTGTATAATTCATGACGATGTAATTGGATGGTTCGTAGACAATTTGGATGTAGGGATACTACTTATTGAGAAATTAGATATGTACTAGTTGCACTTAGATACTAAGATATGTACGTAAATGAAAATTTCTTCTTATTACTCTTCTTCCCATTATACCCTACATTCTTCTTGCTAGTATACAGGGTGTATTTAGTATAAATGCCATTATTAAAACAGGTGATAGGTGACATTTACGCCAACAAAAAACTCCCAACAAATTTTTCCTTATCAACATTACTTTTCGCGTTGTTTTTGGAGATCATTGAAGTGACCATAAAAAACTTTAAACTTGTTGGGTTTCCCTAGCTTCAAATGCAAGTTATGAGAATTTATTATCTCTATGGTATCGACCTTTTCCAGTGATATTATTATTTAAACAAAAACACAGATGGTTGTCTGTTCAAGGGTAATGTACTATGTACTAAATAATGAATGAAACAAGAAGAAACAAGAAAGTGTGTATTATCTGATTTGTGTAGGGTGTTGCATCCATTTTTTCAGCATGAAATTGCATATGTTAGTAAATAGTTGAAACAGAAATGACAATATTGATAAAACTAGTCTGTAAACTAATGTTAATCAGAAAAGTTGTCACAAGTTTCAAATAAGTGGAAACCGGCCGGAAAGTGATAATTACTCCTATAATTTTTGTATTTGTTTGCGGCTCTACTTCAAAGCATGCATTAAATGCATGACATTTTCATGACATGTGCATGACATTTTCTGCGTCATTCGTACATCTTGTTCAGTTTGTCGATTTGTTGCAATCTTGTTGTGTTAGTGTTGTTATTGTTGTTATTATCTGATGTTTGCTCCTGTTATCTACTGTTGGTTTTATTAATTTGTGTTGTTCTTTGTCCTTTTCTAAGCTTTTACGTTAGTACATTGAAACACTTTTCTTTTGTTAGCATTTATTTGTGCAGATCTTCCTTTATGTCAATGAAAAACATTTTATTATAAGCTTATATTTCTCAAATAGGTATTTATATTCTAAATTATTAAAAGTAATTCTTAATTATTATTAATTCAGTTAACAGCTAATAATTTAATGCATTTACATATTATTGTAATTATGTACTTGTTGTAACTATTTATAATAGTAATTCTTAAATATTAATTGAGCCAATAAAATAATACGCACACTGTCTTATTTATTCTTTTTTCATTCATTATTTACTACGTTACCCTTTAAAAATTAGGTGAATTGCAGACAACCATCTGGCTTTTGTTCAAATAATATCACTTCCATACGAACTTTCTAAGTGGGTTAAAAGTTGCACCTAATTGCAGGGTTGTCAAATCGATTGTGTAACAGAATGCGGTTTATAAAATTTGTAATTTTGCTTAAACGATCATGTTTACAAAAACATTGTATTTAGATTTTTTTATTGTGATTGATGAGATAAATACACCTTCTCTCAAAATCTTTTTATAAGTCGGACCCGTATAAGACTTTTTTGTTTGTTTTGATGTCCTCCATCATCTGTTTTAATAATAGTACTTATACTAATTACACTCTGTATATACTACCTTCCACTGGTATTGCCCACTAGACAAGGCAAATATATTATTGAGTAATTCTGTATAAATGGCCACAAGATCTTTATATATCAATGATTAGCATATAAAATTCGGCTACCTCCAATCGCATCAAATGTGTGCTAGAGTTGTTGCAAACGCGTTGAAATAAGGTGTAGTTTGAATTCTTTTATGTTTAATTGTAAATCCAGCAATGTAATTACCCATTAATGAGAGAGGTCGGATAATAGGTCTATCGAAGTAGAATGTTCTAAAGGCGCATAGTTGCGCATGTGGAATGTGATGCAGGAACTGTTGGTCGTTGTTGGCGACAATAGTTAGACGAAGGATCTTCAACCTCCACAGTGTGATTCGACGTATGGCTCTGGCAAACCAATTTATTATGGTGAGTCAAATTTCTATTGCCAAAGCACCCAATGTTAGAAGAACATTGCAACACAACAATTCGGAGAAGTTAAACATGAAGTTGGTCTTCATGGAGATCGGCCATTGGCACGTTTCCTTCTAACCCTGTTTCGTAGTTGCTGGTGCATATAACCAAGAAATTGGGAGCAAAATTGGAAGGAATTGTATACAGCGCAAACGCAAACGCCTGGTGCAAGGCATCGATTATGATAGCCGACCACGCTTAATAATCCCAGTGGCGTAGCAATTGCTTAGAGAAACCACAGCGGGGATGGTCGTTAGGTTAGGGTGCACCAAAGGGTCCATACCTCACCACCGAGCATGAATAAAAATCAAAAACATCTCCTCATCAAATGTTGAAGTACAATAATTGCAGTATGTTAATTAATAATCCTTTATTAGTTTTCATCTTAAATCAGTGGCATTCCTACTATACCGCGAAATCCAGAATAGCGAGGGGTCCGCCGGACAATCCCCATATAAGAATGTTACAATGTTAATATTTTTGATAATAGCTCTTTTAGCATCTAAAAGAGTATTACTATAAAACATTTCTAACTGTATCATAAAAGTTAAAGATAAATATGCTAAGAGTATCTGTTTAGAAAATAGAAAGAGGAAACAAATCTAAAAACACAATCGCATACATCTCTAGATCACGATGCCGCGCGATGATGCTGATGAGCTGTTTTCCTATTCAGTATTGCAAAAATCAGACACGCAGAATCGCTGTACTATGCAGCGATGTCGGTGAAACTTGTTTGTGGCATCTGTAGACAAGAGAATATAACAAATGGTATATCACATTCATTAGAGCAGCAACAACTTTGCTTACATCATGAAAAAATGATATATTTATTAAGATTTTAATTTACTGTAGCATATATACGTGTGCATTGCCAATAAGTAGTTAAAACGAGAACATTAATGTATTTTATAACAATTTCTAAAAGTTGAAAATTCCAAAAATATAGATTTAGGTATTGAACAATTCTACCGGACTTCTAAAGACACCTAATCTGATCTTACTAATAAAACATAGCTTATTTTCAAGAGGCTCCAAACAAATTTCGGCGTGGAGGTCCAAGATTTATAGCGAAGACACTGAATAATCCTTGAAGGCAGTATGAAAGTTATACGTTAGGTACATGGTGTTTAGGACCTGTCGTTATACCGTATCTTCGCACTCTCGAAACCTCAATTTTTCAGCCGCACACAGCACGTATTTCTCTAGATTGTTGCCGTGATGCCAAAATGCTCTCGAGTCCTGCACGTTCCCCCGAATTCCACTCTCTCCAATAGAAAAAACTGTTGAAAGAAATTCATCAGTGTTAAGAATTTGAAACACGCCAAAAAAATAATGTGACTTGAACAACCGCTACTAATGTTATTTAGGTTGGCAACTCTACACAAAACAATCCAAGAAAATTATAATAAAACTTTAACTCTTTGTATTTCTACCGATATCCTTGGTAATGTAGCGACTAGCGCCCTAGTCTCTCTATCAAGCGGACCAGGGTTGAATCCTAGTGCCGACAGATCTAGTTAAGGTTCTCTGCAGTGTTCCTCAGCTGTAACACAAATTGTGGGATTCCTGCTATATCATCTATAAGGTGGCTGCAAGCGCAGGATGGGCCTGCGTAATAATAATAATTGCTCTCCTTCCCGCACAGCTTCATATCTTCTGGGTCCTGATTCGCCAGGAAATGGATAGTAGTAATTATTATTATTATTATTATTATTATTTTCTTTATTCACACAGTTTCTATATACATTCAATATATGCCAGAAATATATACATGATATGTACAGTTAACTGGATTTTACATTTCATTAACGGCTTATAACTAATTAGCTAAGCTAATGATGTGTTCTTAACCCAACACTCTTCTCAGTATGCGGGCTGTCCCCATTAATGCTATTGTTTGAATTTGCAGGTAGGATGGATATCCAGGTATTAATTGGAGGTGGTTGCTGATCCCCTTTTTTATTGTACCCAGTGCTCCAACGATTATTGGGACTACTCTTGTTCTTGTTTTCCACATTCTATTAACTTCAATTTGTAGGTCTTTATATTTTACTATTTTTTCTGTTTCTTTAAGTTCAATGTTATTATCATGTGGAATAGAGACATCTATGAGTAAACAGGTACCCTTCTTTTTATCCTGTAGGATAATATCGGGTCGGTTGGCTTGAATGCTTCTGTCGGTAATAACCCCTGTATCCCACATTATAGTGACTTCATCTGTATCTATAGTCTTCTCAGGCAAGTGGTCGTAGTAGTTGTTCGTCACTGGGGAATTCCCTTACACATTTTCCAGTGAACGTAGCTGGCTACTTTATTCTGTCGGTTGGTGTACTCTGTGGGCGCTAGTGTGGTGCATCCTGCAATCAAATGGCCTACATGTTCTGCCTTGTTGCACATCCGACATTTACTATCGACTGGTTGTTTTAGGATGTTTTTCTGATAGTATTTAGTGTTAAGAGCCTGATCTTGCGCCGCTATTAGCAGGCTCTCTGTTTCTCCTTTTAATCCTGCACTTCTGAGCCACGCCAGACTTGCCTCTTTGTTCACGGTTTGTCTATCCAGGTGTCGAAAATGTTGCCCGTGCAATGGTTTTGTTTTAAGTTGTTCTATCCTGTGTTTTTCGATGTTTCCTTTAAGTTGTTTCATAATATTTTGTATCGCGGTCCCCTGCTGTAAATATGTTTCTTTAACTATGTAAATATGTTTATTATTATTATTATTATTATTATTATGTTTTATTTTCACAGTGATTATTCAACTGATTTTCAAGAATAAAGGGCCACATGGCAACCTTTTTTTCTCTACTATGGGTAGGTATATTAAGTACAGTGCGGACGTTTTGTAAGTTTTTAGAATGACAGATCGTTGTATTTTCGGTATTACAGTATTGGTGTCTAATTGTAGTTTTGTTATATTTCTGTCGAAATTTTTTGTTTATGAGCCCCGTTGCTGTTACTACAATAGGTATTACATCGACAAATTTTATGCATTTCCTTGTATCCTATTGTAAGTGGTATGTATTTTGATATTTTGTCTATTTCTGCTTTATTTATGTTGTCGTCGTTCGGATGCGTTACATCTACGAGGTAAGCCGTCTTATCCTTGAGATTGTGTAACAGAATATCCGGTCTGTTCGCTGTGCTGTCTTATCTGTGTGTATTGGAAGAGCATAGTATAACCTGTAGTTATAATTTTTTAAGACTGGGTCTCGCTACGTATTGATAGTACGGAGGCTGGTCTTTGTCTTGTAATAGACCGTAATTGATAACTAGCTTGGTGTAGAATGTTTGCAGTTATGTTGTGCTTATGTAGATATTCAGTGTTTGCTAGGTTCGTGCATCCCGAAATTAGATGATCTATTGTCTCTGATGACCAAAGGCGCATGCGACACTGATCGACTACATCTAATTTTTCAATAAACTTCTTGTAGTTATTGGTTGCGATAACTTGATCTTGATCGGCGTTTTCTAAAGAATGGGAAAATCTTCCGTGGATAGCCTTAGACTTCCATTTGGTTAACCTGTCTTTGACTGAGGTTATTTGGCACTGCATTTTCTTCTGACAGGTTTGGAGGCGTAAGTGCCTTATCACATCCTGTTATAGCTTTATGTAAGGGTGAGGCTAGGGCTTTCCGGCTAAAGTAGTTTTTCAAAGATGTTATTTGTTTATTACATAAATCTTTTATATCGAGTAATCTTCTTCCTCCAACTTTTCTTGAAAGATATAGCCTCTCGATTACCGATTTTGGATGATCCATTCTATGTCTAGTAAGACTTGCACGAACTAGTCGGTTGAGTGCGTCCAATTCCGTTTGAGACCAGTTTACAACTGGTTTGTTTGTTACAATGTTTACAGCTTTTATTTTATTTTTTGCTGTCAATTCTGTTCTGAGAATTTTATTTAGGCGTTGTTTAATATTAGCTTCTAGTTGTCGTTCAAGGGATTGGTGAAAGCCTAAATATTTATAACTGTCTTCGGGATTAAGATTTTGCAACTGGGAGTCGGCATATTGTATGTCCAGGTGGTCTAGCTCCTGTATTTTTCCACGTACCACGTTTATACATTATTATTATTGTTATTATTATTTTTTTCGCAACCTTTTACAGGTTGGGACTCATTAAAGTGGGGCGTTACCCAATCACTTTAATCATTATATGAGCGGTTCCCGAAATTACTACTTTTTGAAGTTGGTCTTCTTCATGTACACCTGTTATTTGCTTTAAATAATGTGAAAAAGACATTTGATAGACATCCCGTTGCTCCTAGAACTACTGGCAAAACTTTTGTTTTAAGTTCCCACATTCGTTGCATTTCTATTGCCAAATCTTTGTACTTTAGGACCTTTTTGCCTCCTTGTTAATTGTATTGTTGTCGCTGGGAACAGAAACATTAATAATACGGCATTATTTTTTCATTATATGCTTTACCACAATATCAGGTCGATTAGCTCTTATGGTTAGTCTTATGGTTCGGTCAGTTATAATTGGTTGGTTCCATAAAACTGTTACGTCTCCTTTGGTAATTACCTGTTCTGGCTTATGTTCGTACAATCTCCTAGAGACTTCTGTCCCTAATTCTCTACAAATACCGTAGTGCAGTAAAGTTCCCACTTGGTCATGCCTTTCCACATACTCTTTTGCTGCTAGTTTTGAGCATCCCGTCATAATATGATCTATGGTTCCCTCTTGTTGTTGACATAACCTACATTTCGATTCTATATTTTGCTTTAAGATGTTCTTAGCATAATACCCAGTGTTAATACCCTGATCTTGCGCGGCTATAATTAACCTTTCTGTTTCTATTATTATTATTTCTTTTTTGCTATTTTTTAATCTCAGTTTTTACACTGGTTATACAATGAGGTACGGGCTGCGCCAAGCACTCTCATTGGTCTGCTAGGAACTTTCTGGCCAGAAATAAATAAATAATAATAAATAAAGAAAAGCATGTCAAATGGTTTAGATTTAATAAACATTCGAACAAAAAGTTAAAAATAAGAAACATAAAAGAGTGTAAGAGAATGTACTATTCGAGGGACGAAATTGAAAAGTGATGCAACACCTGCGTATGCTGGAACAATTGATTCCAGAAGTTATGATGCTCTAAAAGCCAATCTGGTTACTTATTGCGCGAATAATTGCTTAGCATCACACACCATCGTAGACTATGTATTTAATCTTAAGAAACCGAAAATGGGCTATAATAATACAAATAAAACAAAAATAAAATCTCCTCGAGATCAGAGATGTCTCAGAATCTACAGAACGTGTCAGTAGTAAACACACTATTCATATCTAAACTATGTATCTAAAAATTGAGTTTTAAGACTTTCGCAGTTTCTGCCAATGGATCAACTAAGAATATCCCTAGCCAAAACTAATCAATCTATGCTAATACGGTGCGTTTTAAGTTTGCAAACTATGATCTTTTGTATACTATCGTAATACGTTTAACAGAATCGGCCCATTAAGTGATTACTTGGCCCATTAATACTTACTTGATACAAAATTTAATATCTACCTCTCGAAAAATCAAAATTATAAAGTCAATTAAATTATGGATATACAAATTTGTATCTATAAAACTTTAATAGTGCCACGTTAAATGCAATTTTGAAACCGTTAGCAAGGTGACAATTGATAAGATTAATAATACCCGCACCTTATTCCAATACATATTACATTTATTGTTATGTGTGTACACCGTACAGTTACTTATAAATAGTACATTACAAATTATACATAATTCTGAGATATTAAAAAGACTTTTTATTTTAATGACTTCGCATTAGAAATAATTTATACTTTATACACAAAAAAGAGTATAATAGTTATTTACACAACAAGTTTCAGAATATAAGTATTTTTATTCCTTATTCTTACGACCTTGTTGTTACTTTTTTACTCTTACCTAGTTGTTCAACGAGTTTGCCGAGTTGTTGATCTTAACATAAATTCATAAAATAGTAGCCGTATCTGTGAGATACCAAGAAATATGACAAAATTCAAAATGTAATAAGAAATGCAGGGAAGACTGTTAATAGTATGCACTCTGTACTGTTGTCTTTCTAATATCTGTTTGTCGACTGTCTATTGCCAAAACAGACTACACAGCCGTTTTTAAAAGTCTAGAATGCCCTGAAGAGTATGTGGCTTGCGCTCAAAACTGCCACTTAGGCAATTTAAGTATCAAATATCACTCGCTGCCTACAGACCTACGAATGCAGGCATTAATCAGTAATCTCTGAAGCTGTAAACAACAGTGAAATATATCCATCCGAAATGTATTTCGGTGTCAATAGACGTTAACCGCAGTTAGTAATTTTTGACTTCGGAGAATCATTTGAGTCGTTTTAAGGTAAACGAAAAAACCGCTAAATATGTCAATAGATCAACTGATATATACCTTAAGAAACCAATCTCCCACGGTAAGATTTCAATTCGTTCATTATCGTTGTTTAAATGGACCAGAATGGATTGGTGTGATCAGAAACATTTTATTTTTGCTATGCTATGTCGTTTTGCTTTTGATGCGCCTATTTAGTCGACTTAATTTGATAAACTATTAACAAAGAAAACATTTGACACCTCTAGAAGCGACAGATCTCTATCCCAAGTGAAAACTGATACCTCCAAATCTCGCTCCTCAACAGTTGTAGTCACCTCCAAATCTCGCTCCTCAACAGTTGTAGTCAAAGTTAAAACAAACCTAACTGACCTCATAACAGGTACACGGAGTTCGACGAGATCGACATGGGTCGCCCAATGCTCGTCTGACTGCGTCGCCAGTAGAATTAAGAATGTCATCCAGTAAGCGTTGTTGACAGTATTCCGTGAACTTTAATAATTTTGCCAACAAATAAAAAATATTGAACTCACGTTTGTTCTGGAAATTTTCAGGTAAGTGTAATATTTTCTAGGTATTTTAGCTGATGTTATATAAGATTGTAAATACGGACGGAAATATAAACTAACCACAAGGTTTTTCAACACACGAACGTATCTTTCCGTACCCTATCGGGAAAGTGACAGTCTAA
This sequence comes from Agrypnus murinus, assembly GCA_929113105.1. NCBI lineage: Eukaryota > Metazoa > Arthropoda > Insecta > Coleoptera > Elateridae > Agrypnus > Agrypnus murinus. Next base: position 2,735,940 of record OV816023.1, on the reverse strand, counting down.
AATCACATACTATGTCAACTTACCCATGTGTATTAATTTACTCTTTGTGTTCTTAAATTTGTATTTGTTTACATTGCAGGATGCTTAATAACGACAAGGACTTAACCCACCTGACATACGTGGTCAAAAGAAAACAAAAGTAGATCGTGAGCATATTCTGGGTTAGAACCAAAGGAGCTGAAGTTAGAAAGTTGGCCTGTCAGTAAAGAAAAAACTGAATTACAACATAGATTTGACAAGTCACCTCAGATAGCAAACTGGGATTGGCTAATTGGTTTTAGGACATGAAATCCTAAACTGTCCTTAAGGACAGCTGAGCCAACATCAACAGCAAGAACAAAACCTTTCAACAAGGCATAAGTTAGAAAGTTCTTTTTACCCTTACACAGGGTAACGACAGATGAAAATATTCCACCGCAGAAAATTTGCAAAATGGATGGAACTGGACTGAACACAGTCTAAAAGTTTATTATTATATCCTTAAGGGAAAAATAATAAATGGTGCCTTAACTAGTGACTAGTGACAGGCCTACACTATATATATTACGGCTAGAAGCGTAATAGATTTTAGTAGTCACTCAAGCATCGTGACAAGTGAATGAAAATGTCTCAGCTAACGAAAATTGAGTACCGCGCGGTCGTTAAATTTTTAACAAAAGAATGGCACACGCCTAATCAAATCAAACAACGTTTAGACGGCGTTTATGGTGATTGATCTCCTTCATATTCCACTGTAAAAATGTGGTCAAAATGTTTCCGTGGGGCAAGAATCTCTTGAAGAAGATGAGCGCACCCGGTCGGCCAATTGAAGCGGTAATGTCTTAAAAAGTTGCAATCATTGAAGAAACGGTATTAGAAGATCGCCGTTTGAAAGTTAAGGAGTTAGCAGTGTTGTCTGACATCTCGGAAACAAGTGTTCGCCGAATTCTTCATGACCAATTGGATATGACTAAAGTTAGTGCAAGATATGTACCGCGTCTTCTTTCTGTTGTTCAACGTCAACGTCGCGTCGAATGTGCGCGCTCGTTTTTAAACTTGTGTGGAGACGACCCAAAGCCGATTTTGGAGTTAATTGTCACTGGAGATGAAACAATGGTTTTGTATTATGATCCTCTATCCAAAAGGAAATCGATGGAATGGAGGCGACCCGATGATCCTTGTCCCAAAAAGGCGAAAGTCATTCAATCGACAAAAAAAATTTTGGCAACAATATTCTGGGACGGCATTTTACTGATTGATTTTAAAGAACGCAATACAACTGTTAACAGTAAATATATGCGTCTTTATTGCATAAATTGAGAAACAATATTCGTGAAAAACGTCGAGGATAATTGGCAAGAGGTGTTCGATTATTACACGACAATGTACCCCTTTATACTGCCGCAATTTCACAAGCTGCCATTCGCGAATGCGGCTTTGAAGCATTGGATCATCCACCGTGCAGTCCGGATATGGCTCCTAGTGACTATCATTTATTTTCCAATTTAAATAAAGACCTTAAGGGACGTCGTTTTAAGGACGAGAACGAGTTGCAAGCAGCTGTAATTAAACATTTTGAAGGAAAAACCTATTATTTTTAACTATTATTAAAGATTATTTTTACAAGGGCATTGAATTATTAATTCCCTGTTGTAATAAGTGTATTGACATTAGGGGATTTTATATTGAAAAATAAAAATTATTATATTTTACCAAGTTTATTTTTTCGATATCAGGCCGAGAATTTATGGCGCTCACCTCGTATATACCCAAACCATCCTTTTCTGTTAAGCGACGTGATTGAGAATAGACATGGCGCTGAAAACCTACCCCTAACACTATGCACAAGTGGTGTGACAACTAACCAATATTTGATTTACCAATCATCACAGCGCTGTTTGTTCGCTATATTACTGATGATTTATAGACTCCTCAAATGCAGCCTGTCATCTTCACAGTAGAACATAGTACAGCATCTCATGACATCTCTACACTCTAAAAAATTACCGGTGAATTATACCCTAAAAAATGGAGGCAACTATGTTACCTCCATTTTTTGGGGTAAATTTACTTCAAAGTGTAATTTTCATAGGAAGTGGGGAAATTTCAACATTAGGTTAAATTTGCATTGTAATGTTTCCTTTTTAAGTAAATTTACAGATTAAAATTACAATCTCAATGTAATTTTACATTTTAACATTAAAACACCTGTGTAAAGTTACATGGCAAAGTTAATATTTCATGGCAATAGTACTTTTCAGGGTTAAAATACAAATGTGAAAATACTTCTTGAATGTAACGATGACTTGCGAAAGTACTTGCAAATTCAATCGTTCCTCTGAATATTACTTACATAGGTAAAGGAATTGTATGAAACAAAATAAAATCAAAGTAATTTTTATTGAACGTATGTACTTATATAAAATATAAGACATTAACAGAACTTCTTTTCAGGGGCTTTCGGAAATATTTGGTCTCTCAAAGACATTCAGATAAAGTTTCGATTCCACCTAGAAAATTAAAAAATTATAAATTATATAAACAATTATACACGAGTACCTTTCTCAATTACAGTCATGCTAGTTTATTTCGAATTCTTCAATTTTTGATTCATCCTAGAAAAACATTAAATTAAATATTTTTATTTTATTGGTTTAAATTTGTAATTTTAACATATAGGTACTTACCGATTATTATTTTTTAACTTCTACTATAAAATAAAATTCTTCCCATCTTCGGTCATACGTGTAAATATTTGCCTTTAATAAATGCGCACTACACTACAACGAAAAACAAAATATTAATGAGCAACAGAATGAACACTTCGTTCGATATCGATAGAGTACGCCTCGCCGAAATCATAAAAGAATGGTACACACCATTCCGACCATTCCCCAAAAAGCCTATTTGGACTGTTCATAATGGATTCCTGAATTCTTTCACGAAACGAAGGTCACAAACAAGTGCGATCAGCGAAATATTAATTAAGGGTAAATATTAAGGGTAAAATTACACTATTCTTGTTCAAGTTCATCTTATCTTTAATATTACACTAAAAATGAATTAAGTTATTGAGCAATTATACATTTGTAAGGAAAAAATTGTCTGAGTTATGTAAATTTATATTATGGATAGTGATTTTAACCAGTTCAATGTAGTAGAATTACTTATATTTGTATAATTTTACATAATTACAGGGCATTTTACCACAAATAGTAAAACTACTAAATGTATAGGTAAAATTAATTTTAGGGTAAAAATACCGCAAATAATAGCGAAAAGTTACCTCTTTCCCAAGGTAATTTTACCTCATTTTTTACAGTGTAGACCTTCCTCAGTCCTTTAGACATAAGATATCTTCCACGAGGTCCACCACTACGGAAGAGTGTGTCTACAAAAACGGATTCTTAGATTCTTGGTGCCAAAATAAAAAAAGACAACGAAAATCGCAAAAGCATCTTAAGAGGATTTTCAAGTAGATTTACTTTTTGCTGTTTTGTTTTGACGCTTAAAGCGTTGTAATCGCCATAGTTTTCATATCATTTCTCGATCGAATGAATTTATTTCCGTTAGAACTATGACGTTCTTAAAATAATCACATTCTATTTTCACATATTTGTATGTATCGAAGATGAAAGTGCAAAACCTCATATGTCAATAAGAATTAAAATTCTAACATTTTTGAAGAAACATAATTGTTTCTGCAGCCTTAAAAGGTTTACTATTTAACAAATATCAAGATAAAAATAAATAAACTGATCGCGTTGAATTAGCTAAGTAATTCAAGTAATAACTTAATTTCAGGAAGTAATTAATAAATAAATCTATGCCAATTAACTTAATCATGAATTCTACGCAGATACTTACTCGAGCTACGTACACATGTATATACACATACAACTCATCTGGAACATTCAACTTCTTCATATGCTTTATCTTGACTATATTTTAGTCATCAGAGGTATTCAAATTGTACTACATGTAGAGTAGCATAAAAATACAGCAAAAAAGGAAATGCAAATAAGTCGGCAACAATTCGTAACTCAATTCCGGGACAGTATCTACAGTTTGTGACTTCGAGAAATCTGAAGTCAATATAATGTAGGATTTTCTTATATAATTAGCTTTTATCTAGCAAGGGGATTAGCAACAGATGTAGAGCCCACAGCAAAGAACAAACATAATCATACTAGGCGTCCATTTAAAGTGTAATTGTTCGATATCTCATAAACTATTAAATATCAAGAAAGGCTTACCATACACAAGTTTCTTGGTTGCCAGAGGTACGTGGTTTAAAAATATTTACAACTATACAAGGTGTTTCAGAAAAGCGGGACAAATTAAACTGTATAGTTTTACATGGGACATCCCATATATTTTATCCGGAATTGATCCCACTATTAATTGTTTATTCGACACTAAATTCCCTTCGTATCTAAAGTTAAGAAAAATAAATCTTTTGAGCATAAATGGGTAGATCGAAGAGGTCCAACTAACTGGCCTGCCATATCTCTCGTGTTGACGTATTAGTAAAATCTTTCGTAAATCGCACAATTATCACTCGAGATAATATGAAAGAAATGTTTAGGGTTTTTTTCGGAATATTACACAAACGACTTTGATAAATGTTAAACAAACAAACAAAAGTTTTATTACTCGCCTTGAGATGTACTTAAATCAAAATGAAAGACATTTCAAACAATTTCCTTAAAGGCAGTGGGTAGAAATACGTCCGACGTGTATCAACAATTCAATATACATTCACGTCCGACCGGTCCGACAGGAATCAACTTACATATATTTACATCCGACGTGCACCAATTTGTATCCACGTCCAATGTTCTTATTGGCCTGTCTACTCACGTAAAAATTCGGACATAAACCTATGAGCAATTAAGTATTCAAGTAACCTTGATGAGCAGACACATCAAAACGTGAACATTGAACATGTGAGCAGGATATTATTAACAAATACGTTAAAAAAAGTAAAATACTAAACGCTTGGTCCTTTCGTACTAAAACGTACCAAAAAATACTAAAGATAGAAACCAAGCTTCCACCTTCCCTTCCAAAGAAATAAGTATAATAAATAAAATAATAAAGTAAGGTATAATAAAGAAAATAAATGATGATAAAACTAAAACATATCCGACGTAATGTTATAGTTATCTAATAGTAAAATTACCTAATTGAGATTTTGTGTTGTTGGAATAGGTTTTAAAAAGGTAGTTTAGAAACAGTAAAATATGCAAAAAAAACTTTATTTAAACTTTGTTATTGGATAGGATAAGGTAGTAAGTAGTACATATTATTTTCATTATGTTCCATTATATTTTGATCCTTTATAAACCTATATAACTTTTGAACTAATTGAGATAATGAAATGCGGTGTTCGCCAGTCTGCTTATTTTTTGAAGTTTTTTTATATATATCATTTGCGGTTAAACTGGAAGTGGGCAAAAAAGACGGACACTTAGAAAAAAAAACTTAAAAAAATTAGTTCAAAAGCTATATAGGTTTATAAAAAGTCAAAATATAATGGGGCGTCCAGTATGTAGGTACTATTAATTTCGTAATGATCTAGGACAGTAAGGCTAATATGATGCTATTTTTTATTATTTTATCCTATACATTTACACTGAAAAATAAGAATAAAATAGCATCATATTAGCCTTACTGTCATAGATCATTATGAAATCAATAGTACATACAGGAAATGAGAAAATAAAACCAATCATTGCACAAAATAAAAGCAAAACAAAACAAGAAATAATAAAACATTTCACAAATTAACATTAGGTATGTAGGTAATTAACCATAAACAGTGGCCGGATTTCGGGTCTGTTATTGGGGGTACAAAGTCGTGCATTCAATATTTAAATAAAACGAGTAACTATCGTAAACACAAATACCTAACAAATAACACGATCACGTTACAAAATGGGCCAATAAAAATAGTGGACGTGAATATACATTGTGCACGTCGGATGTATTTCTAGCCACTTCGTCCCTTAAAATAGGTTATTTTATCTCCGTTTCTTTGTACTAGAAATACTTTAATCGAGCAATTTATTTCAATTTATGAATGTTACCCCAGCTCCACACATGCGTATACGAATATTCGTGTGCAAACGCGAATATTAATGACTAAATGTTCGTTTGCGAATGTATCCGAACAATTCCCTACACACTTCACATACGGTAACCGAATATTCGCGTATAGTGTATAAGGCAGACACGTGAGGGTTAAGACGAATGTTTGATCCCTTTGACTCGCGCTAATTTACCGCTACAAGACGGATTGTGTTCGTGTTCGTGGACGAATAGCAAATATTCGTATACGAATACGAATTTATTATCCACACTTCACGTATTTGTGTACGAATAACAAACATTCGTCAACGAATAACGCATGTGTGGAGCTGGGGTAACAATATAATCAAGAAATTCATAATTTGGCAACGCCACACCTAATGCAGCTAAAATATTTTAGCATTAGATAAGGTCTTATTAGTCTCGTCGAAATTTGAGGATCATCTACACATAAACATATCTTAGAAGCTTTTTATTGGTGTTTGCAGAACCCTATAATACTGTCTGCAAAGAATATTTATTTAATTCAAATAAAAGAACAAACGGTGACTTATTTATTACGACCTTAAAAACTCGCAAATTTAGAAAAACATTGTAAGTTGGCAAATGTCAGAATTAATTCGAAAACAAATTCAATGTTGAATAAACAATAAGGGAACTAATTCCTGGTAAAATATATAGGATGTACGAGGGTGGTCCCAGAAGTACCCGACCCAACAAAGAAAAAACAAAAATTTTGAAAAAAGATTTATTTATTTTTCAACGTAATCTCCTTTCAGCTCTATACACTTTTCCCAACGGTGTTCAAAAAGTTCGATGCCCTTTTTATAATAAGAACTGTCTTGCTCCTCAAAATAGCCATTAACTGCTGACATCACTTCTTCATCGTTGGAAAATCTTTGACCACTGAGCCATTTTTTTTGGTAGTTTGGGAACAGAAAATAATCCGAGGGGGCTAAATCTGGCGAATATGGTGCATGAGGTAGCAATTCAAACTTTAATTGATTAATTTTGGCCATTGCAATAACGGATTTGTGAGCTGGCGCGTTGTCGTGATGAAACAACACTTTCTTTTTAGCCAAATGCGGCCGTTTTTGCTTGATTTCTTCGCTCAAACGTTGCAATAAGTTTGCATAATACTGGCCGTTGATAGTTTTTCCTTTTTCGAGATAGTCAATAAAAATTATTCCACGCGCATCCCAAAAAACCGACGCCATAACCTTGCCTGCAGATGAAACGGTCTTCGCCTTCTTTGGAGCCGGTTCTCCCTTTTGAGTCCATTGTTTCGATTGTTCTTTTGTCTCGGGTGTGAAATGATAGACCCATGTTTCATCCATTGTTACGAAACGGCGCAAAAATTCTGCTTTGTTGCTGTGAAACTTCGCTAAACACTCAATTGAAACATTTTCACGACACTGTTTTTGCTCGAGTGTGAGCAAACGCGGCACCCATCTTGCACACAGCTTTCTCATGTCCAAATTTTCAGATAATATGCGATGTACCGCACTTTTTGAAATGCCCGTAATGTCTGCTAGCTCGCGCACTTTCAGTCGACGATCATGAAGTACCGCTTTGTGGATTTTCTTCACCATTTCTGGAGTCGTCACCTCATTTGGTCGACCACTGCGATGCTCATCTTGGCAGCTCGTGCGGCCTCGTTTAAACTCAGTTACCCAAAATTTAACTGTTGTAAACGAAGGAGCAGACTCACCCAGAGTAGAATCCAGTTCAGCTTTTATATTGGTTGGGCTGAGGCCTTTCAAATAAAAGTATTGTATCACATAACGATGACCAATTTTCTCCATTTTCACAAATTCACTGACAACGTTCACTATTGATGGCTGCCAAACAAATACTGAACAACGTGGCGCTTTCAAACTTGAAACATATGCTTAGACTGCGTACTTTCCAATACAGTGATATTTTCAAACAACTACCGCCACCTCTTGGTCAGGTCGGGTACTTCTGGGACCACCCTCGTAATTTAAGAAAGTGTAGTGTAATTTGCCTTGATTTTCTAAAACACTTCGTATAGTTTTTACTGTCTCCAACCTTACTTTGTGGAACGCCATAATCATGAAATATAATATAAATACAAAGATTAGTTAAAGTTTCACAAGTTTTATTAGTATCTTAACCTGACAATATTGTTTCGACATTAAATGTCATTATCAAAGGTAGATAAGATTGATAAACAAATACGTTGCCAAGGATAAATACATACAGAAAATATGTAACTAGATACAATACATACAAAAACTAAATATCTAACACTTATAATAAAGGAGAATTACTAAGCTATGTTTGTATATTTCAAAAGCTTCTAAAATGTCTAATTTGTGTTTGTTGTTGCAAAAATGAAAGAATTTAATGTTGTTTTGAGGTGTCATTGGGTGGTTCTGTTCCAAAATGTGTTTGACATAATTCGATTTATCTGGATATTTAAGTCTATAAGAGCGTACGTGTTCTTTGTATCTTATGTCGAAATTTCTAAGTGTTTGTCCAATATAAACCGAGTTACAAGAAGAACAATTCAAACTGTAAATGCCGGATTTCATGATATCTTGTGTTTTGTCTTTAGCATTGAATAAAAATGAAAAAGTGTTGGTGTTAGTTTTATAGGTTATTTTGTAACTAGTGGTTTTTCGTATTATAGTTGCAATTTGTTCTGATATCTTTCCAAAGTATGGTATTGATATGTAGTTCGTGTCTTGTATTTGAGTGTCAATTGGAAATATTCTTTTGATAGCTAACCTATAATCTTTTTGTTGAATTAAAGTGTCAATCATGTTATGGTTATAATGGTTTGCATGTGCTAATTGTTTGATGATTGAAATTTCTTTATCAAAATATGATCGTTTCATTGGAGTAGTTAAAGCTCGGTGTACTAAAGATCTATAAGCCGCTAGTTTATGCATTTTATGATGACATGAATCATTAGGAATAGTGACGTCTGTGTTTGTGGGTTTTGTGTATATGGAAAAATCAAATCCATTGTTTGTATTAATTGTAATAGTTAAATCCAAAAAATTAATAGCTCTGTTTTGTTCTGTTTCTAGTGTAAACGTGATGTTTGTGTGAAGACTGTTAATAAGAATTAAAAATTTATTGATAACCTCAAAAGAACTTCCAAAACAAGCTAAAATGTCATCAACATAACGAAAGCAAAAAATAATGTGTTTAGATCTAATTCAAATATTTGATCTTTTAAATATGTTATCTACCAACAATCTTATTTACCTTTGATAATGACATTTAATGTTAAACTATATGGTCAGGTTAAGATACTAATAAAACTTGTGAAACTTTAAGTAATCTTTGTATTTATATTATATTTCACACTTCGTATAGTTGTAAATAGTTTATATATATATATATATATATATATATATATATATATATATATATATATATATATATATATATATATAAAAGGACTTCAGATCTGCCAAAAATGCGTCACATTTCCACATATGGTTCATTTGGAAAATGTAATGTTTATTGTTTCACTATTTTTCTAATCTTTACATCTGTTAATTATTCAAATATTTAACCGTAGTGAATATGATCGAAAAATATATACGGGGTTTTATCGAATCTTACGGCAGAAACAGAGGGCCTGTAAGCAAATTGCATGTAACAGGTGATTCATCTGCAATGCCCTTAAAAATTTAAATATACATAACAAATTTACGACTTTTGAAATTGCAAGCACATACGACTACTTTTATTGCATTTATTAATTACTAGTGCCCATTTACTAATTTAACCACTGCGGTCCACCGGGAGCTTTTTCGGATAATAGACTTTTGGGTGCATCACAACAGCTACATATAACATACAAAGCTGACTAAGAAGTAGCGTACGAAGCTTGATTGTTTTTCCCGTTGATATGATCAAAGTCGAATTGGTTTCGAAAACGAGTCCTTAAAAGGGGTTGAAGGATGATGATTTTGTTTCCATTATCGTTGATAATTAATGAAGTGATTTTCAATGTCGACTCGTCCTTGTGTATGGTTATGAAAGACAAAGCTCTAAAAGGTTGTTTAATTGAGCCATAATACATATTATGTGTAGGATGTTTGCGTTTATGCGTTAACGTACGGGTTGTACTGAACAACTGCGTAAAGAAAGGTTAACCAAATAAAAAAAGAATTTTATTTCTGAATAGAAGTTTGTAACCCCAAAGAACCATGTAGTTTTCAAATAATAAAATATCAGTAAAAATGGAATGCAACACTATAACGAAATGCTATTAATGCCAGGTTTTTAACAATTTAAGAGATGCAGATTCATAAAATATGAACGAGAGATGTAACCTCCAGTGACATTGGTGCACAATGTTCAATCACCGGTGCCCGGACGCAACACTTCTGCTAAACGCCCCGTCATAAAGTCGTCGTAAAATACAACCACGGATTGATGTAACGCTATAATTTATTGGCGTTTTTGAGACTGGCCGTACATTGTACAATACCTACCGGTGACCTGCGTCCGCCAGACTTGACCAATTCCTGAGTTAAGTGCTCGTAAAAGGAAGAAGCAACGCTGACACGCGCGTATAGTCAAAGTCAAAAGCCACCGTCTGTCCATCCATCTACCTTGGAAGCGCTACCGGTGTTGGTTATTACAAATTCAATTAAGAAGCTCACACATCTTCGGAGTGAAGGACGCACCCACCGTTTGCAGCATTTTAAATAATCCCCTTTCGTTCGAAACGTGTTAACATTTTTACATCACAAAAAGGTTGTCGAATTTAAAGAGGGGTTTCTGCGTGTTATGACCGTGTTAAAGAGCAGAGTTATTCATCTCGCCATGAGCCGCCGCCTCCGCCGCCAACGGATCATCGTCAATCTGAATTGTTAATGCTTACAGGGGTGTACTCGCTCGAGCCAAGATAAAACTGCCTCGATCAGATGTAATCGCCCCATAAACCACATTGTTATGGGGTTCGTATTTCACGCAGAACTATTTATTGTTCAATCGGTGAGGCATTTACGAAAGGTATAAACTGTGGTCATGCCTGTGTTTGACAAGGGAATGACAGGATATAAAAACTAAACCCAGTAAACAAATTCCCGTCACAGTAACCGAAGAGTTCGAATTGACTGCAACAAGAACTAGTTTCGATAAGTATCCTTCTGCAAAAGGCACTTGGCAGGCCTTGATTGCTGAGCTATTGATGAGCTATATATTTTGACTTATGCATCTACGCATGAAAACATGTAGCGTGTTGAGAAGGTTTTTTCCTAACAACAGTGCTTTTGGAATGATTTTGGCAGAAAATCAGTACCGAACAGCAAAACTAGCATCGTATCAAAAGTATTAGAGAACTTGATTTTCAAATAAGTTTCTTTTTTGCAGCCAACTATTCAATTGCAAATAATTTATGTTTGTGTTAAGAATTCCCACCGTTGCAATTTTCTACTAAGTTAAATAGCTAGCAGGTACTACTTACTACAACATTACACATCAGGATGCACAAGAAATTGAAACGGGAATTACAAGATTGACGAATGTAATTGAAACCAGACCTGTTAAATTATACAAACTGTCGACACGGTAAGTTGACAAAACATTGTGAGGATTTATCATTTGTCACAAAAATGCATACCTAACAAACCGCAGTATTCGCTTGGTGGTAAAAAGTTACCGCCATTTCTACGTTTCAATTAAAAATGTGCAAACATTAGCTCGTCATTTATGCTCGGCAAAATTCCATAATTGATTGCGTTACTGAAATCTCTCGCTGCACTGTCGTTCGGTTTAAAAACGGAGCGGGTTGGATTCATAACAGAAGCTACTTTATGCAATCTAAAGGCATATTTTCAGTTTTAAAAAGCAGCTAACATGTAATAATGAGAAGAGGGTAATAAGCGCAGCTCCTTGATAATCGGTGGCGGTTAAAGCAAGCGGGGGCGCAATGTGGTGACCGGCCTAATGAATACCCCTGCTCTCCAAGCCGCAAAATGATACCAAGCTTTGTGTAATTATATTGTATCTCGCGGAGGGTTCTCGCGGCTCCTGACGTACTTTATAACTCCCTTAATAACTACTTCACCTATATTGAAAGAAGCGGAAACAAACCTACTTACACATCTTTGCTTAAAAACCCATAGAGAAAAACTATTGTGTTTGGAATTTTCATTAAAAAAATTGCAAAAAGTGAAAAACTCATTTTTGGCATATCTTAACTATCACGTTTCGTATCAGTATTTTTGGCATTTTCAACAAACACAGATCCTGATTTTGCCCAGTTTCATAGTCTTACGAAAAGGCAGAGATACGAAAAAGATGTATGCAGAATTATACATCCGTTCATCCACAATAAATGCAATGCCACAACTTATTAAATCTGACATACTCTTTTCTCAGACAGACTTATATTCATAAGAAAGGTACTGTATAAGATAAGATGTTCGTATTCTTATTGAACTTACAATGCAAAGATTTAAACCCAAAAGTCGTTCTTCATTTCCCCATTTTTTTCAAAATCACTGAACATAAGTCTATTTTTAACGTAGACGATTCTATATTAACCAGTAGTCAAAGGTACAAAACTAATCATCAGATTAATAAAGGACATTTTTAAAAGGGAGTTGACATAGAATGCAAATCACCCTCAAAATTTGTAAGCGCAATTTCGCGCAAATAACGCAACGAAAACTTTAAAAGCCCAATTAACATGTTTAATTCACCGTCTTCTTGAACAACACCAATAACAATATTATAAAAATCGTCACGCATTTGTAAAAAGGCATCTCCGTAATGTAATGAACATAAAATAGTTTTTGTGTCAAATTAAATTTTTTATGTAGAATTTCCCACACTAGCTGACAAGAAGAAATGTTTTTAAAAGTAAAGGTAAAGTTATGGACATCTAGAATTTTCAGTGTCATTCGTTTTCACAGTGAGCTATATAGTATTAGATTTTACACAAAAAATATCTATTTTTTTAAATTGGCTCATCCTAAAGCATGGCTGTAACTTAGGTCGGATTTATTTTAATGTGAGTAATGTAAGTCTTATAGCATACAAAATTAACAGAGATTGACTATCTGCCATCAATAGTTTTCCAACTATGTACTAGCAATACTAAAATAGAATTGCCACTTGGGTGATCTTTTAAAGATATTTTGTTCAAATTTGGTATAGCGGGGGTTTCTAAAAACGCTAAATAATAAGCGAGATGTGATCGTGGTTTCAAAAAAAGTGAAGGTAAGTACACGGTTAGGTACTACCGGTAAACAAGGATATAAGGACAGTCCCAGAAAGATCCGGCCACAATTGGTGAGGTGAAACAAAATACAAATGTCAAACTTTGTTTACTTGGGCACTTACGTGTTGCTGTCAGATAAATAAAAATGTAATAATATCAATTTAAATAATTATTCGGTATATTAATCAAAATGGAATCAAACCAAGAAAAAAGGAGAAAATTAATTATTTCCAAATATACTGAAACTTCGGGAATGCCTCAAAGATAGTTATCCAAACTATTTAGTATTCCGAAAACTACCATTCAAAAAGTGATCAGTAAATTTAAGAAAAGGTCTACTGTAATCGAAAGGCTGGATCTGAAAAAAAAGAGGGTCATTTAATAAACATAGCTAAGAAGAACGTGAAACAGATTTTATGAAAGGAATCCCAATATGTCGATGAGGGATGTGGTCGAGACAAAACACTTCTAAATAAATAATGACAAATGGTTAGATAAATAATTTTAAAGTTCAAAATGTACCAGATTGATCAGAAGATAAATAAATTGTCTGCAGTTCACGAGCTCTAAAACTTTATACACATCTCACAAAATCTGATTGTTGTATCAAGAATAATGAAACATATTGTAAAGGGGATTTTAAACAACTACCTGGACGAGAATATTTTGCTGCTGAGAATCGATGAGAAGCATTTCTACAATTTAAGACTCGTTGTGTTACTAAATTCTTAGCTAAATATTTAGTTTGGCAAGCTACACGTGTGGTTTAAGATCTGAAAGTTTTAAGACCAAAAAGTTACCAAACTGGCTAGAATTGAGGCCAATCGAAAGATTTCGGGCTTAAGTAAAAAAAACTGAAAAGAACGAAAAAGCAGTTTTGAAAACAAATTACAAAGCAGTCTCAAATGACATTGAGCAAAGTGGAGTAAAAGCGCTCATAGCCAACGTGAAATCTAAGGTTGTAACTTTTATAGACAGTAAATTTATTCCCACGATTTTGAATTAGTTTATGGAAAAAAATATAAATTATTTTCTTTAATAAACAGTTTTTTTTGAAAATTTTTTGTTCTAGCTATTTTTGAGAATTTTTAATGGTCGTTTCTCTTTTAGGACAGTTCTTCGTATTAAATTCCACATGACAATTTCGCTAATATATTTTTTAAAAATCAGCCTCTTTGTTCCAAAATTTCAAAACATTTGGTTTTCACATAAATAACATCTGAAGGTGTTTGTATTAAAAGTGAAACATGATGTATGTAAAATTTTGATAACCCGGCACTACGTATTTTAGGGAAAATTGATAATATCGCTCGATTCGTCAGCCTATCTGCAAGGAGTCATTCAGGTACAAAAAGGTCTTTTCCCAAAGAACTTAAAGTTAAAAATAAACACCAGGGGTCAGCAACCTTTTGTATGATGCAAGCCGCATTCAACAACTATTTTTTTAGCAGGCCACAAAGTCGGGCTGAAAGCACCGCTAAATATGCCCGAGCCCGATCGGGTCAAACTCGATCTCAAAAAACATTGAACACAGCCGTCGGGCTGTGTTCAATGTTTTTTGAGATGTCAGTGTTTTTTGAGACGGTCATAAAAAGTAACAATCCAAATGTCCAAAGATAAATCCTTGATCTTGGAAGAGCACGCGGGGTGCACTATAAAAATGAACTTGTCCAGATAGTCTTTGCTTCTTGAAAATTGCCCGTTGCTCTGCCATGGCATTGGTTCTGGCATTGTTCGATCGGCGTTTGAATATCGGATGATTTCAGTCGAGTGCGGGAATTTTTCCGTACGAGCCACCTGCGCTTCCTACTGGCCCGAATTGAAGTTCGGAGATGCTTATTTGGAATTTTCTTATTAAGTTCGACAAACTAAACATTTTAAATTAAGTTTGATCCGATCAGGTTAGGTCATTTCTTGCGGAGAAATACACCATCTTACCTAATAGTTAAATCACTTGGCGGTCCGCATGAAACCAAAAGGTGGACCGCACGAACCCACATTGTGGTGGCATCCCTAACGGAATTTTAATTCGATCTGGGAGTAGGATGGGTGGCTTTTAAGACATACAAATTACAACAGTCGTTAGATTTTGGATGGCGCTTGCTAGATCAATTTGCTTAATTAGACTAGTGTCCTGAAATAGTTTCTTTGAAGAAAACAAAAATAATAAATAAGAAAAATAAAATATATTCATAGAAGTTAATAAACTACTTTGAACTCAAATGTGCAGGTGAAATGATTATAAACGTAATCAAAAAATCCGAATGAAGAATTAAGTTTAATATAGTATATATAAATTTATTGGTTAGAAAAATCACAATACGATCGCTATTGTCAGAACACACATCTGCTTTTGACAGATTTTGATTTCCATTTCTTCATAACATGTATTACGTGTAATGTCGAAATAGAAGAAGTAACGAAGCTACACCATGTGCGCATGCCATCACTTTCACCGTTTTGTTATTTATGGGCCGTTGTGACTGAGCGGCAATTTATTATGTATGTCTTGGGACTTGGGGGACGTGTAAGATGGTTCAATTAGTAGTCCTGGTCCTAATAAGAATCGTCCTTAAGGATAAGTTATAATAGAGATTATGTTGAACTATTACGGAATGGTTTCTCTATCATTTGCTTGTTAAACCAAACATTAGAATTTTTTAATATTCAGAAGTAGTTTTTCTAGTTTGGGGTCGGGT
Organism: Agrypnus murinus; assembly: GCA_929113105.1. NCBI lineage: Eukaryota > Metazoa > Arthropoda > Insecta > Coleoptera > Elateridae > Agrypnus > Agrypnus murinus. Next base: position 2,719,950 of record OV816023.1, on the reverse strand, counting down.
TAAGAAGGGAAACTAGCTGTAGAACTTCTGAGAGCTAGATGGCTATACATCTACCAGGAGTTGATTATTATTAGATAATGCAATACATTTTTAGGAAAAAGAACAAAATTAATGATTGATTTTAATACCGTTAGCCAAATTGATTGGAATAATAGATAAGAACAATAGTGAAAATCGCACATTTTTAAGATAACTAATAACCGAGATAAATCCACTAGAAGTTTGTCAGAGTTCGTTCGTGACGTCACACCGACACGGAGCCCTGAAACCTCAATAGTACAGATGCACTGCGCTTTTCGCGTTGATCGTATTTCCTTAGCAATGTCGTTTAAATTTTAACCAAAATATACACAGATTCAATTAAGGCAAATAAAAGAAGACAAAAAAAAAAGAAGAGATCAAAATCAGTCGAATATTACAAGATTAAACAATCTAAATTGGTGTAAATGCTATAATTGTATGCTTATGTCAACTGTAAGGGGATGTATTCGCTGCAAGGAAAATGCTCTTGAAAGTGGAGAAAAGTGGAGAAAACATATGCATTATTTGTAATCATTGTAAATGTAGTTTTACACTTTGCTAGTTTAGTAAGAAAGACAGTAGAAGAAAGACAACGATACTACAATAATGGTTGCGGCATTTAGTTTGTCGTAATTTTGTCTGTTGGAACCAAATCTTGACAAACGCTTTTCCAAAAAATATATGAAAAATTATGGCTGCCTTATTTAAACCAAAAGTAACAAAAATAAATTAGTTTCAAACTACCAATATATAGGTGTGATAACAAAAAAAATTATCTTGTTCTGAGATGGTCGAGCAACCAGTACTGGACCACTTGGAGAATTTTTAGGTTTTTCGAGTTTCATCGCATTTACCGATCTAAGCGTCAATTTATAATTTATAAAGGTTTTACTATTTTATATTTACAATCTAAAAAAAAGAATCATGAAAATCAGAGTAGTTTTAACCGGTTCCGAGATAACGATCTTTTTTTGCCTAACGCTCCTCCACTATAATTAGTAAGTAAAAATATGGGTTAGATTTTAGGTAATACTACTATAAAATCGTTCCAAGTATTTTATCCCCCTTTTTAAATTTCCACGAATTTATTTTAATAGTAGTTTATAAGTAAAAATGTAGGTTACGTTCTTTCATAGAATACTATTAGAAAATAGTTCCGGGAATTAGTTCGCCCTTTTTAAATTTCCGCGAATTCATTTTTATAGTAGTTAGTAAGTAAAAATGTAGGTTAAACTCTTTCTTAGAATACTGCTATTAAATAGTTCCAAAAATTATGTCCCCCATTTTTAAATGCCACGAATTCATTTTAGTAGTATTCAGTCATTCCATACGAAATCGTCTAAAAAAATTTTTTTTGTTGCTCCACTATTTTAGATTTTGCTTAAACTTTGTGAGAATCTTCTTTAGGCTTCAAAAGAAGGAAATCCATCGTCATTTAACTTTCATATGCCTTAGTTCTCGCCTGCCCTAATTAATAAATATCTACACGTTCAAGATGGCATTTCAAAGCTAAAAGATAGTAGTTTTTGTGCAAAAAATATAAATTCACACAATCAATATCCCCGAAAAATAAAACGGTGCTGAAAATACGTGTATTTCACTGATCTTCCGTGATTTTTAACTGACTCCCGGTGTCTCAACTGTTAAATGCAAACAGCTAATCTTTCTCAGAGATCAAGTGCACATATCGATTTATGCAGTTTTGTGATAGGTTCTAACGATTCGGTAAATGGTACCACAACGATATATTTTGGCTGCAAAATGATCGAAAATGAACATCTTATGATCTCCACCTTTCTTCACATAAAGGCCAGTTTTAGGCATCGACAATCAAGTTATATGATTTAAAGATTTAATATTTTTGTTATTATAATTACATTAAATTCCTTATACAGGTCGTACAGTATTGTTTTGTTTACCATTACATGTTTATATTTCTCATTGTAGCTTGTTTATCTCAAACTAGGGTTTTATGATTTTCCCATACATCGATCTTCCTAAATATCAGTTAGTTTTCCACAGCCTCTCCTACGTTTGTGTGTGGTGGGGAATCATATCACAGTAAAATAACAACCAGTGATGCACTCTTGCAAATATGTTCCGCCGCCACGTGCGACCTTGTATTCTCAGACTGTTTGGGCAGTCAAGGTTAATTTTAATGGCAGCATTTGGGGTTTAGGTAAAGCAAACCTTTAAAACGGAGAAAAGTGGAGAAAACATATGCATTATTCTTCACAAATCATTTGTAAATGTAGTTTTACACTTTGTTAGTTTAGTAAGAAAGTCAACGATACTAGGTACAATATTTGTTGCGGCATTTAGTTTGTCGCAATCTTGTCTGTTGGAACCAAATCTTGACAAACGCTTTTCTTTTGCTTCTTCTAAAGATATTTTTTTTGTGTTGCAAATGTTCTTTGGTAGTTCAAAATGTAAGCTTTCTGTAAGTTTGTAAGTAATTCGTTCGGTTTTGTGTCATAATTTAATAGATATGTGGTGCTTTACTGCTTTATAATAGATACTACTACAAATACCCAACAGTTTTAACGTTTTAGCGAAGCCCGCAAATGAAAGACAATTTATGCTATTTAATAAAGTGCGGAAGATAAATGAGTAATGCACTTATAATTAGATGGAGAATAATTGAAGGGTATGAGGAAAAACAAGGAATGTCACACTACTTTGATTAGAGATATTTTGATTGCTGTTGACAACGGCATTATTTTAAAGGTAATAAATATAACACCGTAAAAATGCTTGTCACGGATTATAGGCATGTTCTTTTCGCATGGTAGTTTGTACACTAAATAGTCACTAATAAGTGTACATCGTTATGGTTTTGAACAATATTTGCACGATTAATTTTCTTTGCACACTTTATAACGCTTTCGTTTTTTTCTTTTCTAAACAAATTATGAAGAGACACTGATGGAGATTTTTTAAATGTTATTACACCCAATAACGCAACAGTTAAACATTTTAACAATAAATTATGCTAAAAACGTAAACTATTATTATAGTGCAAGGATAAGTCAATATTAATAATGCAACGTAAAAAAATGCTACGCGGTAAATAACGTGTGGCTCCACAGTGTGCATCTCTTCTCTAACTTCAAGTCAAGGCAGTTGTGTCGGTATGACGTCACATACTTAACACGCTATTCTTTAGGAACCAATATCTACTAAACTACTATCACTAGACAAGTGCGGTTTTTATTTTCATTCTTAGAAATTTTATTTTCAAATGATAATGAGTTTCAAATTTAGACATTAGGCAGTTTTTCGAATTTTGGTGCAATCATGCAATCTGACTTTGAGTCTATGAGTTTTCACCAAAGTGAAATCCAAGCATTGCCAAAAAGTAAATAACATAATGATATTTAGTTATGACTAGAGACGTGTATTTTAGGTGGCCTCGCTGAAAAAACCCTTGATTAGCTCATTTTTCATAAGCGCCGTCGCTACAAGTTATAAGACATATACTTTACAAATACGAAAGCTGTTATATAAAACTTGCCACGCCACTGACAATTTCTTTAATACAAGTTGTTTATTTTAACTAGACCCCTTTTTACTTTTTATTTTTTCCGCATGTCTAGTCCAAACCCACCATTTTCAAGCGCCTACTTGTATTACATTGTATAACATTGTAGTATTGCAGATTACATTGATTCGCTTCATTGTCATAGTGGTTTTATGCTTTACTAAAATGAATGTCGCTAGTTATGACACATGAGTTGTCACAAGTGAATGACTATATTTCTATTATTGTCAAATATAATTATCACAACTATACTACCAAATGCAGGAACAAAACAAATCATTTTATAAAGAAATATAGTTTGAATAAAGCTAGCGCCTCCAAAGTTAGGCCTAATTTAGTAACAGTCTATGATCGTTGTTTTGCGATGCGACGGTTCAGTCGTTATCACCAATTAATTAAGTACAATAGATTTTTAATGCTAGGTCAATCAAATCTTCTCAATGAAACTGTGGAACCAATTAAAGGAAACAAGAGGTAATCCATTCGCATTAATTTTAACGTCTACGTTTTAAATAACGTAAAAAGGGTACGAGCTCGAAAAATAAATTGTGTCGTGGAGTGTACAACAAGCAAAGCAGCTCAAAGCAGACAAATTTGATATTGCATACAAGCAACACACAATACGAAGTATTTTTATGGTTTTACAGCCTGCCTCTCCAGGATATATTACTTTCATTTCGAATCAATTGCAATCCATCTGGGGCCGCGCGGAGGGCCCGAACGGAGAAATCATTCTCACCCACAATTAATGACAATCGAAATTAAAAACGTAAAGACCGAACGATTGCTTGTTATTGGCTGCGATTATTTCACTCCGAAGAAATCGTAACCGACGCCGTTTCTTTAATAACTTAACTGCGTTTACTATAAATAACGTAGTAACGAAATAATTTAATTACATTCGCGGATTGTTGCTTTTAATGAAATTGTCACTTTAACTCGTAAAAACTAATAACATACAGCAGCCAACACACAAATATTACTGAATGCTACTGGTGTTTAGCTGTTTTGCGGTACGAAAAGCCGCAACAACAAATCATATGTAAGCTTTTGCTAACAGATTTTAACTGTCCATGTAATGCTAACGTAATGCGTTGGCATTATGAGGGAAATTGGGTCCCGGTCGGGATTTTAACGAGTGTAGTGGTTTGTGTGTTTCGCGGTTAAACATAGTTTTTATCTAGACACTACTACACATTTATTAACCACTAACCTCTACTTCTATTTTATTCTTCTTCCTTAGTGTTTGGTCATTAAACGTAACGATCTTGTTGCTACTTCGTTAGCTACTACCTTTTATGAAGCGGTTACTTTTTAAATGCTTTAAAGCCCAAACAAAATTTGTTTCTCTCTTCACTAATTAAATTTCTTATTATCAGATGGTACATTGAAGTGTGATAAAAATCACGTTTAACTTAATTTACGTTGAACGCTTTACGTTAACGCGTGTCCGCGGACATACTATAGCTAATCGGAACGGTAATTAATTATGAGATAGTTGGAAGCCGCCAAAAGTCTAGTTCTTGTACAAATACGACTTGTGTAAAAGTAAACTTAAAAGACATTTTAGTTTCATAAATATTTAATCTAGAGTTCAGATTAACCAATAGTATCGTACGTTTAACGCTTTACGTTAACTGCTTGCCCGCAAGTGCACGGACGTACTATAGCGATTCGGAACGGTAATGATTATTGAAATAATTGGGAGCCGCCAAAAGCCCAGTTTTGTATACTGCATGTATAAAAGTAAACTCAAAAATATTTCAAGACTTAGTTGTATGAATATTGCATATAGAGTTCGGATTAACCCATTCTATCTTACGTTTTACGTTAACAGCGTGCCCGCGCGCTATTGCTAATCGAAACGGTAGAATTACTGAAATAATTAGCGGCCACTAAAAAACAAGTTAGTATACAAATGTTGCATATATATAAAAGTAAACTTAAAAACATTTCGAAAATATTTTAGTTATATAAATATTCTGGATCTAGAGTTCGGTATAACCAATAATGTCGTACGTTTCACATGTGCACGTGGACGTACTACTAATCGGAATGGTAATTACTGAAATAATTGGGAGCCGCCAAAAGTCAAGTACTTAGCCAAATACCGCATGTATAGAAGTAAACTAATTTTAAGAGATTTTAATATTTATAGATATTAAATCTAGAGCGCGGATTAACCACTACCGACTTAGTTAACAGCTGTGAAAAATTTAACCTAAACACTTTTTTCACTTTGTTATGACATGAGATTATTTTCCCTTCCATGATAAATCTGACTTTACTACAACAGCATTTCCTCAACTGTTCTCATAGATTCATGACTGTATAAAGACCAAAATTTCCAGGAGCAAAAATCCGGAGCAACCAAACTTAGCTTAATAAGATATTGAGCTAAAAAGAGAAATCAGTAAAATATTGCCATCAGATGTAGTGATTGTACATGAAGATAGGAATCTTCCTTGATATTTTCTTACATCTCTTTTATGTTACAAGCAAAATCAATGCACTTAGATTCAAGTTAAAAGATACAACTTATATTCAACTACTATTACCTTATGCTATATTATTTATTTTTCTCTTCGAACATTTTAAAATTTCAGATCAGAATTAAGAATTAACAAAGGTTTAGTCTATTATAGCACAAAATAGAAACGGAAAAGGGAGAAGTAGCATTGGTCGATGGTAAATTGGTCGCAGTTGCTGACGAGTTGTCTCCAACAATTAAATGCATATTCATGGTCCGTTGTTGAAAAATTTTCTTTTTTTTCTGATTTTCTGTCTTACATGATGTTGTAAGTTAGACAAGGTTAAACTCTGAGTTAAATTCTGACTTAAGAAACAACAGCGTTAAGTGATTGATTTTTAAATACTTCTAGTCATAAAAACGTCACTCACAAGAACTTTTTGAAACATCACCGAAATATCCAGTAAATAAAGCAGTGGTTCTCAACATTTTTGAAGTTGCAATAAGAAACACTAAAAATAGTAACGCAAAATTATAGAGTGTGATCAAACAGTACCAGCTCTGCGTCAAAAAGCACATCCACTGTGGTAAACGTTTATCTTGTACATTGCACTTAAATAATCGAATGAAAGTTAAATACAATTTTATTCATTTATTATATTTGATTAATTTACTACATTCTATTAATTTATGTAGGTATTCTTTAAGAAAAGTAAAAAAGTAAGTGGCAGCGAATGAACCCGTTAATTGGTTTGCCGTTTGCTAACGATCCATAGTAACCGCTACTGAAACTGTTATAAAGCGAAAGGGAAATGATCAGTGGTAAAATTATTTTACCACTTAACTTTAACTTAAAAAAATTGTGACATAAGAACGAATATGAGACTGATTCTATATCAAATTAATAATATTTTAAGTCTTAAACAAATAAATCTTAAGGAAAAATGGTTTAAAAATCATTAATGCTAAGAATTCTTTTCATTCACACAGGCATAATTATTACCACTAAAAATTGTATTTATTCTTATTAGAGTACATTTTCTTTAAAAAATGCACATTTTTATTTCAAAAAAATTATTTTATTAATAATATTACAAAACGGTTACACGCACACAACCATATCTTAGCAACATAACCTTAAAAGTAGCATCACTCATGGTAGACGAATGAGTCGGTAAATTAGATAAAGGCTTCACCTTGCCGCTGCCGCATTACTTACTTTTCATATGTATGCTTGTTTCAAAGAAACGAAGCGCGCGAAAATTGAAAGCTAAATCTATATTCAGTAATAATTATTATATTCTATCTAGATATTTTCGTTTTTAGTCTAACTTTTCACACAGTTTTCTCTTAATTATTAGCTGATATAATAATGACAGATAACTTCAGATTTGGTAGAATATGTAGAGATTAGCCCAAATTTTGTTGAAAGATAAGAAAACAAGTCTAGAAACACTAAAATTGGTTGAAGCTTGGGCAAAAAGTAAGGAACCCAGACTAGGTCGCTGAACGTTGACTCTGAATTGCTCAGAGATTAGAGAACTCAGGATTGGAACCGAGGCGTTGGTTGACCCTTGGGTGACAACAAAGCAGCCGGGGCTTGGGATTAGGAGGTTGGCCTAGGCTTAGACCAATGTTGAAAGACCGACATTTGGTTATCCAATATTCAGCCAAGCTGGGACCTGTTGCCAAGACTAGTAGCACTTTCTGCATGGGTACGCGCAAACAGGCAATATTGCTACTAAATTTGTTAATGTGTGTGGGGCTACTCAGAAGGAGTTTTGTAGTTTTAATTAACTAATAAAGACTTATTAAAAAGTAAAATACCATTTAATTATGTAGCTGACACATGAAATGCTACCCTTGTAAATATCGGGAGACTCCTAAGATTGATGATATTGCTAGAAAGATTTCGAAGTACTGTCAGGAATTTAGTAGAACTGTTGTGAATTAAAGTAATTTTAGGGAATTATATAAGAAGTGTAAAAAAGTGATATGATAACTGAATGAAGTAAAAGGGTTTTCTAGAATTTTCTCTAAACGAAGGAATTTGAAATATAAATTTTAAGTGACGGTCTCCTAGCTCACTCATTTAGGTATGTATTTCGATAACAGTTATCTTGAACACGGAGAAAAACCATGGTACGCCATGTATAGTCAAATATACATCTTCGTGTGGTTTGAATATAGTAATGTGATAAACCATAGTCCTTGTAAAATGTATTAGTTGGGATCTTTTCATTGTTTGTATTTTTTATTCCGGGTTACTTGGGGTCACATTTAACCCTTTTCTAAGCAATGCAAATGCATCTGATGGTAAACACCATACCCGAGGGGTCACCCACTCTTCCAAAGAATGTACACGTATTGCCGAAATCCAAGAATTGCTCGCAATCTCTACGATTTCGAGAATTGCCTTCGCAAACTCTACTACATTCGATTTCGGCGACTGCGATGATGTTTGCCGGATTGCGAAAGATTTCGCTGATAGCCAATAAAGACTGCATCATTTCTGATGATTTCCTTGTGATTGCTAAGGATTGCGTGCGATTGCTGCCAAAATGTACATGTATTGCGTTGACCCCTCGACCATATCTAAACATCTAACCCGTATTTAATTTAAAATTATTATTAGAAAACAATTAATTTAACCCGAGCTTATAAGCTCAGCTCAGTTCAGCTAACATGAATTATCAAAAAATATTATAAACCAATTAAGCTAATTATTTAGGTAACGCATCTATCTTAACTTTATGTGATATTAGAAATTCTTGAATTAAATAAGGATGCGATAACTTGTGGATGATTAAAATCTTCATCTATAAATGTTTCTGTTATCACAAACTTTTGAATTTTCAATACGAAACTTTCATTGCTAAAAACTTTCTGGTATCGCTACAAATGAAGTATATACAGCGGAAACCCGTAATGGAATAAAATTTGTAACTTATTGGTAAGGAGTTTTTTTTTATAAAAAAGCTGGCACATGTCGAGTTTGTTTTAATCTTACGCGTATTTTGAAACTATTTTTAATTATACGGAGGGTTCTGTTAAGACAGGTCAGGCAAGAGATTAATTTTTTTAAATGCAATTATTTAAAGGTATGGTTGTGATTAACGACTGAAAAGGAATCATATAAGATGAAGATATACATTGAATACCATTACAAAAATTAATCGTTTGCCTGTACCACCTTTACAACAAGATTAAAAGAAAATCGGCATGTTTAAGCATTTTTATAGAAAACTATTCGCCAATAAGTTATAGTAAGGAATAATATTCCTTTTCAGTTTTCCACTGTGTTTTAAAATTGGGAAACTTTGAATTTATGTTTACAACGTGAATAGCCGCTTTTACACAGTTTTTATTAATAGTGTTCATTTAGATCTTAATCGGAAACTGTTACATCTAAAATGTTGATAAGCCAAAATCTACTTCTCAAAAAATTAATGCACAGGTAAACGTTTCTTAAAAATTGATGAAATTCGAATGGCCCCTTAATTGATCCCCCACTCATTCCATCTCGGCGACTTCAGTAGTTGACTTTTGAAGTAACCTAGTGACCACGGGGGCCTTTCTATGAAAAAGTATCTGAACAAGAATTTTTTGTATTTACGCTAGCTGCAACTCCACTAATTTTCATAAAAATCACCCATAAGCTTGAATTAAAAAAAAAAAGTCAAAATTTCTTGATCTCGTAAGCAGAAATTTAAAAAAAGAATTAGCTATTTACACTGACGCATTTAAATATTGCATTTCTTATTTTGTAAAACATACCGTAATAAAATAGAAATTTGAATTATAAGTATAGAAGGTAGAGGCTGCATTTTACATTTTCGCGAAGCTATTTATGACCAATTGAAATTCATTAATTTTCAAAAGAAAATTACCTATGGGTTATTTTTTTTCAGGAATCTGTCAAAGCTTTCTTTGGCTAATCAATCTTTTCGATCCCATAAACAGAAATTTAGAAAAAGAATTATCTATTCCCACAGACTGATTTAAATATTGCAATTCTTATATCGTAAAACATACTAGCGCTTTTGAGAGCACAAAGGGTTGAGACGATGATAAAACTGAAATTTGAATTATGAGTATAGAAAATAGAGTTTTCAAGAGAAAATTACCTATGTGTTATTTTCTCTCAGCAAAGTTACTTAATGGGGATAACTCCTTTCAAAGTACTGAAAAAATGGCGATTGTATAACTTGTTAATAACAAACATTTAGAAAATTCTTAAATATTTATTTTAGTTTCAATAAAAATTGCTAAAGCCTAATTTTCATTTAAAGACTTAATTTAATTCAAAGTGTTGGTTTAATTTTGGACGTAATCTTTTTCAGGAACAAGTTTTTCTATTTTTTTGTAACCAAGAATTATGTGTTACGTTTGACATAAATATTTAATTTAGTGTGGGTGAATTTAAGTTCTATCCCGATCAGTTTCGTTGATGTTTACAAAGTAAAGGCAGGCAAACTATGCTTATATCAACATTTAATTCTGAAGTCCAGGTGGTCGCAAGCCACTTCGACGGAAGAACAATTGTTAACATGAACTGTTTGTTTAGTTTAAGAAACTTAAGCAGTTGGAACTTCTCGCCACTCTAACGTTTACACAGTAACTATATAAATATAGCTTTATCCCGTCGTCTTTGAGCAAATAAATAAATAGAAAAAAATATATCCTTCTTTCTACTCATTGGCAAAAACAAAAGAGAAACACACTTAAAGCACACAATAAGCACCAAATCACATATCCTTAAAAGTCCGCCATAGCAAAAGGGAAGCTACACATCAGTAACAACAGACAGATCAAAAAAACCTCTTACTTCGAAATCCTCTGTTGTCATCATGAATTCCCGGGGAGTCGTTGTCATTCGTTGGACCATGAGCGACGTCCCCGTCCTCGGACATTTGAGCGTCCAGGCTTTCTTCTTTGACGCTCCCTAGGGTTGGAGGTGGTTGAGGAGACATAGAAGCGCTAGCTGGGGAACAAGAGTCCGTTCGTGGACTCGGTCCCAAATAGCGTTCTTCTGTAGGTGAGAAAATTCCATGACCCGGCGGAGCTTGAACCGAATCACTATTAGTTTCGATTTTTAAACACTTCGGGGGTGCAAATGCAGACGGCGATGGAAATGACTTTAAATCCGCGAGAGGACGAAACGCGCCCGAACCGAGAGATAAACCCGGATGCAAGAACTGCGGTTGAAGATGATTCAAAATATGAGCCGGAAGACCACCGTAGGCTTCCATGTGTCGAAGACCAAAACTTGTAGCCGTAAACGGTCTGTGCAGATCCTTTGCAGCTTCAGCCATCTGAAACTATTTTGCAAAATTTTTTCATCCATTTTCGTACATTATTAATAAAGAAATTTAAAACTTTTATTACCATTTTAAAATTAATTTAAATGCAAATAAATTAATTATTAACTTCTAAGTAAAATGCTTAAAAGGATCATATTGCAAAGTCATTGTCTCATGTTATATTTTTCAATGACTTAAAAGGTTACTTACTACTGCAATTAGATCTACACATCCTTCCTATTTGCATGCAGGCGTGTGTAAAAATGCTGAATCTTTTCTGCCTTTACAAATTTTTTGCAATTAGAAGTTTTTTAGGTAATTATAGTTATAGTCTTTTGTTAAAAACAATCGTATTGAAATAAGTATCACCTGTGGATTAAATGGTCTTTGTATTCTCAAAGCATCCTGCAATCCGCCGGCTGCTTGAGAAAACACCACCAAGGCAGGGGAATTCATGTGTGCGGAACTTGGAACGTATGCAGAATTTTCCATATCTAGAACGAAAATGATGGTGAAACAAAATTAATTAAAATTATTTATATTTGAATGTTGGATTTGTATTTCTAATGTTGATAGTTCTTTTATTACATATAACTTTACATTATGTTATGAAGTTTTTATAAAAGCCATCCATACAAAATTTAATAAAGTTAATCAATAGACACTCAACATTTTAGCAAAATCTGCTTTTGACGAAAGATTTAAAATATTTTCTAAAAGTAAATACTAATATTTATATAATTTATAAGAAATACCAAATCCAAAATGTATATAAAATTATAAATTATGTAGAAGAAAATAACAACTTTTAACCATTTGCAATTAGTATTGTTACTTCTGTATCTTTCAATCTAACAATAATCAAAGACCATCAATAATTCGTTAATTAGAAACTCCTATCACAATCATATAATAATCTCTGATATCTATATTATCTTAAGATGCAAGAATTACTATTTTTTACCAATTCATCAACACAATTAAAATTATTAAATATTGTTTAGAATAAACCCACCCCCATTCAATTGTCTTCGTTAATGATTAGTTAGAAAGTAAAACATAATTCTAATTAATTAAAATGTTATACCTGTAAGTTATCTTATCATTGGAACAAGACGAAGTGTGCAGAACGCACGTTGCTGAGAATCATTTCGAAACTCGCGCTATAACCACCAAGTTGCGACTGACAGTCACACGAATCCATTCTAGAAACTAGAGGGTCCACGTTGGGCTCCCACCCCGTGCGCGCGCACCACGTGCTCGTTGTTTTCGAGGGGACGATTATATAAAGGTCCTTCATTATCTTCTGTTTATTCGAAAACAGGAAGTAAAATTTTGCATCTATCAATTAGATTGTGTCGTAACAGGTCTTTTTAACATTTAATTAAATTAACCTTTCTTTACTTGTATAAATGGAAAAAGCGTATTGACGGATTAGTTCTTAATAAAAAAAGATATAGTAGAATATAGGGGATGCTACCCTCTTTAAAGCAAATAGAATTAATTATCATTGAAAAGAACCTGCGATTTTCTAAGGAACGCAGTTGGATTGAATTTCTTTCTGTTAATTTTCAGTTTGAGATTAATTTAAGTAGTTATTATTTTACCAGTCTTAATTTTTAATTACATATAATTTTATAAATTAAAAGAATCTGATATCTTATAAGTAAACCAATATTTTAGATCACTGAAAATACAAGTCCTCGTCAAAACAGTTCATCCATTTCACTAATGGTTTATTAATGAAAATGAGATCATGAAAATCACAGGTGCGTAGATACATACAAGTAGGCCGGTAACCACCGCCCAGCCCAGAATTCTACATCGGAAAAATTGATCTGTAAAAATTAATACTTTTTACTTTTATTGTTTCTTTTTAATTTTACGAATGAAAAATAAGTATTACAAATAAATAAAACAGATTAGTAAAAGTTTCACAAGTTTACTATAATCTACCTACGTAAAGCAATAATAAGAATTAAATATCTAACAGTTCCAGTAACGGAGAATAACTGTATCTCAAGTACTTAGAGTAACTGAGCTCAATCTGTCCATTCAATAAAGGTACTAAAAGGTGTTAGTACTAATTAGGTTTTTCAGCATGTTTATTTCTGTAACAACGCACGTACTCTTTATATCTTATGTCAAAATTCCGACGTCTTTGTCCAATATATATCGCACAACAAAAAGAACAATTCAATCGATAAATGCCCGATTTCATAATATCGTGTTTTCTGTCTTTAGCATTAAATAAAAATGAAAAAGTGTTAGTGTTAGTTTTAAAGGCTATTTTCTAATTATGAAATATAATCAAATTAAAAGATTGATTTAAAGTTTCACAAGTTTTATTAGTTTATCTTAACCTGACAATATTGTTTCGACATTAAAATGTCATTATCAAAGGTAGATAAGATTGATAAACAAACACGTTGCTAAGGATAAATACATACAGAAAATAGGTAACTAGATATAATACATACAAAAACTAAACATCTAACACTTCTAATAAAGGAGAATTAATAAGCTCAGTTTGTTCATTCATTAAAGGTACTGTGCGTTTATGCTTGTATATTTCAAAAGCTTCTAAAATGTCTAATTTGTGTTTGTTGTTGCAAAAATGTAAGAATTTAATGTTGTTTTGAGGTGTCATTGGGTGGTTCTGTTCCAAAATGTGTTTGGCATAATTCGATTTTTCTGGATGTTTAAGTCTATAAGAGCGTACGTGTTCTTTGTATCTTATGTCGAGATTTCTAAGTGTTTGTCCAATATAAACCGAGTTACAAAAAGAACAATTCAAACGGTAAATGCCGGATTTCATGATATCTTGTGTTTTGTCTTTAGCATTGAATAAAAATGAAAAAGTGTTGGTGTTAGTTTTATAGGTTATTTTGTAACTGGTGGTTTTTCGTATTATAGTTGCAATCTTATCTACCTTTGATAATGACATTTTAATGTCGAAACAATATTGTCAGGTTAAGATAAACTAATAAAACTTGTGAAATTTTAAATTAATCTTTTAAGTTGATTATATTTCATGATTATGGAGTTCCACACAGTAAGGCTGGAGACAGTAAACGCTATTTTATAATTGTTGGTTTTTCTTAATACATGTGCAACTTTTTCTAATATTTTGCCAAAATATGGTATTGGTATAGATATGTAATTTTGTTTGTTTATCAATGGAATATATTCTTTTGAAAGCTAACATATAATCTTTTTGTTTAACTAAAGTGTTAATCATGTTCGGATTATAATGATTTACACGTGCTAGTTATTTAGTGGTTGAAATCTACTTGCTAAAATCTGGCTGTGTGAGTTGAATAGTTAAAACTCTGTGTGCTAAGGATTTGTAAGCTACTAGTTTATGCGTTTTGTTGTAACAAGATTCATTTGGAATTGTTATGTCCGTGGGTTGTTTTTCTGTATATGAAAAATTCAAATAGATTATGTGCGTTAATAGTTAAGTCCAAAAAGTTAATGGATCTTTCTTGTTCTGTTTCTAATGTAAAATTTATGTTTTGGTGGAGACTATTAATAAGAATTAAAAATTCATTGATAAACCTAAAAGAACTGTCAAAACATGCTAAAATGTCATCAACATAACTAAACTAAAAGATAATGTGTTTAGAGAAGTTTAATTCAAATATTTCATCTTCTAAATTATCCATAAACATGTTGGCTAACAGAAGACTGAGTGGATTTCCCATAGGCAAACTATCATTTTGTAGATATATATGTTAAATTATTGAAGGTAAAATAATTTTGACTTATACGAAGATATATAATATCATTATAATATCGAAATCTTTAACTATTCTTGGATTTGTGATCAGAAACTCGTACAAATTTCGACATGTTTTATGTACCAAAACACGTGTGTAACACTGTATATTCTCCCATTATTCTATGTTTCCACTGATGGATATTTTAATGAATTTAAGTGAACTAGATTTATCTATGTCGTTATAGAAATAACAAAGTTCCTTTGAATCATATTTTACTAAGTGTTTGAATACTATTATGTTCTGCCATTTTTATTCTTAGAATAACCGAACCTATAGAATAACCTATAAAATAAATAGGAGTTGATATCGTTGTGTTTCTGTAAGCTTTCCTTATATATTATTATTTTTTATTATAAGTATTATTATCATTATGATTATTGTTATTGTTACATATTATTATTATTATATTTTCTCTATTGTAATATGTTTTCTATGTTTTCTGTTGTAATAAGGGCATGTGCCCTGTTGAGAGAAATAAATAAATAAACATAAAAATATAAAACTCTTCTTGTTTCAAATCCCCTGATCCAGTGTCATTGTTTTCGGTGTGCAGTAGTCAAGACTTTTGGTTTAATAAAAGTTTAAGTTCAGTTTAGGTTAATAAAGTTTGTATAATTAGTATTAAAACATACATACATGTGGATAATCTGCACCTACAAATATCTCTATCCTACATTACTCTAATTGTAAAACTTATCCGCAATGACTTCCCAAACAAATAATAAAACCACCTACACTGAAAAAATTCATGTAAATTTCCAGTAAAGAAGATTGGTTATTTTGATGCCTTGTTAACAGAAATATTACATTTTCTTGTCGTTTTATATGCATCATTTAAATGTACAGTACATATATGTAATTTATTCCTTCAAAATGTAAAATATTTACATCGGCAGATATTCTTGGATGTTATACGTGTAAATTATTGTATGAAATGTAATCCATACAATTTACAGGAATAATATATAGTTGTTTTTTAAATAAGCAATCAGGATTTTCCTATATTTAGTTAATTTAAAAATGTAATAGTTTTAACAATAAATTTGTCTAAAATGAGTTTATTTCAGTGTATTTTTTCCTTTTTCGCTATACTTACTACTATAATAATTTATTATCGATAATGATTTCATTGCTGTAATGCTGTCAGTTTTAAGATGCGCCCTTTTCAAACAGATCACTTGATAGGTATGTAATACATATAGGTTCAACTACTTATTTACGCAGTATGGTTTCACAATCACCGCATGCGCTCAAAGAATTAAAACAAAGATTTCCTGTATACGTTTCCGGGCCACGCGAAGGCTTCTATAAGGACGCTATTGGCCAGCATGGTGTGTACTGAAATGTATACTTACATTTAAAACGTAAATGTACGTTTTATCACAGATTCAGAGTGTAATAGTGCAGAATCACTTTTTGAAATTTAAATTTACTTATTAAAAAATGCAATATTACACGTCATTTGTATAATTTACATTTTATGTATAATTTGTATATGTATTATTTGTATAATTTACTTGTTAAATAATGTATCAGTACATCATAGCATTCGTATCTTTACAAAATACAACTGAACTTACAATCTTACATTACTACCGTAAATATTAGGTATCTACAGGATAAGTACTTCTGTAATTTTACATTTAATTGTACAATTTTTTTCAGTGTATGCGAATGCATTAAAACACCTGCAACATTTCCAAGTAATAAAGAAGCAATCATAATCAACATTATAAATGAAACACTCGTAAGAATACATATGTACAAGCTATCGGTAAATTTGTAAATCCCATCACTTTTTTGAATTATGTCGCACAACAGAATTGGTACGCAGAGAAAAATGCTGTAGCGTACGTTTGCACAACGTTGGTTAGTTGTGATTGTACGATTTTTTTGTACAATTGGGTTCAATTATTTTAAAGCGTTGCGTATTCTTACTTAATAAGATTGAAGACGTTGTGAGATTTACTTTAACAAATTGTGCAAAGC
This sequence comes from Agrypnus murinus, assembly GCA_929113105.1. NCBI lineage: Eukaryota > Metazoa > Arthropoda > Insecta > Coleoptera > Elateridae > Agrypnus > Agrypnus murinus. The sequence goes on along the minus strand of OV816023.1, from coordinate 2,702,841 downwards.
AAATTGAAGTAACTGAAGGAATTAATAGTTCTCAATCTTGTGCTGCGTTTGTCCACAATCTTGTTGTATCTTTTGATACAAGTTGTTTAACTGTAATCATGCACAGTATTGTGCAGCTTTTTTAATTGTATATGCAGAAAAAATACAAATAAAATTGGAAACTGTAAAACAATTTAAGCGAAACTTGTCAAGGTTATTTTTGTTGTAGGATTGACCAATTGCATTTATTCCCTCTCAGATCAGACTCCAGACATAAACAAACTGCAATAAACGCTATGCTAAGTGGAAAGTTCATGATAGTGATACTTGCAGACTACGGATGTAACGTAGGTGAATGAAAATTTAAATAATGTAAGTATTTTTTAATTTTTACCCTATATTTTAAATCATTATTATTGTGATTGGGGACACATTCAATTTATCTGTGTATTTTAGTGCAAGTGCTATGTAATAAATAACTTATTTATACATTCATTCTTCATACGTAATTGGGTGCGGAGTTTTCTCGTCTTCTTGGGTCAACCACTTAGGAACGTTTTACAAACCAAATTTTCCATTCATTCGAAAATGGACCGATGATCTTCCAGTGTTTGGCATTATTGAGAAAATAATTGTATATAAAAATGAAACACTCACATAGATACATTTCTTGTGTAAAATTATAAAAGTATTGCCTACTCCATGCTTTTGAGGTTGATGTATAGAATCAGATGAAAGTGCATGTTTCTAACTTGAAATCTGCACTCCTATATGCCATGGTTTGTTACTAATTTAAATAGTAAATCGTTTATTCCAGTTGGATCTTTTGTTTAATTTGTATTTTTTCTTTATATGAATGTATTCTCTTTGTATTTTTGCGTTTAAATTAAATATATAACTTGTCGATAACATTATGCACAATTAGTATCATTAAATCACCCAGTGTTTAGCGTTTCATTCAGCAATATTAAAGGTTACAGAAAAATAAGCACAATAATGTGCAAATAAGCACTAAACTGCTATAGACACATTACTCCAATATTCATAAGCGTTTCCAACAGCATTGTGCAAAACTATTCTACAAAATGTAGAAGATTCTTTAAACAAATTGTTCTAGGTAGTTACCAATTTGGTATGGAGATATAAATAATAAGTTGTTTGAATAAACATTACAATTTGCTTTGCTCAAACCAATGCAATTACATTGCACAAATTGTTCCTGTCACTGTTTTAGACACAATTTGTTTTAATTTTCTCGACAATTGTGCAGTAAATATACAAACATTTCTCCCCGTGTATTTTTCTATCCAACGAAGAACTGGCCGAAGAACAAAATCAGCACGCAATGGTCTGTGATCAACATCAATGACCCTGAATTTCGTCTCTGACGATTAATAACTCCGACTAAGCGAGTAATAATATCTACTGCATCCGTCCCCCATGACATAATAGCGAACAAACTACGTACAAATGAAATCAAAGTTTCAAGTTTAAATTCAAAGTTTCGTAAAATCAGGTTTCTACAAAGAAGGGTATGCGCACATGCTAACTTAAGTTCAAGACGTCAAATATTCATCTCATATGATTATTGTTCTAAAATTCATGAATCCATACTGACCGATCACTAAGAGATCGCTTTTATAGAATATTTTTTAGTTCACTAGAATCTCTCTGTTGCTTATAATGCAAACAAACTGGTCGTGTTCAACAAGAGTGGCCTAATAAAGATAAAACCATGATAACATACATCAAGAACTTGCACATCAACTGCCATTCAACGATGCAGGCTTGTGTTGAGTAGACGTATGTGTCGCTGCGGTAATTTATACTCGTGCAATAATTTTAAATTTATATTGTGCAATTATGGCTGGAGGTAATACTGACCGAAAATTGCGTTCCACTAATGATGATAAGGAAGGTAATACTGAGAGAAAATTGCGGTCCACTAGTGATGATAAAGCGCTAGTTCAAAAAATTGTTGAAAATGTTCTATCTAATAAAGATTTCATGGACAAGCTCACGGCTTTGTTTACGGATAAGATTAATGAAATTGTAGAGATTAATGTCAAAGTCTATGAAGATAGAATTATTGCACTGGAGGAAGAAATTAAAACTGCAAAACACCTTATTAGAGTCACAGGAACAGTACTCTAGACGCAATAACCTCCGTTTCTTTGGTATACCTGAGGTTCCCTCCGAAGATTTTGCTGATACGTTGATTGATCTGTGTCAAAGGAAGCTCAATATTACTTTAACATATATCGATATTGACTGTAACCACAGGCTTCCTAATAAGGTGGGTAATTATCGACCCATTATCGTGAAGTTCTGCCGTCGCGATACGAAAAATGCTATTTTTCGTGCTAAAAGCAAATTTAAAGGAACCAATTTTATCGTACGTGAAGATCTAACTCACATTCGTGCATTACTGTTAAAAGAAGCTGTCAAACGCTTGGGTAATGGTAATGTCTTTACTAATAATTGCAATTTGTTTTTAAAAGTGAATAATAAAATTCACAAATTTAATATAGCTGAAGGTATTAAATTTATTTTAACATGAGTATTTTTGTTTACAAGAGTACAATTAGCAGTTTTGAAGACACGTCATGTATACGTGTTTTGAAAAAATAAATGTTATAGCCAAATTCTTTTGGCCTCCTGAACATTTTGCTGTTATATTTTTAGTACAAATGAACAGTTTCTGAGATACGTATATGTATATTTTAATGCCACGGTAATAGTTCAGCCAAATTAGTAAGAATAGAAGGGAATTGAGGTAGGTTCTTGGATTTTTGATATGCCTTCTTTGTGATTTGTGTTAAATAACCCCTTAAAAGTTACAACTCAAAGATGGTAAGCCGGAGAAGCTGATTAGGGTAAGCCATGTCCCCAGATGATTTTTAATGTTTTTTCGGAAACTATTAGGTTTATCAAAATTGAGCCAATTAGGTAGAATAGGATTTTTTTTAACTTTTCTACCAAAAAGCTAAGAAAACTTTGTGTATGTTGTCTTGTTTCTGTGTTATCGAAAAACGATCATATGTCACACAGACAAACAATTTGTACCGGTACATATTATACGAGAAGCTTCGAGCACTACTTTGTGTGATTTGATGATCATCATGAAATAGCTATAGAAATCTCGTTGAGCATTGAACGCGATCCTGGTTCAGTCTTCTTCTATCTCAGCATCTCCAGCAAAATCTACGAGTCGATATTATCATTATTATTGGTGCTAGTCATATGGTAATTTTCGTATTGGCAAGATACATTTTAGGGGCATACCCTGTACTAATTAATCTTTTTATTGAACCTAAAACGTACAGGGTACTTCAGGGTTTTTGGATCTCTCTTACTTCGTTCTTTATATTGATATTTGTATCGAGTAATTTTTTTCTTGAATGGTTTTTGTTTTGGAATTCTAGGTTCATGACTTAATTCCACACCTGCTTTAAAATGTAGCTAGATATTTAACATTAAATGGGGCTTCACCCATTTTACATGCAGGATATCTCGAGCAGCCGGTGCCAATTCCTGAGGGTCAATAGCTTTGATCAAAATAGGCCATTAAGCACAACATATCTATGTTCAAAAACGAAATGTTACAAAGCTATAGACCTTCAAAATAAAAAACTCAAAAATTAATGATGCAATTTGGATAAAATTTTGTGTTCTAGGATGGTTGTTATTAGAAAATACATTAGTGTTTTGTGTTTCTGGTAGCTGTAGCGTACTCGCTACCGCTAGATACGGAATTCTGTGTTAGTGATATGTTTAATGAATACACCATTGAATGCAAAATTTAATTCTTCACAAAACAGGTATACCTGACCCAAGTCGAATAGTGACAAGTCAAATAATGCTCTATAAAATGCAGAAAGAAAATAAAGGTAAAACGTCATACAGTATGACGTACATACGAAGTAAGAAAAATTTCAAAACAAGGTGAAATGCCCTATACGTTTTGGTTTCTATAAAATAATTGTCCAGTACAGGGTATTCTCCTAAAAACATATTTTTTTACTGCGAAATTATCATAACACTACAACCAACAATAACAACAACATCGCTTGATGAATTTTGCAGAAGTGATGCCAAGGTGGAAGATGATAACCACGATTGCACTGGGAACTGAACATTTTTTTCTTAGCTAAGTACTTGATGACGAATACAAAATCACAATAAGTTATGTTCTAAAGTTGCTCCATCAAATCTATTGGTACAAATTGTTGGTCTACATACAGGGTGTTTTACTCAACTTTCGTATAAATTGCATGTGTGATAGTATTCATCAATAGGAACAAAAAACTCTTTTTGTTTTTACGCAAATCGACAAAGATTTACTAAAAATGTCAACTTTTGGAAACTGCTGGAAATTATAATCAAAACAAACTGCGACATCACCTAGCAGCAACTGCGTCACTGTATCAGGTAAGCACATCCAGTCCAACTGCTATTCTTAGACCAGTGACCTGCAACCCCCTTTTCAAAAATAATTCTTTTTTCGGTTATTATAAGATAGACGCTAATGATTCTCAGCTTTTTTGTTGCATTTTATGTGTACTACCATCTATTCAGAGGATACGAATCCTAAGTGAAACATCCTGTATGATAGATATTCATTCGCCAATCAAATAAGCTTTATTTTATCTAACCCACTTAACAACCAGTCCATAAACCTAACAGTTATTGAAAATAAAAACGACAAAATCCATCTGAGGGCGTGGTTTAATATTGATATTTTACAAAGTTCAGGATATTACCTATACTCTATCAAACAAATGAAGGATCTAGGTCGCCGAAATCACGAGGGCTAACTTGCATACCGTATTGCGAATCACGCGGGTAGCGTACGTCACTGACAGTTTTAACAGCTTATATAATATCAGTGTTGCTTAAAATCTTATCTTAGATTTTATGTGTTTACCAGGTGGTGATCAGGCGGCGGCCTAGATCCTTCATTTGTTTATTAGAGTATAGTCGTAAACATGAACAAATTAAGCATAAAGTCATTTTCAAGTTTAGCTGACCGAAATGCACTACATTTGATTAGTTTAACCTAGATTAAAAAAATAGCAATTTCTATTTTTACTGTGCGTTTGTACAGTTACAAGAAAATTATGGAATGTTCGATCTTTACTTTCTGTTTAATGAATTTGAAGGTACAAAACAGTATACACTATATGGTTGTTAAGTGCTTACAACAGAAACGTCGAAAGGTAACGAAGAAGAGAAGAATTCTTTTCAAACCTTGCTCAATTCCGTTATATTGCACTTGTACTAAGTTAAAGATCAATTTTTATTGTATTCTGAAATAGCTATTTGTGAATTAGAATATGTATTATATTCTTAGTGACGAATTGTACACCAGAGATTTTCTGATTACATTTGAAATATATGTAGTTCTAAATATACCAGGCGCAAACCATATTAATCCGCCCTGTTCTATTTTTGTTAAAGAATCCCCCGCAGAATTTATACCGTTTTCTTTTGTTCTATGAGGTGACCGTTTCTTGTTGCTATAGTGAAGTGATGCTACTGCATCTACCCCATACCAATGTTCATGAGATTCTATTGGGGGTCGCAACATAAACTACCTCTCCGAACCTTTCGACTGCCCTGTTTCCATTAAAAGTTCCATTAAGTAATCTTACAAATTACAGACGAGAAAGCTTTCCTACACTGTTTTAGCAAAAAAGTCACAAATGATGGTCAACTTAGATGGCCCATTTTAATTTTGATAAAGAACACTTCACGATTTTTACCCTAAATGGTCTACGACGTTGCTATTTATTGGTGTTATATAGTACATATCGTCGCCTTTAATGCATATGAGCCTAATTCTTTGAAATGTTGTAACTAACAAAGTTGCTATTTCAAAGAATTCATCATGCCATCTGTAACAAAGATTTGACAAGCATTTAAAACGCGCTCCTGGAAAGTTGCTAGAAAATCTCGCTAGAACGTTCACATCAGTGTGTCGCAAAACGTATAATTATAAATCGGTTTTTGTGAACTTCAATAAACTCGGATGCAGCCGATTACAAATCCTTCTTATCTTTTTCTGTGCCGTTTATGTATAGAACGTTCACAATTGCTTTTGTTACCTGTTAGACATATTTGTGTACATATATTTACCATTTTCCTTTTATGTTGCATATACGATTATGATCCAACCAACGACCTACAAGTCCAAGTTCCTCTTAGGTTAAGATTTGTAGTTTTTAGTTATTTACATTTTGTAATGAGCCCTAAAATTAAGAATCTGCTGTCTTAATTTTAACCGTTTTCAATTATCTCATTCGATTCTCACGTTATTCTTATTAGCTCATTTCTATGGGTTAAGTTCTTATCATTGTAACGAACATTAACATTAAGAGCCCTATATTAGCTTTAATCAATTGTAAAACCGGCCAAAGAAGACAACGCAGTTTTTTACGTATCTATCAAGTTGCTTTACAATCACAACCGCACCTTATGCGTACATTCACTAGTTCTTTCCAATCCTGTCCTGCAGCAAACTGATGGAGACTTTTTCTGCTGGAAAAATTCTAAAAAACAAGGGGGCAATAAATGTGATGATCATCGGTGCCTTGGATACTTTGTAGTATCCAAGGAAACGAATGTAAACAAGGAGTCAGAAAATAATTCAGAAACCAAATAGTTCAAGCATTCATTCTCTCATCTTAACAGTAAAAGAATAAAGCTTTCATTAACCACAAACAGTCTTTTAAACAAACAAACACAGAAGATATTACATGTGGTGATCGCAGACTTTAATTGAACACGCAACAATCTCTCAAGAAATTTACTCTTGCAAGCATACCATTCAAGATACCAGAATTCCTATTTATGAAGCAGATGTCGAGAAATCAATTAGCATAATTCCAGTAGAGGATCAATACTCTCTCAGCATGACCACTACCAGTTCATCGTTGAAGTCATAATCTATCTGAAGTCACGGTTGTATAAAGTTTTTTTCTGTTCTAGATTTTTCTGCTATCAAAGCAGGCTATCTACAGCATTTAAAAAAAGGATTTCAACTCCTATATTACTACGGTTTACTATCAAATTTAAAAAACCAATCTTTGAAGCCAAAGAACTAACTTGTCTCGACCACACAGTGAACAGTGGTAGAGTTAAGTCGTAAATTTCAAAAGGAGAAGCTATTCAAAACTTTCCAATCCTTAGAATGCAACAAGAATTATGCCATTTCGTTGGCATAGATCGTCGATTTAAACCTTAGCTAAACCTATTTATTCCAGAAAAAGCTTCACAACCCTACAAGAAACCCACACAACAGTGTGTTGCAAAACATATAATTACAAATCGGTTTTTGTGAACTTCAATAACAAACGGTCGTACCAAAAATTCGTTACTTCGTGTGATTGGGAACACAGGGAATACATAGCAGATAAACTCGAATGCAGCCCATTACAATTCTTATCTTTTTTGTGCCGTATATGTATAGAACGTTCGCAATTACTTTTTGTTACCCGTTAGACATATTTGTGTACATATATTTACCATTTTTCCTTTTATGTTGCATATACGATTATGATCCAACCAACAACCTACAAGTCCAACAGAATCAACATACGTTTCTCTTAGGTTAAGTTTTGTAGTTTTTAGTTATTTACATTTTGTAACGAGCCCTAAAATTAAGAATCCGCTGTCTTAATTTTAACCGTTTTCAATTATCTCATTCGATTATCACGTTATTCTTATTAGCTCATTTCTATGGGTTAAGTTCTTATCATTGTAACGAACATTAACATTAAGAGCCCTATATTAACTTTAATCAATTGTAAAACCGGCCAACGAAAAAAACGCAGTTTTTTACGTATCTATCAAGTTGCTTTACAATCACAACCGCACCTTATGCGTACATTCACTAGTTCTTTCCAATCCTGTCCTCAAGCAAACTGATTGAGACTTTTTCGCTAGGAAGATTCTAAAAAACAAGGGGGCAATAAATGTGATAATCACCGGTGCCTCGGATACTTTGTAGTATCTAAGAAACTATTGTAAACGAGGGATTAGAAAATAATTCAGAAACCAAACAGTTCAAGTATTCTTTCATCTTAACAGTAAAAGAATAAAGCTTTTATTAACCACAAACATTCATTCAAACAAACATACAAAGAAGATATTACAGTACTTTTATACTAAAAAATTTAATCAAGTTCTTGAAATTTATCGTTTGATTACTACGGAAAATGACATATGTACTCTTCCACCTTATTTGGAAACCATCCACTTTCCCCAGAAGTTAACTTTTCCGTATTATATTGCGTTGTCTCACTTGTTCGAAAATCCTGTTAACCTTACTTAAATGAATAATAAAACCTTCAACTTTACAAAGCCAGAGAATTATTTACAAATGTGAAAAGAACTCGCATACGAGCTAACGTAATTCTTACGTCACTTTTCTCCATAAATATTAAATGCAAGCTATTATAACCAAATGTTTATAAAACAAAGTTTAACATATGCGTCATGGCAATGTTTCCAGATCCAGGGCTTAGGAAGTCTGTAGAACATAGCGGGTTTGATAGCGTCTTGTATAAAAATATACGATATACACTTGAGAAAGGCGCGACGACCCCTATAGTTCATTGTGATGAACTACGGTTGTATAAAACTTTTTACAGACCCTACTTTTCCAAACCCAAATTGTATATTTTTTTATTGCACTTTTAGGTAAACCTTATCCTGTAGACCTCGGAAACATAGGAGAACGTTGCCAGACCCAAGCCCGGGTCTGAGAGCGTCGAAAATGGTCCGACAAGTCGGTAGAATATAGCGAAACGGGTGTGTATAAGCGGTTTGACAAATATATATATATATATATATATATATACACATTAGGCGGCATTACCAAGCCTAAAACAGAGTGTTCTCCTATCTATACGAAGCCCGGCACCAACTTACGCAGCCCGGTTGTGGGCTTCGTAAATTTTATGTGTATAATAGTGTTTTCTTGATTAAGCATCATCAGGAGATGCGGAATCTCGATTTTCGAAATGGCGGGTAAAGACCGTCATATATCTCAAAATACACACGTTTAGTTCAAGGGAAATAAATATAGGGGGCCAACGATCGGTGTTGTATATATACTGTAGACATCAAACTGACCTTACGCGCGATGCAAATTACACGCATTATACGAGTCCCAGTGATCTGGCAATGGGGCTTGAAAGTCAAGTGTTTGGATTATTGATTTTTCTATTTAACTTCACACATTTTTATACCATAAGAGTGGTTAACGTATGTAGGGGGACTGGTTCCCGCGCAAATTCGTTTACTGCTTATTTGTACATTTGCACACATTTAATATTGATTTTTGTAACAAACTTGTATTTTCTTTAAAATTATTTCCTAAGTTTCCGTTTCTTCATGAAAATGTTTAATTTATTATTATATTAATTTGGTAGTTTGTATAGCTATTTATTATAAAAACAAAACCCACACTATAGTATTTGTAGTTGCAGATAGGGAATTTTTTAAATTTCTAATTATACATTTTATATTTTCGTTGATTTTTTGGTGATATTAGGTACATATTTTATTTCTTGAACAATATCTCTCATAAAATAGGGTGATGTAGACTTTTTGTAAGAATTCTACAATAATTAGTTATAATTAGCTACGTAGATTTTTCGCTGTAATTAACTTTTTAAATAATAAAGTGAAGATTGAAATGTTTTTATTTGAAAAAAATACCTGATAATTTATGAAAATTGGTAAATGGGTAATTATGAAATAAAATTGAAGAAACTACACGCAATTTGTTTCAAAGATTGATTACAAAATAATGGGTCATGTGAATAAAATGTAAGGTGTTTTTACTATTAATAAAAGATAACAGTTATGATTTTTAATTATTAAGAATAAAATAGATGTATGTATAGTAAAATAAAAGCTTTTGCCACATCTTATTCGCATTAATTACATTTTAGATTTCAGATCATGTTCTACATGCGTGATTAAATGAATATTAAGTTACCTAGGAAATCGCCTTTTGCGCACCTATTTTGATGATTTTTTTAAATTGTAGGTAATCGACTATATTTCAAAGTCTAAATGTTAGATTTGTCCGCTAATGCCCTGTTTAATTGTTGTTAACAAATTTTTATTTTTTCCATAAGGGGCTAATTAATAATTAAATATTTTTTATTATAATTGAATAAAGTTGGCTACTTATAGGTTTTTAGGGTCGTAGATTACGAATCCGTGGTCCAAATTGGTCCAAAGTGCAAAATGGTGGCTATAAAATGGCCGCCGGTGTCAAAGCTTAATATTTGAAACTTCGTATGAAAAATCGTACCAGTGGGTTTTTAAAGTAGCAAATTGTGCTGTTAAGCTAAAAACTGACCCAGATGCAAAATGCTTGTCACAAAATGGCCACCGAAACTAAATATGAATAAAATTCAAAATGTTTAATCTCTACTACAAGTTTGTTTAAGATGGATTAATATAGTAGTTACAATTTGAAGATTGTTGCAATTATTATTTAGTTAAAAGACAAATTGATGGAATGGAATTTAACCAGATTCCGTTTAAGTCTGAAACTTTAGTTATCGTCAGATTTAAATAAAGAATATTGTATTATTATTTACTTGGGTTTCTTGTGTAAAGCACTGTTAGTTTCTTCATCTACTTCTGGCAACGTAAAAAAAGAATGTGCTCTTTAATTTTTGAAAACTGATTAGTAAGCTTTTTTTTGGAAGACTAAATTCTTTTTTACGTGCTCTTACTAGTTGCGACACTTGATCAGCGTTTTTCGGCAAAGGGAAAAATAAATTTTTCTCTTTGCCCCTAAAAAAAAACCTTTTGAATGCAAAACTGTTTCTTCTTATTATTATTTTGAAAAGCATTCTTCATCAGAGAAATTTTCATCTAAATCTTCTTTTTCATTAATGTTTCCTACGTTTGGATATTTCCAAAGATTTGAAGATTTCAGTTTTGTTTTCGACTATGCTTCAAAATTGGCTATAAGTGGATTCGAAGATGCCAAACATAAGTTGAGAATTTTCTCATTAGTTTCTTATCTGGAAGATTTGCATGGATGACCTGTTCTAAATTAACTAATCAGCTTTATTTATTTCTTCTAAATAGCTTGAAATCTTTTTTCTCGTTTCTTCGCTAACTGTTCATCTGTATCTTTTTTATGGACCAGCATTTTATGCCTCGAAGGTTAGTTGGAGTACCATAAACATTTTCTGCAGTTTCCTTGGTTGAATGGTCTTGAGCTTTTCAACATTTATTTCATATCAACATGCAACTGTTTGCATAATATCAAATCTATTAATAAATTATCTCTGTCTTAATTTCTGTAATTTCTTTTAATTTTGAAATCGAACGATGTTTAGGGGTGCCTCAAAGCCCTTAAAGTTTCCCATGTATTTTATATGAGAAAAAAAACACGTTTTCGTAGATTTGGCATAGAATCCTAGAAAATCAATATTTTTCAACCGGACTACTGTGTTTCTCTTCAGAAATGTTTAGAGAATGACATCCAATAATTTATTTGTTAAATTTTTTATATTAACTATTTTTTACAGACCTGCAAAAAACCCCATAAATGAAAGAAACAGAAAAATCGTTAAAAAATATTTATTACTATTTTTTAATATAAAATATTTTGATAAATAAATTATTGGATGTCATTTTCTGAACATTTCTGAAGAGAAACAGAGTAGTCCCATTGAAAAATATTGATTTTCTAAAATTCTATACCAAACCTATGAAAGAGTTTTTTTTCCCATATAAAATACATTGGAACCTTTAAGGGCTTTGAGGCACCCCTAAACATCGTCCGATTTCAAAATAAAAAATAGGGGTACTTTTTTTTTCGATATACAATAATTCTAGGGGGTGAGAACATAAGATTTGGACCACCCTATTGTACAATCCATGAGCTTGGTTCTTCTGCCTTCTTTACAACTGTTGCAGGAGTCCATTCCTTGTGTCTCTAATTAATACTTTTTCATCATTTTAAAATTCTGGTAAATTTGCTTTTGCTCTATCTGCACATTTCTTCTCTTTTAGTTTAATATTTTTCAACTTTTCAGAAACATTTTTAACTGTTTCAGGTAATAATAACTTTGTATTAATGGGAATGAACGTTTTAGTTCTTCGACCCATTAATCTTTGCATTGGAGAACCTAGGGTATCTCTTGGTGTGTTTCTGTGATGTAAAAGGGCTAACTGGATATCTGAACCTTCTTATATACATTTATCTAGTATCGATCTTGCTTCTTGTACATATCGCTCTGCTAAACCATTCGGTCTGGGAAACTGTGGACTGGAAACTCTATGTTCAAACCTCCATCTTCTAGCAAATTCTTTAAATTCTTCAGATACATATTGTTTTCCTCCATCTGTACGAAGAATATCAGGTATTCCAAATGTAGCAAACCAACATCTAAATGCTCGAGTTATTGACCTGCTGGTTAAGCTTGATAATTGCACGAAGTCAAAATAACCTGAATAGCTATCTGCCATTAGCAAGTATTCCTTGTCCTTCAAATGATAAATATCAGAAGCGAATATTTGCCATGGCCGTTCTGGATACTCTTGAAGTAAAATTTTTTCTTTAGGATTCTCTTTTTGTTCCTTCGTACCAATCTTTCAGTTTTGCACCAATTTAATAATGTCTACAGACATTCTTGGCCAAAATACGCAAAATCTCTGGCCAATCAGAGAGTACCAGTGATACCTTTGTGACTAAAGTGACAACATTTGAGAACAACTTCTTGTAGTCTCGGAGGTATCATTATTTTATCATTTTTGAATATGATATCTTCATAAGTTGCTAGTTCGTGCCTGTAAGACCAGTATTTTCTTAGAGAAGCCGGAACTTCGCTTATTCTGTCGGGCCATCCTACAAGTATTTGCTGTTTTAATTCCACCAATTCTATATCTGTATTTGTCTCTTGTTTTAACTGCTGCAATCTCGTTTTACTCATTGGTATTATTACACATGTCTCAAATGAGTTTTCATCCTCGTCATCATGAACATTTTTTGCGCAGTCTCTGCTCAGTATATCAGCTATGTACAACATGGTTCCTTTTTTGTACACAATTGTGGGATATGGCAGTATTTCAAATAGGATTCTCTGTAGTCTGGGAGGCGCTTCAGTTAATGGCTTCCTGAATATGGTTTCTAACGGCTTATGATCTGATTCTACTATCAGATTTTTGTTTCCCCATATATAAACAGGAAATTTCTTGCAAGCCAGTAATATGGCCAATGCTTCTTTTTCAATTTGACTATAATTGATCTGCGTTTTAGTTAAAGATTTGGAGTAATAAGCTATTGGGTGACCATTCTGAATTAATGCCCCACCATATGCAGTAAAATAAAATAAAATAGGTAAATTTGGGTTAAAATTACCAAGTACTGGAGGGTTTTTTAATATTTCTTTTAATTTACAGAATGCTTCTTTTTGTTCATTCTCCCATCTCCATTCATCATCTTTTTCTAACGGCACTCTAAGTGGAGCTAATAATTCTGATAAGTTCTTAAAAGAACTTAGATAAATAAGTAATTAATCCAAGAAAGCGTTGAAGTTCCTTGACGTAACTATCTGAGAACGATAGTTCGGAAACATATGTCTAGCTAGTTTACCCGTAACGGAACCAGACTTAATGCGCAATCACAAATCACAGAGACATGAGGGCACTAGACCAGTCCAATTCTGAACGAGTCACAGATGCCTCGCCTGACATTTTTTCTATCGTTAGGTGAAGTTGGGGCACGCTACTTATTATGCAATAGTAGTCAAACACGATGCAAAGCTAAAAACTAATAGCAAAATTTACGCACCAAGCGCCAAAGCAAAAAAGCTGTAGAATTAAGAAACGCCAAAATTGTCAACCCTGTTTATGTAGTGTATGCATGCTATTCTTCTATTGGCGTTTTGCATTCGTAAGGTAAAAAGCAATTCCTGAGAAACCCGGTTTGAGTTAAATTTATGAGGCAGGTATGGGTTGGCTGCATGGCGTACGAATGAAATTCGAAACAACATTTGACCTGATTGGAAACAGCCAACATCAGATTCGTAATCTTCATACCAAAAAGTTCTAGAAAAGCTATATGAAAATCTGAAAATTTCTTCTGTGCGTACCGTGTTATTTTTTATCATTTGTTTTATATTTTGCCAGTGTAAAATATGTATTACATCAGGATCCTTATGTTGTTCAAAAAAATTTAATGACACGCCTATGGCTTCAGCAGTTTGTCCATAAAGTACTTTCTTCATATTTAAATCATCATCACCATCACTTAGAACTTCTTGATCTACTTGAGAGGTGTCGCGTGGAATTTCCCCTTCCTCCATTATTGCATCTCCTGTCAGTACTTGGTAACCTTGTTTTTTACGATCACAATGTTTTTAAGCTTCAATGTCGGACTCTTCTATCTCTTTCATATCCTCGCTCTGATTTGCCAAACTACCAATACCTTTAGAACAAATCACGTCTTCAGTAACATCTTCGCCTTTAACTTCTTTTCCATTATTCATAATTGTAAAAAACGTTTTCTCGATTGTCAGTTGTTTAACATTGATCCATGCAATAGCAAAAGCAAAAATTGCATCTTTGATATTAGAGAACTTTCAAAATAGCATCATATCAAATGTTTCCAAGAAATTAATCGAAACGGTACGTCTGTAAAATCTCTTAGGTGTTTCTTATATATTCTTGGTCCGTTGGTTGAGTGATAGCAGTTACATTAGGTGAAAGAAATAGAACAAAGTTGTTCTCATCTGCAGATCTTAACACTGTCTCATTTGAATGCGAAGGCTGGCTATTTTTCACGAGAGAATTCCTTAAAAAATCTGTCCGAACTGTAGGATTAATGCTTACTAAATACTGGGTGATTTTTTAAATTTCTGATCTAGAAAGCCATGACATAATTTTAAAACCAAAGATGCGGAAAACGTAGGGCGTAGTTTGAATCGTTCGATTTGTCACAACTGTCAGATTTCAAAAATGTTGACATAAACATAACCTACTCCAGTGTTGTTCTCGCTTCTCGCGAATAGCAGTGTGATCAACGCTACGCCCTACGTTTCGGTGACCTTCGATACGGCGTAAAAATCACGACTTACTAGATCAGAAATTTAAAAAATCACCCGGTAGTAGTAGTTTAGAAATAACAATGGAATAATGTTAGTAACCTGCATGTAAACAAGTTGGAAAATAAATAATATCGGCCAGTAACCGTAATTTATTTCTGCAATCTACTACAGAATTAATTTTCTTGTTGGAAAATGTTCGTAGGTGTCCCCTGAATGTAACGTCTAGTTGGCGGGACGGGAGAGATGAACGTTAGCAGCCATCTTGGAAAACACGTTTTATCAAATATCTCGTGACTGTGCATCGTGCCACAAAAATAGTAAAAAAATCGTTTTCGTAGATAATAACATTTTCTACAACTTTTATTTGAAACTTTTTTCTGTATAGTGCATAAGTTTATATTTATAGCGCGCCAAACTTTTTTCAATATGGTTATTGCTAAATATATAGTTAACGGTTGATGATAAATTTGTAGAACATAAAATTTCCGATAAAATTTATTTGAAGTTTTTTTCTATAAAATTGATACTTTAAGACTTATAACGCTGTAAATGCCGAGTTTACGCACAATAGCCACGAAATTATACACTATATATTAAATCATGCGCCTCTCAATGCGTCCATTAACTCTCTTCGCTAAAAATGCTTCTCAAATTTGGCAAGTAACACCAAACTAAACCTCTCACTTCTACCTCCAACCCAAGATACGGCACGTTACCATTCTTTTAGAACCTACCACCAGGTTCAAACTTGGCTTGGATTTTACCATGATCCTGAAGAATCGGATTGGAAGCGGACTACAAATGGACTTCAACCAATTCGAACTACTATGGCTCCAGCACCCTCAAGTTTGCTGAAAATAATATCTTGCAAATGCACAACAAATTGCGGGGCTGCCTGTGTATGCCGAAAAGCTGGCTTAAAATGTTCCATTATTTGTTCGAATTGTGGTGGATGCACATGCGACAATGTGCCAGATACATTGGAAACCATCGAAGACGAAGTCGATGAAAATGAAATTTTCGATTCACCTCCTACGGATATATCGGTGGCAGAAAACAAGGATGTGGAAGACGATGAGTGACTTCCTTCATCATCGAAACAGATGAGACTTATGACGTAAAATAACTTGCCACTTTTTGTATAAATAAATGTTTTAATCCGTTTTTTATTTCAAAAAATTAATTTGCATTCTTTGAACTCTGTTATCCTTTTCTCCACCTTTCCCTTCTCATGATTATTATTATCATCATGATTATTATTATTTTTTATGATGTTCGTGATGTACAAACTATTATATCTTGCTACATTGACAGTTTTTTATGATAATACGTTCTACCCATGCAATTTAAGAAAGATGTATAAATTATGAGTACTTCTTGGCACTATTTATAAGATTAATACATTACATTCACTACACAGTACTGTCATTTTTCTGAACACTTTTCGCCGTTTTATGTGTTATGAAATGTTTACCGTGTACTATGACCAACATTACCACTGATAATTCACGCGGTGCAATAGTTTACCAAGCTATAGCTCTTAAAGTATCAATTTTATAGAAAAAAAAATAAATTCTATAAGAAATTTTGTGTTCTACAAATTTGGTTATTACCATTTTTAATGTATCATCAACCGTTAACTATATATTTAGCAATAACCATGTTGGAGAAAGTTTGGCGCGCTTTAAATATAAAGCTATGCACTATACAGAAAAAAGTTTGTAATAAAAGTTGTAGAAAATGTTATTGTCTACGAAAACATTTCATTGCATTATGAACCTACTTTTTTGCTCTTGCTCTTGGACTAATAATTTAAAAGTCATATCATAATTCTTTATGAAGTATTAAATAGCAACTTAGAGGTACACTGCCGCCCATTTGAAAGTACACGATAGACCCGATTTACCTCGGTTATGTTTTCTATAACTTACTCTAAGCTGATAAATTATTTTAAACAAGTATTTGAAAATAATAATAATAAACCTTTCATTCCGCTGCAGCTGTTATAAACACAGCCCATGGAATCCTGACTTACACGATGTCATTTTGGAATATTACATATAAAGAGTCGTGCACTTTCAAATGGGCGGCACTGTACATGGTTAGTGAATAACATAACACGAACTGGGCACCTATCTGTCAGTCTTCCCTTAGTTCCTCTGTCAGTTTGTGGATTTGTTTAGGTCGTTCTTTTTGGGGAAACGGATTTACAAGATGAAACCTTTACTGATTGAAAGCTCATATCATAATAAATTAATCTAAATCCGAAAGTCATCAAAACTTGGAACGGACAAAAAGGCAATACTGTCAAAAATTTAGACTATTCCACCGTCTCATATAACGGGATTTTGCTTCAAAAGCTGACAAAATGTCGAAAGAATTAAACGGCTAAACTAGCGGTCTCTAATAGGTATCTCAGACATGTATTCACATGTTTTCAGCGCAGTAAGGTTTGCAAAACACCCAGTTCATTCATTTTTTCTTAAAATGTTTGCCAGTGAATCACAGTTACTTGTTTATTGTTTGATACACAGATTCACGATTTTTTCCCACATGGTTTACAGTTTTAAAAACAAAGAAAATATGAAGCAATGTGCTTTTTCAAAGCGCTTGCGACTTCTGCAGAAATTACAGAAATTAAGTCAGAGATAATTTATTAATAGATTTGATATTATGCAAACAGTTGTATGTGGATATGAAATAAATGTTGAAAAGTTCAAGACCATTCAACCATAAAAGCTGCAGAAAATGTTTTAGTAAAATGTACCTACGGTACTCTAACTAACCTTCGAGGCATGCTGGTCCATCAAAAAGATACAGATGAACGGCTAGCGAAGAAGCGAGAAAAAAAGATTTCAAGCTATTTAGAAGAAATAAATAAAGTTGATTAGTTAATTTAGAAGAGGTCATCCATGCAAATCTTCCAGAGAAGAAACTAATGAGAAAATTCTCAACTTATTTTTGGCATCTTCGAATCCACTTATAGCCAATTTTTAAGCATAGTCGAAAACAAAACTCAAATCTTCAAATCTTTTAAAGTTTTGGAAATGTCCAAACGTAGGAAACATTAATGAAAAAGAAGTTTAGATGAAAACTTCTCTGATGAAGAATGCTTTTCAAAATAACAAGAAGAAGAAACAGAACGCAATGACTCTGAAGATGATATTATACAATATGGGATTTGTCAAATAAAATAAAATTAAATCAATTTCTTTTAGTTGTATTTTCATGCAATTTCTAATAAAAAAGTTCCATTTTATTTATTTTCTATATATCTTATCTTGTCTTCAGTAACCCTAACTATTTCTAAAAATTATAAAAACACCTATAAAATTTTGCATTCAAAAGTTTTGAAAAATTTATTTACCCCTTTGCCGAAAAACGCTGTTGAAGTGTCGCAACCAGTAAGAGCATGTAAAAAAGAATTTATTCTTCCCAAAAAAAGCTTACTAATCAGTTTTCAAAATGTAAAGAGCACATTCTTTTTCTACGTTGCCAGAAGTAGCTGAAAAAACTAACAATGCTTTACATGAAACACAAGTAAATAATAATGAATACAATATCCTTTATTTAAATCTGACGATAAATAAAGTTTCAGACTTAAACGGAATCTGGTTAAATTATGGAGTATTAATTTATTTTAACACTATTCATACGGAATAACTCCATTCTATCAATTTGAATTTTAAATAAATAATAATTGCAACAACCTTAAAATTGTGTTAACTACTATATTAATCCATCTTAAACAAACATACAGTAGAGATTAAACATTTTGAATTTTAATCATATTTAGTTTCGGTGGCCATTTTGTGACAAGCATTTTACATCTGGGTCATTTTCTAGCTTAACAGCACAATTTGCTACTTTAAAAACCCCTTGGTACGATTTTTCATTCAAAATTTCATATATTAAAGTTTTGACACCGGCGGCCATTTTGAATTTTAGACCAATTTGGACCCCGGATTCGTAATCTACGACCCTAAAAACTTATAAGTACCCAACTTTATTCAATTATAATAAAAATTTGATGAAATGATTTAATTATTAATTAACCCCCTATGGAAAAAAAAATAATTTGTTAATAACAATTAAACAGGGCATTAGCGGACAAATCGAACATTTAGACTTTGAAATATATTCGATTACCTACTATTTTAAAAAAATCATCAAAATCGGTGCCCAAAAGGCGAATTCCGAGGTATTTTTTTTCTAGGAAACCGTCTAATATTGATTTATCTTTTTTTAGAAATATTTTTATTTATATTAATTTAATTGAAAACTGTAATTTTGTTCTTGCCATTTTCTTTCAAACTAAAATATTTAATTGGTAAAGTCTGTTAATTTGTAAAGTCAAAGGTTTGAAAATTACTGTTTAATTGTTATTAACAAATTATTACTTTTTCCATAAGGGGCTAATTAATAATTAAATAATTTCATCAAATTTTTATTAAAATTTTGAATCTACGACCCTAAAAACCTATAAGTACCCAACTTTATGCAATTATAATACAAATTTGATGAAATTATTTAAATGTTAGTCCCTTATGAAAAAAGTAATAATTTGTTATTAACAATTAAACAGGGCATTACAGGACAAATCTAACATTTAGACTTTGAAATATAGTCGATTACCTACAATTTAAAAAAAAATCATCAAAATCGGTGGCCAAAAGGCGAATTCCGAGGTAACTTAATATTCAGTTAATTATGCATGTAGAACATGATCTGAAATCTAAAATTCCATCTTCTTTTCATAAAGTTCGTTGTATATAATTGTCTGTGTTACTATGCCGCGAGAAAGCTAAAATAAAATCGATAATAACCAGATGTACGACGTTGACTCAGGCTGTTGGCGAGAACAAAAGTTCCGCTAGGATACTCCCAACTCGGCATTACCATCACATAAGAACGAAAGCATTCGGGAAGTCTCGGTGACTAACCGTGGTTTGTCCGACATTCACAGCCGGCGAGACAAATTACACGATCAATAATCTTACGTTTTGCTGGTAACAGTAGCGGCAACCCTGCGTGGCTTGGTATAATGCGTGAAATATCTATTTTTATACAAACAGGACTGCTACAGTACCAATAATATATGCGGTCTCGTAAAAGCTGTACAGTATATATTCATTTGTATGTAAAAATAACTTACCCCTCGCAGGTTGCGCTTAATAATATGAAATTATCGGTTCGATTGAGGTAGAATATACAGCTGAAACTCTACAGGAAAGCCCGGGCTTCTGAGTGCCTGCGTAACATAGCGGGCTTGGTATGGATAGTTGGGCGTGTATATATATATATATATATATATATATATATATATATATATTTATATATATATATATATATATATATATATATATATATATATATATATATATATATATATATATATGATACTTCACTACTTTTCCGGGTTTCACTCCGCGTATTCACTATTCGGCTCCTAGAGGAACCAACAATGGTTGACGACGTTTCGGCAAGATCACACTTGCCATCTTCAGGTCACTTCTAACTTCCTTCTGCTTCGCGTGGTTACACGATGTAGACTGACGTCTTGCTGTAGCGGTTGGTCTTTATATACGGTTACGGTGTTGCGCATGGTTGCGGTCGGCTGGTTTTTGGCGCGGCTGCGTGTCATTGGTCTCTGATCCGGTGGCTTTCTCTCGCTTTCCCTTTTATCGTTCTGCTGTGCTGGTTTTCGCTTCTTGACGGTGATGCTGGTTATAGCTGGTTTCCAAGCTGATGGTAGTCGCTGTGTATCGTCCCTGGTATTAAGATTGTTCGGACGTTTCTCGATCTCAATGGCTTCTCTTATGGTTCGTCGGGTCTTATGTTGTATATTCGCTAAAACTTTTGTATTTTCGAAATCTATGTTATGAGATGTACCACTTACATGTTGTGCTAGTGAAGACGTTCTCTCATTTTTGTTGACTGCATTTCGGTGTTCTTCTCTTCTTACTTGAATTCTTCTGTTGGTCTGCCCTATGTAGGATTCCCCGCAGTCTTTACAAGGGATCTCGTATACTCCTTGGCTTTCTAGTGGTATTTTTGCTTTTGCGGATGGAAGCATGTTTCCAATCTTCTTGTCGGTGTTGAAGATGGTGTCGATGTTGTGTTTTCTCAGCACTCTACTTATTTTGTCCGTGGTCCCTTTGATGTACGGTAAGTGCGCTTTGGATACCGATGTTTCTTCTTCCTTTGGCTTTGGGTCCCTTGGTGTTAACGCTTTCTTGATATTTCTGGAAGAGAAACCATTTTGTTTTAATGCCAACTTCACCTGTTCTAGTTCTTGATGTTTATTATCGTCATCAGTCAATCGTTGTGATCTGGTTATTAATGTCTTGACTACTGACTGTAGTTGCGCTGGGTGGTGATGTGACTGCGCGTTCAGGTAGCGATTTGTGTGGGTTGATTTTCGGTATACTGTGTATCCCAGGCTGCCGTCTTCCTTCTTGATTATAGATACATCTAGGAAAGGTAGTTGATTGTCCTTTTCCACCTCCATTGTGAATTTGATCTTCTGGTGTATGTTGTTTAGATGCTGTAAGAAGGTCTGCAGCTTCTCTTCTCCATGGGTCCATATAATAAAAGTATCGTCTACATATCTTAGCCATAGTTTAGGTTTGTCACTTGCCGTTTCTATTGCTCGGACTTCTAATTCTTCCATGAATAGGTTCGCTATTACCGGCGATAAAGGTGATCCCATAGGTGCTCCTTCCACTTGTTTGTACCGCTGATCTTTGTAGATGAAGTAGGTGTTGTTTAGGCAGTGTCTTGTTAACTCGATGATTTCATTTGGGACTTGGTATTTCCGTTGTATCATATCTACTGCTTCTTTTACTGGAACATTCGTGAATAAAGAGGTTACATCAAAGCTTACCAGCAGATCTCCTGGTGCCACTGTTATGTCTTTTATACGCTCGATGAAGTGGCTTGCGTTCTTTACGTAAGATTCGGCTTCTTCGGCATAAGGTTGCAGTTGCTTGGCCAGGAATTTCGCTAGAGGTTGCAGTGGTGATAAAATGGAGCTTACGATGGGTCTTAGTGGTACACCTTCCTTGTGGACTTTTGGTAATCCGTACAGCTTAGGGCATGATGACGACTTCTCTCTCGGAATTAGTTGTAACTGTTGTTCTTGACTGAAACTGCAGGCTTTTATTTTGGCTTTAGTGGTCTTTTCCAAGTATGTTGTAGGATCCGTTGAGATTGTTTGGTATCCAGGATCATTTAGTAAGGTTTCTATTTTTCGTTCATATTCACCCTTATCCATGACTACGGTTGCGTTGCCTTTGTCTGCTGGTAACACGATTACGCTAGTATTCGCCCGTAGGTCGCGTAAAGCTTGGATTTCTTCCTAGCGTAATCGTGTTACTGTATTTCCGTTGTATCATATCTACTGCTTCTTTTACTGGAACATTCGTGAATAAAGAGGTTACATCAAAGCTTACCAGCAGATCTCCTGGTGCCACTGTTATGTCTTTTATACGCTCGATGAAGTGGCATGCGTTCTTTACGTAAGATTCGGCTTCTTCGGCATAAGGTTGCAGTTGCTTGGCCTGGAATTTCGCTAGAGGTTGCAGTGGTGATAAAATGGAGCTTACGATGGGTCTTAGTGGTACACCTTCCTTGTGGACTTTTGGTAATCCGTACAGCTTAGGGCATGATGACGACTTCTCTCTCGGAATTAGTTGTAATTGTTGTTCTTGACTGAAACTGCAGGCTTTTATTTTGGCTTTAGTGGTCTTTTCCAAGTATGTTGTAGGATCCGTTGAGATTGTTTGGTATCCAGGATCATTTAGTAAGGTTTCTATTTTTCGTTCATATTCACCCTTATCCATGACTACGGTTGCGTTGCCTTTGTCTGCTGGTAACACGATTACGCTAGTATTCGCCCGTAGGTCGCGTAAAGCTTGGATTTCTTCCTAGCGTAATCGTGTTACTGTATTTCCGTTGTATCATATCTACTGCTTCTTTTACTGGAACATTCGTGAATAAAGAGGTTACATCAAAGCTTACCAGCAGATCTCCTGGTGCCACTGTTATGTCTTTTATACGCTCGATGAAGTGGCATGCGTTCTTTACGTAAGATTCGGCTTCTTCGGCATAAGGTTGCAGTTGCTTGGCCAGGAATTTCGCTAGAGGTTGCAGTGGTGATAAAATGGAGCTTACGATGGGTCTTAGTGGTACACCTTCCTTGTGGACTTTTGGTAATCCGTACAGCTTACGGCATGATGACGACTTCTCTCTCGGAATTAGTTGTAACTGTTGTTCTTGACTGAAACTGCAGGCTTTTATTTTGGCTTTAGTGGTCTTTTCCAAGTATGTTGTAGGATCCGTTGAGATTGTTTGGTATCCAGGATCATTTAGTAAGGTTTCTATTTTTCGTTCATATTCACCCTTATCCATGACTACGGTTGCGTTGCCTTTGTCTGCTGGTAACACGATTACGCTAGTATTCGCCCGTAGGTCGCGTAAAGCTTGGATTTCTTCCTAGCAACAATCAAACAAAATGTAACATATATATATATATATATATATATATATATATATATATATATATATATATATATATATATATATATATATATATATATATATATATATATATATATATATATATATATATATATATATATATATATATATATATATATATATATATATATATATATATATAGATGCTCTACCGCTGAGCTATCGGAGATCGATTACTGGTGAAGTAATAATTCTTCATATAAGTTATAATAATGTGTAAACACATAAGAGAGTACTAATTATAATTTGCTATGTTAAAGTAGGCTGTCGCTGATTAGCGATAATTTAATCCACAATCACAGCTAAATTAGATTTTTGAAATATTACCATAAGGCTTATAATATTAATAGTTTAATGATTTAGAAATATCGTGTTTTAGCACCAAGATTAATGTATATTAATGAAGACATAATTTGAATTATGAAAAATTATTATCTCTGACCAGGATTCGAACCCGGGCTTACTGCTACCTAGGCAGATGCTCTACCGCTGAGCTATCGGAGATCGATTACTGGTGAAGTAATAATTCTTCATATAAGTTATATATATATATATATATATATATATATATATATATATATATATATATATATATATATATATATAATAATAATATCAGTGAAACCTTGTGTTGTTCCATCATTCTGAGTTAGTTGCTTTTATATTTATTCCATCTGCTATGCCGTCCTGATGATCACTAATAAGTGTGAAACACGTGTAGACGGCTGCAACTTATTTATTATTATTATTTATTATTTTTTCTTTCTTCTCTGTTGCGCGATATCCCATTATTATAACTCTTTCTTGTATATCTCTACGCGCATTATTACTTCTAATCATTGATATATATATTTATATATATATAATTTAGCTGTGATTGTGGGTTAAATTGTCGCTAATCAGCGACAGCCTACTTTAACATAGCAAATTATAATTAATACTTTCTTATGTGTTTACACATTATTATATGAAGAATTAAGAATTATTACTTCACCAGTAATCGATCTCCGATAGCTCAGCGGTAGAGCATCTATATATATATATATATATATATATATATATATATATATATATATATATATATATATATATATATATATATATATATATATATATATATATATATATATATATATATATATATATATATATATATATATGACATAATCTGCCTAGATAGCAGTAAGCCCGGGTTCGAATCCTGGTCAGAGATAATAATTTTTCATAATTCAAATTATGTCTTCATTAATATACATTAATCTTGGTGCTAAAACACGATATTTCTAAATCATTAAACTATTAATATTATAAGCCTTATGGTAATATTTCAAAAATCTAATTTAGCTGTGATTGTGGGTTAAATTATCGCTAATCAGCGACAGTCTACTTTAACATAGCAAATTATAATTAGTACTCTCTTATGTGTTTACACATTATTATAACTTATATGAAGAATTATTACTTCACCAGTAATCGATCTCCGATAGCTCAGCGGTAGAGCATCTGCCTAGATAGCAGTAAGCCCGGTTTCGAATCCTGGTCAGAGATAATAATTTTTCATAATTCAAATTATGTCTTCATTAATATACATTAATCACGATATTTCTAAATCATTAAACTGTTAATATTATAAGCCTTATGGTAATAATTCAAAAATCTAATTTAGCTGTGATTGTGGGTTAAATTGTCGCTAATCAGCGACAGCCTACTTTAACATAGCAAATTATAATTAGTACTCTCTTATGTGTTTACACATTATTATAACTTATATGAAGAATTATTACTTCACCAGTAATCGATCTCCGATAGCTCAGCGGAAGAGCATCTTCCTAGATAGCAGTAAGCCCGGGTTCGAATCCTGGTCAGAGATAATAATTTTTCATAATTCAAATTATGTCTTCATTAATATCTATATAATATATATATATATATATATATATATATATATATATATATATATATATATATATATATATATATATATATATATATATATATTTATGCATTTATAAAATGTATTTCATTGTATTGCAAAAATGTATGCAAATGTGTTAATTATATTTAAAAAGGAGAATAATTGATTGTAAAGTAGTTAGTTAAGAATAAGAAGTTTATTTAGTGAGAAGAGTACAGTGAATTATTTAAAAGGAAAGTGATTTGTGTAGAGAATCTAAAGTGCGGAGTTGTTTTTTTAAAAAGGGGTATCTACGGAATAATTTGTAAATAATCAATGAATGATTATTTTGGGCATTAACAATTAAAGTATTCATAATTTATGAAAAACCACATTGGTTTATGAAAATTAAGTTAAAATTGTAAAAAGTTCATTTGCAAGTGTTTGTAAAATAAAATGTTAATTTTGGTCTACCAAAAGTGTATTATTTACATCATGGAGGAAATCCTGAATAAGTAATTGTTGAACTTAACTGAAATAAAAGGAAAGAATTAAACATAAAAATAATAATAAAAAAAACAGTCAATAAAAACCTTTTATTCTAAAGTACTTACCATAGTTTGTGTTGGTAATGAGCATCTGGTACCTCATCTTTGGCGAGCTTCTCAACAACCAGGGAAAAGAGTCGATCATCTACCAGCATCCAACAGCAATCGCATGGGGGATCGTGATTACACACAGTATCAGCATCTTCGAGGCGGTAAGAGAAATAAATTTTGTGAACATTTCCAATTAAAATTTGGACGCATAAGTTTAATGAGCAATAAACAGTAACTAATTATACTTACTTGATTAAATGTTGTTGAAAGGTAAAGGCAGGTATATTTGTAACACAAAGCTGCACTTTATACGAATTTTTGTTGTAATTTGAATTCAATTTTTAATTCTACAAGAATTCTCTTGTGACTTAAAACTTAAAAAGGTTGTTTCGTATCTCTCAGAAATTAGCACTTGAAACAAAGAATAAGTATTAATTTATTATTACATTATTAAAAAACTGTTTGGCATATTTCAACCCACCTCGATCAAGCAGTTTAATACGTATAACTATTTATGCTGGCCGAAGTATTCAATTCGATGTCTCGTTCGCAAGTAAAAAATGATATCAGCAAAAAAAATACGCACAAAAGCAGAAGAAAAGCGCAGAGATTTGACAAATCAAAACAAAAATATTTACCAAAATAGTTTAATCTGTAATTAATAGTTTTGTAGAATGTCTTTTTATTTACAACTTTGTTATTTATTGTTATATAATTTTTTAATTTAATTTGCGATTTTTATAATTTTATTTAATTATAAAATATGTTTGCTAAATGTTTCACTTATGTAGTTCTTGAACAGAGAAAGCTTGTGTTTTGTTCTTATTAACGATATTTACAATTTGGCGTAAAGATGTTCATTTGTTGCTTTTTAATTGTTTTTACTAAAATGTTTCTCTTGTTGTTTTTTATTTCCTATTAGGATATTTCTATTTGTTATGCTTTAACAGCCAGATTCAAAAAAATGAAGGGATTTTGCAATTCTGTATTATTTGACATAAAATAGATAACTTTTAAATTATGACATAAACTAATTACGTCGTATGCCCCCTGACACTTTTAGTATATACCAATAAAGCAGTCTTAATGATTCGTTGTTGTTAAAATTGATATTCATCAAATAGATAATAGTCGTTTTCTTTTTTAAATTTGTTTGTTACTATTTGCATGTTGATTATTGGAAAAATAAATATATTTTACGTTCATTTTTATTTATGTGTTTATATCTACAATGTTGTTTATTTTTTGTAAGAATCATCAAAGCAAATAAATCTCTCGAAATAAAGTTCTCAAAACTGGAGTATACTCCAGAATATGTACCAAAACAAAGTGTTTTTAATTACATTTAAGGGGAATCGACAGACAGTTCCTGCGAATTTATCTAAATAACACAAACCTTTGACATCGTGCCACATCTAAACTACTGGAAATAGGCATATCTATTATTTTGCGTTTTATAGGAAATTTAATTCTCTGTAATTTTGTTACAATACGTTTTTTCATATCTGTCATGGTTTTCGCAGGGTTATGAGAAAACGTTCGTGACGGCGGTATTTGCCTATTAAACGCTGCAGAAATTTCATCGGCTCTTGTGACGTCACCCATTGCACTTCCAGGCTCGTTAGCTATAGAAGGCTAGACCTAACACAAACGTGGGGTTTTCGTGACTGGGGAACGTAGTCAGAGGTAGCAAGAAAAATAAACACAAGACATAGAAAACAACTATATACTAACAACAGAATAAATAATACAAAAGGTTACAAACATTGGTTCTACAGTGTTAGGACGTACATGTCCCCCTAAATCTAACATAATCTTGAAGGTGGGAACCTACCCTACTCTGGCACTAGGTCTACAAACTAAGCACTAGGATATCAGGTAATCGGCATTCCAAGATGCTAGATTCTAGATATTCCTAGATTACAACTAAGCGTGAGGAAACCTGGTCACAATTTCTCTATACTAAGCTAGAGAGGGTTGTAGCGCACCCATTCAACTAAGCATACTAAGCCATAATTAATTAAAAGACACTTACCCGCTTGTTTCTTGATGTGGCTTCTTGTGAGTCTTGGCACAGACTGCCTTTCAAGCCAAACAAGAGGGTTTTTATACTGCTGAACGCGGAAGCCTTACTGTATAATTGAATAAATTAAGTGGGATGCGAAGAATATATGAATGCATAATGAGATGCAAACTGTATATATTATTTCTAATGAGATGCAAACTGCATATTTTATTTCCAAGGATATGCAGACTGTATACACGCGCATGGCGGCGTGTGGGTGGCTATCGCATTACCCTTGATAATATTTGTACTAAATGAATGCAAGTTGAAATGTTACAAAAAGGATTTTATTCGAAATAATTTCGTTTGTGACAATACATCTAAACACTAGGCAACCGACTCATTTCAGTTCCGATAGTGGAACCTTCTCTTCCGTATAGACTTATCCATATAATAATAATAATAATAATATTTATTGAATGTATAACGTAATTATATAATATAATGCAAAAAGAAAATATATAAAAAAGCAAAAAAGAAGATATATAAAAAAGCATAAACAAAGATAGAAAAAAGTTGCATCCAAAGGGGCAAAAGATCGGCATAGCCGTTTTTCACTTTGCCCATACAAATATGGTTTCATATGTACATATATGTTTACTATTACAGTTGAGTTGTACTAGCTTGTTTATTTAATAAAACATTTTTAAATTTTTCCTTGAACTGCAAAACTGTCGAACAATTTAAGAATAATTCTTTATATTCATTGAACATTATCACCGCAGTATACTGGAAACAGTTTTTAAATTTGCTAGTACTGTGCCGAGGTATGTTAAATGAATATTTCTTAATGTTAGTGTATGCACAGTAGATCTTTTAGCTAATAGTTCATATAGATAAGAAGGTTGCGTTGAATGTAAAATATTGAACAATAATGTTCCATATAAATGAATAGAATACTTAACTCTACATTCCAAAATGAAGGCTAATGCATAGCGCTAGATATGAATGCTAGGGACCTCAGAGCTGTAAATAAACTCTTAGCAAAAGAAACCACAATCGTGAATGCAGCTGTGCTGTCTCGTTAAATTATCTGCTCAAACGTTGTTTGGGAAGATTTATGGCCGGTTTCACATAGCTTGATTAATCTTCGATTAACTTAATTGTTATTAAATTCAAAATTCAGAAATTTCATTGGCTGAGATTTAAGATACCTGAAATTTTATCCAATTATTTTAAGTTAATCACAATTAAGTTAGTTCATTAAAATTTAAACAAGCTTTGTGAAACCGGCCATTTAGACAAGCTGCAATAAACACTTAGATTCTGCTGTGAAGGTTCCCAGTTGAGTATAAAGTATTTCCTGATTTCTAAGGGTTTTGTATTTTAGACAAGCAACGTCTCATTTGACCATTGTACAGGGTGATTCGAGGGGTTTATATAAGTGTATACTTTAAAATAAAGCAAACGATGTCCTACGTTAAAATTATGTTAAGAATAGGAGACCTTTGAACATCTCCAGAACTCAGTGAACAAACATTCAATTGAAAGTGTCTGTTTAAACTATTAAGATTTTATTAAGATTTGCATTTAAATTTAAGAGGTGGATCGCATAAGAAATCTGACATAGACGCCATCGACTACTTATATTAAAAATCACAATGACAATTAGACAATTATTATAGAAATAATCTATACCTAATGTTATATCTTTAGATTATTTCTTTTCAAATTAAATCCGCAAAATAGCGGAAAGTTTGATTTTTCTTGTTTAGTTTGCAGCTTTATAGGTGATATTATAACAAAACATGCTTTTAATTAAATAAGATCCTAATTTCATTTATTAATATTAAAAACCAAAAAGCACAAGATGTAATCACAAGAAGAGGTAGATAAGACGATCATAAATGCAAAGCGGGTGTAGCTCAGAGTTTTTCTTTTCAGAGATTTTCAGTAGAGTTTTTCTTCTATTTTCAATTGAGTTTCTTATTTTACTGGAGTACAAAAGCTACTACTATCGTTTCTTCTATTTTAAGAAATCAATATTGTATGCTTTTTTTCTACTTTATTATAAACTCTATTAATTCATTTACGAGTCTGGTTTGTTTATTTTTATAAAGTTTAATTATTTTGTAAACAATAGAAAAATACTAAACTTTTAGTACTAACTGTAATACGTCTTTATTGTAATAAATACTAAAAATAATAAATAATTAAAATTAACAATTATAAAAAGTAAGGTAGAATGATTTATCATGTATTCTTTACAAAACAAATAAATTAACATAGAAATATTACAATAGAGGGGACTGCCCTACAATGAGCCAGTGCCAACACCGAGTCATTCCGACATACTAATAATTAGGTATAGGAATTCTATGCATTTGCATGTTTTTTCTGCTTATAGCAAACATATGCAGAGTTATATTTCTACATGTTTAAGCCACATATGAATCACATATGTCAATTTAAAAGTGCATATAAATGCATATTTAGGTGTTTTTTATAAATGCATACATATTTTAGCATTTTTGAACGAGTATGCATATTTTACCACTTTTTGAGCGTTTTACATGCTTTAATTATGAAATTTCTAATATTTTTTAAATAATTTTAGCATTTTAGACAACCAACCAAGGGCGGCTTAGTTGAGTCTAGGGGAAACCCATAATTTAAGCTTATTGTTAAATACTAGGCTTTAAAATATTTTACTGCCTTAACCATCTGTGTACTTGTTAATATTTTCTAAGAAAGAAAAAGTTTGAACTAAAATACAAATACTTACATCCTGCGGTATTGTGATAAATAGGTATTAGGAAATTCTAAAGCCCCTTTAACAACTTCCTGTTCATAGAAAAATTTGCCTGTACTTTTGTTTACTAATCTTGTAATCTTTCAATTAAGACAGTTCAGAAATTGCAAACTGCATTTCAGTTTGAAATTTTAGAGTGTAAAGATGGGTAAAGAAAAATGGTCTGTGTCTGTTACACTTCGAAGTTATGTTAAGGAATTCAGTGTTCTTACAACTAACGATAAGGTGTTGTATTGTACAGTGTGCGACGATAAAGTGACTGCAACGAAACGCTTTCAAGTTACACAACATCTGAACACGGTTCGACATCAAAAGTGTGTTGCCCTGACATCAAAAAACAAACATTGTTACCGGGGTACCTTAATAATTCGCGCGGTGAGTCCAGCAAATCGATCGAATTTAATAAAAACTATGTAGTGCATTAGTGGCTGCAGATATCCCGTTAAGTAAAATTAAGTAAAATAAAATCACTCAGCATTTCGTAATTTTCTGGAAGAAATTTCAAAAATGCCAATACTCGACGAGTCTGCACTCAGGAAAAATTATTTACCTCGTTTATACGAAGAGACCATAAAATCAATTAGAAAACATGTAGCGAATAACTACATATGGGTTTCCATTGACGAAACTACTGACACTACTGGAAGGTGCGTAGAAACTTCATTTCCTTCGTTTTGTTAGTAAAATTTAACTAATTCAAGACAGCAGAGCAATTTACGGATGTTTTATTTTCTATTTTGTTAGTTACATATTTAATCACAACAATATTTTTGCTTGATTAAAATATAATTTTTTTTAAATAACTGTTTTGCGCTAATTGTTTGTAACCGACTAATTATGTAGTTCGATAAAATAAAACGGGATTACACGTCCATGCGTCGTAGAGAGTAGACGTGTTCTCTAGCGCTGTCTGTATTCAATCAGTTTTATGGTAAATACCGATGTATATTGTTTTATCCTTTCGAAACTGTGATATAGAAGTGCTATCGTAGAGTGATTAAAATTAGTAAAAATGTCCACAGAAACACGGGAGCAGGGAGAAGTGCGGAGACAAGCTGCTATTGTTAAGCAAGTGTGTTCCGACGATACATTTATACAAACAATCGCATCCAAGGTCTCGGATATTATCTATGCTAAACTGCAAGGGGAACTAGATCTTTTTAAAGCAGGTATAACAGCAATTACCGCAAGAATTGATGAACAAAACGCAAAAATCTTGCATCTACAAACAGAGGTAGCAAATTTGAGATCTGAAAAAAACAATTTAGCACTGCAGATTTTTGACATGGAGCAAAGTAGGTATTGCCCCACTTGAGATGGCCCCCACTCCTTTTTTCCCACTCCTACCCCCACTCCTCCCCACTCCTATTTTTTAATAAAACTAGAAGAATATCGATATATCCTACGTTGAGAAAATAATTATACTATGTAAGCATCGATACGCTACATATGATTGCGAACCTGAGTATAAGCATAAACCCTATACTACCGATTTTTATCCTTTTTCATTATATCTACTACAGACGAGGTGAATGAATAGGTACATTTAACATGCGTATGCTACAATTATCTAATTTCTAGTTTTCTAGACGTAATGTAATTTTTAACAGATTTTAACCCTTTTCGTTATATCTACTACCCCTGTAAGCGATTTCTACATATACGTTCTTATTGTTTATACACCATATAGATATTCGTAGCATCTAAAGTAAACTCTTATTGAAACGTTATTTTACAATATATCATACATTTCAGCAACTCCGAAATATGAAGATATATAATAATTTACTATATACTTTTGCAGGATATTAACTCGTATAATTAATACTAATTTGTAATTATTTTCGATACCTCCGAAATATAAGTCTATAACATATCTACCCAAAAGATTCACCGACAAACTTACTGAAGATAAAGTGGTCGATCTCAACCAAAAGATAGCGAATACAACTCTGTCTCTAGGATTGGTCTACCTAGGTAAAGTAAAGACAGAAAGATATCAACTGAAAAGATATCATCGACTGTATGTTCATCGAGACGAATAAGGTGTGGAATGTAACAGGTAGTCTATTCAATTTGCATACTAATATATGAAAATAATATAATGTATATCGCCTGATAAATAAAATTGAAATTATTCTTATTCTTTTACAATGAAATGTGTTTTGAAAAAACACGATGAAACGTTATGTATATTAATGCAGGAGTTCTGTTAACGCATTCGTTATTTAGAGATTCACTTATAAGTACACTATCTATTTAGCTGATTCAATAAAAATTTCATTATTTTTAAAATTCCTAACGAGGGACCTACTGATAAGCGTTATATTATACCAGGTACGTATGATACTCTACTGCTGATTGCATACCTGATGAACGCAGTTGTACAAAGTAATATAGGACATACGTTACAGAGAAGTTTAATTTTCCATGCAACAAATGACCTATATATATATTTTATGTACAAGGCTGACATTAACATATTTAGCGCATACGACAAACGACAAACGACAAACGACAGACATACGAAAAACGTTCACGAATCAATCAAAGTCCGGTGTTCTAATTGCTTCAAATATCTTTCACGCATCGACAGCTATAAAAGGCATTTAAAAACGTACATAATAACGCAAATGTTGTAAAGACAGCTCTGGTAAAGGAAGCAAATGGACCTACTGATATCGTTGAGACAGAAGAACAAGAAGAATATATGATTTCAGCCATGCATTTGGGTATTGATGAATGTGATTCCTCGTTTACCAACTGTGATAGTAACGAAGAGTTGAACAAGGAAAGGGCTACCGGTACAGTTCCAATGAGTCAGTCGTCGGACTTTATACGTATTAGTATTGCTGCGAGGGCATACGACGACTCAGAGACCCGTAGAACTACAACAGTCGTCATAGAAAACAACTTATGATCTATATTCTTGTATTATGTTATGTATACTAAATAAATGTTTGTAAAATAATTTTATATGTTTTATTTATCACGCCCATACTCTGATTTCTTGTCTAACAGGGTGGACTCAGCCATTTTCTGTTTCAAGACTGTTTCTAGCCTAAGGATGTATAGCCCCAGGGTTAATTAATTGAGTTTGACCTGTAGAGCATATTATGTTAGCGTTCAGTTAGTATGGCTTTGATATCCCTAATTGTTATTTACGCCAAACCTGACTACATGTATTGTTAAAGTAAAATTTAGAGGTAATATACAGGAATATATGCGCCTGTATCCGATCTCTAAAATATAAGCATTTTAAGTCTTTTAAATATTACTTTGTAGAGCTATGTTCAACAGGTATGCGCTAAATATGTTAATGTCAGCCTTGTACATAAAATATATATATAGGTCATTTGTTGCATGGAAAATTAAACTTCTCTGTAACGTATGTCCTATATTACTTTGTACAACTGCGTTCATCAGGTATGCAATCAGCAGTAGAGTATCATACGTACCTGGTATAATATAACGCTTATCAGTAGGTCCCTCGTTAGGAATTTTAAAAATAATGAAATTTTTATTGAATCAGCTAAATAGATAGTGTACTTATAAGTGAATCTCTAAATAACGAATGCGTTAACAGAACTCCTGCATTAATATACATAACGTTTCATCGTGTTTTTTCAAAACACATTTCATTGTAAAAGAATAAGAATAATTTCAATTTTATTTATCAGGCGATATACATTATATTATTTTCATATATTAGTATGCAAATTGAATAGACTACCTGTTACATTCCACACCTTATTCGTCTCGATGAACATACAGTCGATGATATCTTTTCAGTTGATATCTTTCTGTCTTTACTTTACCTAGGTAGACCAATCCTAGAGACAGAGTTGTATTCGCTATCTTTTGGTTGAGATCGACCACTTTATCTTCAGTAAGTTTGTCGGTGAATCTTTTGGGTAGATATGTTATAGACTTATATTTCGGAGGTATCGAAAATAATTACAAATTAGTATTAATTATACGAGTTAATATCCTGCAAAAGTATATAGTAAATTATTATATATCTTCATATTTCGGAGTTGCTGAAATGTATGATATATTGTAAAATAACGTTTCAATAAGAGTTTACTTTAGATGCTACGAATATCTATATGGTGTATAAACAATAAGAACGTATATGTAGAAATCGCTTACAGGGGTAGTAGATATAACGAAAAGGGTTAAAATCTGTTAAAAATTACATTACGTCTAGAAAACTAGAAATTAGATAATTGTAGCATACGCATGTTAAATGTACCTATTCATTCACCTCGTCTGTAGTAGATATAATGAAAAAGGATAAAAATCTGTAGTATAGGGTTTATGCTTATACTCAGGCTCGCAATCATATGTAGCGTATCGATGCTTACATAGTATAATTATTTTCTCAACGTAGGATATATCGATATTCTTCTAGTTTGATTAAATCCTATAAGTTATATTCATTTCACCCTTTTTTATTCTGTTAAGACATTTATAATAATCATAGGGACCCTGGTATGGGCATAAACCGATTGCACTTATTCTTTCACCTCGTCAGTAGTTAGACTCGAATTTTATGATTTCATATATGAAGAATACGTTTAGTGATGAATACTCTGTGTTCTAGAATACTTGTATAGGGGCTAGGAAGCTTGATTTGAATACTACAATCTTGATCACGCGGTTGGAGTGTACTGATACCTCGATTGTGTGCATAGAAGTATAATGAGTATCAGTTATCGTATATTCAAATTAGTTGAATATATGTAGTACAACTTTATAGATTCTAGAAAGTTCCTATCAATATTAGAGCAATGAATGTAGACTGATGTGTGTGTTATATAATACCGATTCTCGCATATACGAACTTAGGAGCTAGCTGCTGACTCTGCATGACATTAGATGATTATGATAATGATAGATGATCGTGATAAAGAATGTTGTTATTTATAGCAGTGACTTTATTACAATTCTTACTAGAATATAATTGTATGATATCACATCATGATATGTACCTACAATTCGATTACCTACATTTTGACTACCTAAATTAGACCTTAGTCTAAGAATAATCATGTGTTTTATCGTTATCTTATGATATCAGGAATGCAATACTTCTATTAATCTTTAGTTTAGCGTAGATATAAATCTCTTTGTATAGCTCAATAAATGATAGTTATAGGGCCTGTATTGACTTATATAACATTTCTCTCATATATGAATATTTTAGTTCAGAGAGCATTTACAAACAAGGCACAATTTATACAAAGCAGTCATTCAGAACAGGGTAAGATAATTCGTATGATCTATTAAATTTAAAATAGTAATCTGCTGTTCAGCTTGATTTAATTTTCGTAAATGTCTAAATATTACAAACATACAAACAAAATAGACTTAAGTAAGAAACAAAACGTATACATTACATATCTAAAATTGTACAACATATTGATAGGGTAGGTGAATTGCAGGCATTTAGCAGGCCCGTGTTTCTAACTGCTGATCTATAGGCTAGAAAAATCATAAAAGTATTAGGCGATGTTCATTGAATAGACTCCCTGCTTCATTTCATAACTTATTTGTTTTAATAAATAGACATTAGTCAAACGATGGATATCCTCATGTCTTTACCTTCAATATATAATATATTTATTTATATCTAGTTAATGATATGTGTTGTGATCTTGATTGACTGTAATCTTTTTCCTGTAAGATCCTATAAAAGCCGTAATTAATATTTCTTAATATATATAGTTTAGTTTAATCCGTGTATGTATTTTATTCTTGCATTTTTTATTTCACAATGTATAACTATATACAATTTATTTTAAATTCGTTTTTCTGAAATTTCTAGATTTTAATACAAACAAAATTGATTTAGGCTTCAGGAAATATCCAAACAGATTTACTCAGAATTTACGGTTGTTATTAAATAATAATTAGCCGTCGGCAACTTTTAAAATATTTCGATTAAACCAATAGTCTTTCATGTTTGAATTTTAACTTTCTACACCCGCTAATTGGAAATTCATTAGCAATGGTGAAATCATCGTTACAGAAAATAAATTTTACAATCAAGACGTCATGTTTTTACCTTACCGATCTCATTTTTCATATAAGTTAATGTAGGATAATAATGGTACTACATACCCGACTATAAAGTAATCATGGAAAGTATAACAGCTGTTTAAAAGAATAGATAGTAAATATAACTATATCTAATTATTTTGTACTGATATAAAAAGCCGCGGATCTACTGATGTTACGGGCCTCATGTAGTAATAATATCTGTATATAGTTTTCAAATTGTTATATTTAAGATGTATCAAGAAAAATTTCTGGAGTTTCTTCACGATTGGCTCATATAAGGTTAATAATTGTCTCATCTCAATGACTCATGATAATAATCATAATTGGCTTATAATTTTTGAATCCTAAAGATTTAATATTATTAATGTACAATATTTATAAATATTTTCCGGGAATTATTTTTAAATAAATTGGTTTTAATCAAATATACGTGAAAGCATTTTTATAAATAACTCGTATGCAGTAATTTAAAAGACAAGCTCCGTGGTCTCGGGGGTTAAGCTATGGACTTGTAAACAGACGTACTTTACGAACCCTGGTTCGAAACTCGTTGGATCCATTAATTTTTATAAAAAAGTGTAGCAGGTTGCCTATCTACAGGTGTATAGAAATCTACTATACCGATCACAGGACGTTACCGATAGATGGCAGTAGCAGTACTAAAAATTCAAATCCAAGGGCGGGAAATGATGACAAGTTGGAAATGACAAGCGAGAGCGAGAGAGAGAGAGAGAGAGAGAGAGCCAGAGCGAAAGTCGAGCGAGAGAGAGGACCTGAGCCAAGCGAGAGCGAGAGAGAGGAATCTACTATACCGATCACATGACGTCACCGATAGATGGCAGTAGTAGTACTAAAAATTCAAATCCAAGGGCGGGAAATCCAAGATGACAAATTGAAAATGATAGATACAAAATGACGGATATGTAAATGACATTCAAAATTGACAGATTCAAAATGACATTTTAAAATGGCTATTCAAAATGGCGATTCAAAATGGCGATCCAAAATGGCGATTCAAAATGGCGATCCAAAATGGCTATTCAAAATGGCGATTCAAGATGGCGATTCAAAATGGCGATTAAAAATGGCGATTCAAAATGGCGATTTAAAATGGCGATTCAAGATAGCGATTCAAAATGGCTATTCAAAATGGCGATCCAAAATGGCCGCTGAGTAGGGATAGGAGTGGGGCTAAGTGGGGGGCCTAAGTAGGGGGTAGTGGGGATAGGAGTGGGGAGGAGTGGGGGTAGGAGTGGGAAAAAAAGGAGTGGGGGTCATCTCAAGTGGGGCAATACCTACTGAGCAATACTCGAGAAGAAACTCTTTGAGATTATTTGGAGTTAATGAAAATTTAAATGAGAAAAATAAAGAACTGGAAAAGAAAGTGTTGGACTTATTTAATAATAAAATGGGGCTAGATATCGCTATAGAAGATATAGATAGGAGCCATCGAGTAGGCAAAA
The DNA here is from genome assembly GCA_929113105.1 of Agrypnus murinus. Classification (NCBI taxonomy): domain Eukaryota; kingdom Metazoa; phylum Arthropoda; class Insecta; order Coleoptera; family Elateridae; genus Agrypnus; species Agrypnus murinus. The sequence goes on along the minus strand of OV816023.1, from coordinate 2,664,393 downwards.
AGAAATCACAAAAATCAAGGCCAATTCTTGTAAAGTTCAGAAGTTATAGAGACCGGAGGAAGGTTTTTACTGCTAAGAAATTGCTGAAAGGAACAAATATGTTAATCAATGAAGATTTAAGTAAACATAAATATCAAATTTACAAAATGGCAATGGATAAATGGGGAAAAGATAAAGTTTGGTTATCGGACGGCAGAATTTTAACTAAAATAAATAACACTATAAAGGAAATTAAAAAAGAAGATGTTGCTGTTGAATCAGTGGCGTAGACAGGAGACTTACAAGCTTTGTTTATTGAATTGTAAAATAATTTTATGATTCTTAGTTTCTTTTAATTTTTAAACTTATTTCTTTGTTAATATAATAAATTTTGAATTTTCTCTAGTTATAAATTTGATTCTTTTTATCACATTTTTAGTTTTATTGGTGAAGCTTCTGTTGCAGATTATTGAATGTCAAATGATTTTTTGATATATTACCAAAATGTTAGAGGATTACATACAAAATTGAAGGACATATATACTCAATCAAGCGTAAGTGAATATAGTATAATAACATTAACTGAAACAAGTTTAAATGATGCTATATATGATGTAGAGGTAATTGATTTAAATAAATACCAGATATTTCGTTGCGATAGAGATCAAGATGTGACTAATAAAACCAGGGGTGGGGGTGTTTTGACAGCAGTGGGCAATAGGTTCAGGGTGACTAAGTCATGTGTTAGCACAGGCCATTATGAATTGTTAATAGTGAAAATAAGTTATAAAGGTAGCTGTTATAATTTTATTTCGGTATATATACCACCAAATTCTAACAATATTATTTATACACAAGTATTCAATTTTATCTTACAAAACGTAAATGCTAATGAAAAACATTATTTATTTGGCGATTTTAATATTCCTATAATGCAAGGGATAAAAGCAAACACAGTCTTAGATTTCATCAATGATTTTAATCTAGTTTCAATTATTAATATAAATAATGCCTTTCGAAATAAGTTAGACTTAGTAATTTGTACAATAGAAGATGATACCACATGCACCTTGAAGAAATGTGAACTACCACTCTTACTAGAGGATCCTTACCATCCTGCACTAGTGTGTTCACTTCAAACAAAACAAAATTGTCCATCATCATTTATTCACAATAATCTTCAGTTGAACAATCAATTTAACTTTAAAAGATGTAACTTTCTAAGTCTCTATAATGAAATACTAAATATAAATTGGGATTCAGTTCTACACACCAGTAATGTTAATAACGCTACTGAATTTTTTTTATGAAAAGGTAAATAAAGTTCTAAATAAAGTTGTACCACGATACCACTGTAAGACGTCTAAATATCTGACGTCTGTTTGGAATAAATAAATAAATAAATAAATAAATAAAAATCAAATTTTTGTTTTCAGATACGTGGCTAACGTTATAATTGGCGTTTTAAATTCGGAGAACAATCCCAAATCCTATCTATTAGCAATGGACGTTTTCAAGAGCACCAATCATTGTTCTGTGGCAAAATTGTTTAATGATTCGATGGCTATTTTGTGGTCGGACGGCATACAGTACAACAAAGTACTCCTGTTCGTCACCGACGCGGCACCGTACATGATCAAGGTGGAGCAGGCTTACAAGTTCTCTACGAAAAATTGATCCACTTAACTTGTCTTGCCCATGCAATGCATAGAGTTGCGGAAAAAGTGCGGGAAATATGTCCTAACGTAAACTCTATAATTTCAGATGTAGAAAAAATTGTTTGTAAAGCTCCATATCGCATACAAATATTTAGGGAAACTGCTCAAGAAGTGCCTCTCCCACCTGAGCCTGTAATAACAAGGTGGGGTGCTGCAAAAAGCCAAGTGGCTTTCTGCAGAAGAATATTATGCAACTGATTTTGATATTATTAAAGCATTTGTAAATAAACTTAATAAACACGATGTACTATGCATACAAAGCGCACAGGATGCTTTTAATACTAAGGAGGTGAGGGCAGAATTATTTTTTGTTTTGACGAATTTTGTGCGTTTAGCTAAAGTAATTCAGAAATTAGAAGTTCATTAGATGAATCTCTTGAGCGTGTAAAATTGTTAGGTGTTTCTTTGAATAAAGTAAAAGGGCCAAAGGGTTTGACTATAAAACAAAAATTTAAATCCGTTATAGACAAAAATCCTGGTTTTCACTTAATTAAAAGCATAAACGATGCATTATCTGGCCAAGACATTTTAGACGAGCTAAAACATTATTCGGTTGTAGAATTAAACAATTTTAAGTATGCCCCAATTACGTCTTGCGATGTGGAACGGAGTTTCTCAAAATATAAAACAATATTTAGGGATAATAGGCATATGTTTACTTTTGAAAATTTAAAAATGTACGTCATTGTGAACTGTAACGCTCTATGTTTAGAATATATAATTAATTAAATTATTGCATAGGATGTCTAATTAAAATAATTTCTGTAAATAAAATGTAAATAACGCTAAACAGATGTTTTTTTAATAATGAAAGTGCATATATTTATTAAAAATTTCTAATAAACGCATATTTCATGATTTTTAAATGCATATTTAAGTTCATATTTCACGTTTTTATAGTGCATAAGTGAATGCATATTTCAGCATTTTTAAGTGCATACAAATCCTATACCTACTAATAATCATTCCTCGAGTTTCCAAAGTAGAATCAGATTGGCCATACAAACGAGGCGTATTTAAACATTTAACAGACGAATTCTTTTGCACATTGTGATTAAATCCAAATAATCATAAAAACTTTAGCATGATTTGAGAATGTTTGTCACAAAAGAACATTGGCAACAGTTACAAGTTTCGTCACAGCACTTTTTTATGATTCAATCATGTCAATCGCAGAATTTCTATGATTCAGAGGGGTAAGGGGATTACCAATCATGCTAAAAGTATCTCACTAGGTGGGGATTAATCAGTATTCAAAAGAACGAGATGTGCTAAAAAGTTACCAATCCGATTAATTATTATAGAGCAAAAGAATACTACTACTGTAATATTTATATGTTGTATAAATACAATATATTTTTAATAAAGAAATCTTTAAATGAAGTAGAAACACCAATAATACGGAATATAACACAACCACGGCATATGCAAAAATTCTTAAAAATATTTCACTTTGTTGTTATCTAACAGTTTAATTTTACCGTGTTAGTTTAAAAGAAGAGGGAAGGTTTTGTCAGTGGAGATTTGAAATTTCCAAATACTTAGAAAGGGTGAATGAAAGTTTCTCGTCAATTAATTCAAAAGATTATAAAATTATAACTGTTCCTTCGTTAAAGCGGAAAGTAAGTCTTTGAGTTTTTCTCTGAAGCATATGTGTTTACGTTGCAGGTAAAAAATAACAGTTATTTAGGTATTTCATACTAAATTTATTTTAATTTGCATTTGTTGTGACTATCTAATTAAATATGAATTTCTAACTCTAGTGAACAAATTAAAACAAGTTTCAGGTTTGAATTACTATGATCATCTAATCAAGACACTTTTAATATAAAGTTGCAAAATTAAAAGTTTTTATTTTTAATGCTAATAAAAATTATTACACACATTAACTGGAGTAAACTAGGTTCAGTAGATTCACTCTTTAGTTATTTTTTTGTTAAAGGTAAAGAATGAAGCATAAATACCCTATAAAACTTTGGGTAACTAGTAGATGCTACCATTTAAAAGGGCTATTTTGTAAATAATAAAGTGTGTCGAAGAGATTTTGAACAGAATGAGTAACAATAGATTTACAAGCATGTTTTCAAGACAAACTTTAAAAATTTTAAATAGCTTGACCAGGTACTTGTTCATCTCTGTCTATTTCGGTCTCTTTCGTACACAGTATAAGAGGTATTTCGATTCTTAAAGCAGCATCGCCCTTACTCTGGACAAGACATTTGCTAAAGACTAGGAGAGTCTGGAACAGTGGCCACCTTTTTATGATAACATCAATAACAACCAAAATTAACCCTTTTTATAGAATCTGTTCCCATAAGATAACAAACACTGTTTTTACTTCTACACCATTACATTTTAGAACTGAAAAAATAAAATTATAACAAAGATTTTGGAGTTGGAAGAATTTAAGGTAAAAGTGGCCACTGTACCTACAGTGATGGTACAGTGGTCATTAGAGTATGGCACTGTGGCCACTACTGTGTAGGAGATGGAAATAGTAAAAACAAGTACATAAAAATTTACAGAATAATGATTTATTTTGTAAAAAAATAATTTGTATTAAAAAAAAGGCAACTTTAATTTAAAAAAACCAGCCAAAAGCTAACAAACATTATACATAGATAAATTAATGGAAAAACAGATTTTCTGTTCTAGTAGTGCCGCCTACTTTTACAGGTTGAGATAAATAATGTACAAGTCATCAGGAACATCTAGGAAATAATATCTGAAATAAATGAAATATTGTAATAAAAGTACAAGTGCCCTATTTAACAAAGAAGTGGCCACTGTGCCTACATTTCTGTACCCTGTACCTACGGGTGTTCGGGAGACCACACGACGTTCACCCGTAAAACTGGCTGTCTTCTACCTTATCCTTGGATCCTGGATCCTGGGCAATGGATGAAGCTGTCAGGTCAAGTGTGTGGTAGAGAAATTCGTGAGAATTCTCGACGGTTACTCATACCGATCAGGGGGAGCCCTGGTATATGATACCGGTGTGGGCGGATTCGAATCTCGCCTTGGATAAGGTCATTTATGGTCACCGACGGAACCCGCTGTTTGACCGAGGTCATTTATGGTCACCAAAGGAACCCGCTGTTTGACTGAATCTTAAGTGAGGAGAAGCGAAGTGAGGTTTATCCCGCTTTTTGGCATATGGGAAACTGCATGCCGCCAGGTAAATGTGCTTAGGAGCTATCCTGACCACCCTATGATCCGGACTGCAGCCGGGTACAGTGATTGGGAGAAGCTCTGAAAGCCATTACACTTAAGGAAAGTTGAAGCGAATACATAGCCTCTCACAATCAAGACAACTTCACCTTAACGGGTACACACTGGTAGTCTATAACGAGTAGACTTAAACGAAGCTCTGTCGAGGGCCCACCAAGCCTATATATTGGTAGATCGGGGTGGCAAAACCATTAAAAAACCAAGTACCGCCACAATTGAGGTTGGATTCGATCGGGCAGTGGCCCCAACCCCTGTCTCGGGGAGGAGCTTGTGAAGGTATGAAATAGGACTGGAGGGCTCTCTCTATTCAACTGAGTTAAGTTGGGGGAATAGTCCTATTGCTGGACGAGGTACTTCACCCCGTATGAAAGAGGACGGGAGGGTACCGGCGGGTGAGCACGTATTAAGTCGATCGATCCGGTACTAGCCTGGATAGCTAGTAGAGGGTGAATAGGCAACCTCGCTCCGACCAGTGAGCTGACTGGTAGCAATTGCTATGCAATTTGCTCGCTGATTGAGCGTATCTCAATTACTTCCTCATTGGAAGGAACGTGGAGGTATGTTCACACGGGGACTCCACGTAAAACATTCAGATAATCTCTGTACCTACATTTAACATGGCCACTGTACCATCAACTACATGCTTTTTAAAAAGTAGGAAAAAACAAAAACTACTGAACACAATCAAAATATTATTATACCAATAAATATTTACATGTAGTAGGTATAAGCGGTCAATGCTAGTTCCTTTCGACCTTTATTTATTTAGCCACTAACAATTATTTCACTTGCCATTTGTATTTTACTTCAAGTATACAATTTCAGGTTGAGTTCGTTTTAAAATAAAAATCTTGAGATTGAAATGGAAAAACTTTGTTAATATACTCAGTGTCCTATTGGTACATTCTGTGCTAGATGACAGCACCTAATCTTTATAAATACGAAAATGGCGGGAAGGTGGCCACTGTTCCTGCATGGCCACTGTTCCAGACTCTCCCCTACATCTATGCCAATTTTCCTGTAAATTTGTTTCTTATTGACTTCATTTCGATCTAACTTTACTGTATAAGGTTTTTAACAACGTATTTATTACAAAGGCTTAAACTAAAAATGACGAAACGATCGAACTAATCTTCATTTAACCTTTTAATTGATGATTATAAGCAACGATAGGTGAACATCGTACAATAAAAAGAAAAATAGCTTAGGACGTAAACCACAATATTACCGATTGAATAAGAGCATTGAACATTAAAAAATAATTTTAAAAGTGAGTGTGACATTGACGGTTTCTCAGAGCAACACATCCCTCCTAGTGATACAAGTACGTCACTCCAAACCTTGATCCAGTACCTCACGACACAGATTGGTCTGGTCTGGCTTGGTATTCGAAATACTACATGGGAAGTATTCATGTTCACAACACGAATTACGCCGTCTCGTTCAAACCATGGACCCTTTAGCCAAACACTCCTTGGCAATTTGTTGTCATAAGTAACTAACACCTAAGTAACCTTCAAGCCTAGTTTTCTGTGAGACCGTGACCTTTGATCTTCTTTTTCTTTGGACCACTCTGTCATCGCTTCTCTTATCCCGCTTTTTTCGTCAATCAGGTTGCCCTACATTGGAACCTATTTTCACAATTGTGTGCATGTACGCGCTAAGCGCCATGAATTCTAGGCCTGATATAGAAAAAATAAACTTGATAAAATATAATAATTTTTATTTTTCAATATAATTTCCCCTAATGTCAATACATTTATTACAACGTAGAATTAATAATTAAATGCCCTTGTAAAGATAATCTGAAGTTTTTCCTTCAAAATGTTCAATTACAGTTGCTTGCAACTCGATCTCGTCCTTAAAACGACATACCCTAAGGTCTTCCTTTAAATTGGATACTAAATAATAGTCACTAGGAGCCATATCCGGACTGTACGGTGGATGATCCAATGCTTCAAAGCCGCAATCGCGAATGGCAGCTTGTGAAATTGCGGCAGTATAAAGGGGTGCATTGTCGTGTAATAATCGAACACCTCTTGCCAATTTTCCTCGACGTTTTTCACGAATATTGTTTCTCAATTTATGCAATAAAGACACATAATATGTACTGTTAACAGTTGTATTGCGTTCTTTAAAATCAATCAATAAAATGCCGTCACAATCCCAGAATATTGTTGCCATAACTTTCTTTGTCGATTGAACGACTTTCGCCTTATTGGAACGAGGTTTATCGGGTCGCCACCATTCCATCGATTCCCTTTTGAATAGAGGATCATAATACAGAACCATTGTTTCATCTCCAGTGACAATGAACTCCAAAATCGGCTTTGGGTCGTCTCCACATAAGTTTAAAAACGAGCGCGCACATTCGACGCGACCTTAACGTTGAAAGCAGAAAGAAGACGCGGTTCATAGCCAAATGGTCATGAATAATTTGGCGAACACTTTTTTCCGAAATGTCAGACATCACTGCTAACTCTTTAACTTTCAAACGGCGATATTCTAATACCATTTCTTCAATGATTGCAACTTTTTGAGGCGTTACCGCTTCAATTGGCCGACCGGTGGGCTTATCATCTTCAAGAGATTCTTGCCCCAAACGGAAACATTTTGACCATTTTCCTACAGTAGAATATGAAGGAGATAAATCACCATAAACACCGTCTAAACGTTGTTTGATTTGATTAGGAGTGTGCCCTTCTTTTGTTAAAAATTTAATGACTGCGCGGTACTCAATTTTCGTTAGCTGCTGCATTTTCATGCACTCGCCAAGATGCTTGAGTGGCTACTAAAATATATTACGCTTCTAGCCGTAATATATATAGTGTAGGCCTCTTACATGTTCCACTATGACGCAACCGAGTTTGAACATGTTGCCACCTGTAGAAGCCTGCCGGGTCGAGAATTTATGGCGCTTACCTCGTATGGTTTTCGATTTCATATATCCTCTGAGTACCAAGTAGCTCCTGAGACAACAAAACACAGTCTTGAATGTATCCGGTATGTATATGATAACAGTTTTGTGTTATCGGTCAGCTTCAGACTGCTCGACTCTTTTCAAAACTTCTTCTGGAAGGCAGCTAATTTCGTAACTTAGTTTCGTCACCCATGCTATGTATTTCCCTGATGTCGGATATTCTCTTCGCTGGTGGCTTTGAGGTTAGAGTAGAAACTGATTGGATTCTATCAAATCCCAAAAATCTGGGTAACGAATGAAACAATCAGAAATTAATGTATGGTAGAGATTCACGTAAGTGTTCTCGACGGACACTCATTAACGGTGTGGAAGAAGCTCTGCAGACATGAGTACCGGTGTTGGTGGATTGGGTTTTCGCCTAGGATTCGCACTGACCACCCGCTGATAGATCTAGCCTAATGGAGGAGAACTCAAGTGAGGTTTATCCAGGTTAGGGGGAGGGTAATTTCTAGCCGATAGAATACTGCATGCCATCAGATAGATTGGATCGGACAATGGTCTCACACCTGTGGGGAAAGTCCGAAGCTGGACTAGGGGTCATCTTCTATTCCAGGAGATAGACCGCGACGAGTGAGTACGTTTATAGCTCCGGTACTAGCCTGGAGAGGAGAGGTTTGGATAGGTATACCTCACTACCACCATTGTGTACTGGCAGGTTCTGCAATAGCATTAGTGCGCTAATTGAGTGTATCTCAATTCGTGTCCCCGAGAGGGGGACCGTGGTGATTAGGTATCTAGGTGCGTCACGTTAAAATAACGCTACCCGAATAGTTAGCTCTATTCAATTAGTGGTAGTTAACTAACTGTACAGATAATCATCCCATGTAGTGTTTGAGTATGCTAGCGTAATCTGCGTCATCAGATTTTGCACGTATTTCTTCAACGTTCATAACTCTAAGTATGTGGGGCTGGATGTCTTCCGCTGGACCGGGTGAGTTGGTGCGTTCAACTTCCTGCATGACTTAAATGGTGGTGGAATACGAACAACAAGAAATATTGTTTGTTCACGATAACAGTGCAGTACATAAATCTCGATTGGCCAAACAATGGTTTGAAAGGAGACCATGGATTGAGGAACACCTACGAAACTCTGGTTGAATCCCTCCCACGACGTTTAAACGAGGTGATCGATAATGATGGGTTTTGGACGCATTATTAATTTTTTTTATTTCAAAGAATTTTACCTTTGTAGTTGTACATTAATTTCAATGGTATTAATAATAATGGTAATTTGTGTAATTCTGTTTTGTTGTTATTGTGTTAGAAAAATATGTTTTATAAATAATAAAATAGATTTTACTAATTAGGTAGCTTTCAAATTATTCCTTAAATTTAGATTCAAAATATTTGTTAAAAGAAGAATATTTTTTTAGAAGATTTTATTTTAAGTACTTTATATGCGTTTTTTATTATTGCTATTGCTGTTTGTTTTTGTATTATATTATTTGTAATAATTCATTTGAATATAATTTATAAATTGGATAGTGGTTCTGTTTTCATATACTACTACATTCATTTTTTTAAATAAATCTTATACATTATTAAGGTTTTCTTAACTAACAAAAGGTTGAATTTTCTTCAAGCAACAAATAATAGTCTATATTCAACAGAATTTTAAATGTTATTGAAAATTTGAAAAAATACTCTAAAAATAAAATAACATCATAAAGTATACTTGCATTGAAAATATAGATAACGGTCCTAACAGTACAATATTCGAGTTTCTTAGAAAAACTTCAGAGGCAGTTGGTTTAAGACGTGTGGTCCCTTTTATTAATGCTCTTAAATCCCTGTTCAATAAATATACATTATTTTGTTTCATTATTTCTTTTTTGTGCGTAAATTAATTAAAAAAAAATAAGCTGCAAAACAATATCGGGATTTGAACCCGCTTTGCCTTTATGATCGTCTTACCTATCTCTTCTTATAATTACATCTTGTGTTTTCGGTTTTTCATATTAATAAATAAAATGAGGATCTTATTTAATCAAAAACATGTTTTGTTATAGAATCACCTATAAAGCTGCAAACTTAACAAGAAAAATTAAACTTTCCGCTATTTTACGGATTTAATTTGAAAAGAAATAATCTAAAGGTATAACATTAGGATTACTTCTATAATAATTAGCGTCATTATAGTGATTTGTTTATAATTTGAATATTTGTATGACTAATTCTTGTTCCTAATTCAAATAAAACCGGCGAATTTGATGAAATTTGAAAATAAATTGCATTAGAAATATTTCAGTTTAAGCTTAAGTTCGGTCCTGATATATTTAGGCAACCCAATAATCACCTGTTCGCGCAGCTGATTTTCTAAGTAGGTATACGAGTCTCATTTAATTTGTCTTTCAGTTTACATGCAAATACTCCATTTTTGATAATTTTCTGCTTATCCTTGAACACTATACAAGTTAGGTATTTTATGATTTTTAACTTGGAATTAGCTGGGGATTCGTATCTCTTCATTAAAGTAGAGTACACCAATTTATGTCATAACTGCGTAAGTTCTAGTTTTCAAGAATAACTAAAAAAATACCAAAACTGGAGTATTACCTATAATATCTCTGTACGAATAACAATGAATATCGCGTGCCTAAATCTAGTAAGCCAGGGATAATTCTAATGCTGCCATGTAATTAGGACTTGTTCTTATAGTTCTATACCAAATTTCACATTTGTAGCATAAATAGCAATCAGATAATTACGAGAAAAATTAAATATACTCATATATAAGTTAATTCCTTATATCTAGTGAACTATGGATTTTTTACATCTTAAAGTATTGTGTAATTAAATTATTATACAACATTCTTATTTTATGCATTTCTTAGCGGAAGTGCAACCTGCATTTTCGATGCAGCTTGAGGAAACAGACAATAAAAAAGCTCTGTTGCATATTTTAGATGAAATGCGTCAAAATCAAGTTAAATAGTATTTTTGTGACTTAATTTTGAACTAATTTTAGTGTTCTGAGTTCTTGTTATAGCTACACATCAAGGAATATTCTATAGAGAAAATATGAGTTCTTAATGAAAATACACTTTACCAGCCATCATAAAAAAGATCAGTAAAATTAAAAAGATGCAACATACAAAATTACGTCAGTATACATAATTTCTCGAAAAGGAAAATTAGCTATGCAACAAAACTTCACGAAAGTGGAAAATGCTGCACTCTTTATGCGAGTAGTCGTATTAGGCGTATCCTATCATGGCTAGCTTCAATATATTCTCCTAAACTCGTGTTCTGATATTAGGTCTGGTTCTCCCTATAGTACATTTATTGAATACTTTAAAAAGTTAATGATTTAATGATATACGAAAGTTAAACCATTTTTAAATCATTCCGGTTGTATCATGTTGATTCTTTAAATTAACTTTGTTAATTTGCATTAGAAACATCCTGGACACCTTATGCTGGAAATACGAACTTAGAGTGCATTAGGCAACCAATATTACTTCAATTGGTCTTATTAAAAAGTTTTTTTACGTTGTTTTAATTTAACGTACTTTATGTTCCTCAATGCAGAACGCAGATGCAAATTCATTCACTAATGATAAGAATTGCAATTGCAATAAATAAACTTATCAAAACTTAGATGTAGATATACATATTTCATATGTCCCCCAATTTGATCAAAAATTTGATATCCTTACAATAACAAGTTTATTACGTATATTTCCCAATATCTAACCGTATTTAAATAACAACAATCCAAACAATGCTTAATTGGTACTCTTGTTTTGTTTTGTACATGTGATAAACATACTAACATATTGTAATTATTCTATTATAATAATCTGTAACTTCGAGAGTCCTAGCCAATGGGCTACGTCCGTTTTGTGCTGTAAATAAATAAATAAAGAACAGACTACATGGCTACAGAGTGATATCATACAACTTGTTAGAGTCTTGGAAGCTTGTCTTTGTAGATTGAAGAATGATACATAAAACATTGTTGGTATTCACATTTTCCATATTAACATCTTGCCACAACAATAGAAAACATCCAAAATAACGAAACGATACGGTTATACTGTATACCGGTAATACCGGTACACAGTACAGTTATAGCGGTTATACTGAATGTACGGAATATAAGGAGTAAACACGGCAACACTTGTACGGCTACTTTTGTGTATAGTAACAATATATTATTTACAAATTCCTAAATTTCTAGAAATACGGTACAATATCCGACTTCGGAATGCAAATAAGAATACAATACCTAAAAGGTACTAGTGTCACAGCCAGATGTTTGCAAAATCAGCAAATCTTAAAATATTTCTTAGTAGGTATTCCACCCATTGAGATGACCCCCACTCCTTTTTTTCCCACTCCTACCCCCACTCCTCCCCACTCCTATCCCCACTACCCCCACTTAGGCCCCCCATTTAGGCCCCACTCCTCCCCACTCCTATCCCTACTCAGCGGCTATTTTGAATCGCCATTTTGAATAGCCATTTTGAATCGCCATTTTGAATAGCCATTTTGAATCGCCATTTTGAATCGCCATTTTGAATCGCCATTTTGAATCGCCATTTTGAATAGCCATTTTGAATCGCCATTTTGAATAGCCATTGAGAATCGCCATTTTGAATCGCCATTTTGAATCGCCATCTTGGATCGCCATTTTGAATAGCCATTTTGAATCGCCATTTTGAATAGCCATTTTGAAACGCCATTTTGGATCGCCATTTTGAATAGCCATTTTTAATCGCCATTTTGAATAGCCATTTTGAAATGTCATTTTGAATCTGTCAATTTTGAATGTCATTTACATATCCGCCATTTTGTATCTGTCATTTTCAATTTGTCATCTAGGATTTCCCGCCCTTGGATTTGAATTTTTAGTATTACTACTGCCATCTATCGGTGACGTCATGTGATCGGTATAGTAGATTTCTATACACCTGTAGATAGGCAACCTGCTACACTTTTTTATAAAAATCAATGGATCCAACGAGTTTCGAACCAGGGTTCGTAAAGTACGTCTGTTTAGAAGTCCATAGCTTAACCCCGAGACCACGGAGCTTGTCTGTTAAATTACTGCATACGAGTTATTTATAAAAATGCTTTCACGTATATTTGATTAAATCCAATTTATTTAAAAATAATTCCCGGAAAATATTGTATATAATTGTACATTAATTACGCTATCAACCACATTAATTACGCTATCAGACACGTATCAGATCGTGTGACAATATCATGATGAGACAATTATTAACCTTATATGAGCCAATCGTGAAGAAACTCAAGAAATTTTTCTTGATACATCTTAAATATAACAATTTGAAAACTATATACAGATATTATTACTACATGAGGCCCGTAACATTTTTCTTAATGCATCTCAAATCACTTTGAAACAATTATTACGTATGACTCGAGTCAGTTTAAATTAATTATAAATCTAAAAATACATTTTAAAATTAGGATGTAACCCCCGAGCTGTTAATGAAAAGCAATTAACGACCTCGTTTATACTGTTCCCCAAATTAGATTATTAGAAAAACAACCTTTCTAATTGCATGGAAAATACCTAAAAATGACAACTTAATAACAAATTACATAATACATGTTTAGTATTTCTTAGTAATACTGTTTGTTTACATAACTTTTGACGTGCCTAAAACTTATATATAAACTGAACGGATTTTAAAAATAAATCATTGTGAAAGAGTTTCCGTATCATCAAGACGTTATCCTACCTTCTCGTGTAAGTGTTTTAATTTTTAATTATTTTATGAAAACTAATCATTTTGAACTTTTTTTTTTTTTTTTAGATCGTCTAGAATTCCGTATTAATAAGAAATATTATTCCCTTATTTCTTCTGAAATTCAATTGGTGAGATATTTATGTTTTAACTATATTTATACCTTTATACCTAGTGCTCAGGGAGTACTTACCTATCCGAACACAGTTGACCAGGTCTAAAATACGGTGTGTGAGACCGCACACCCTGTGTTCATTCCTGTTTCCCTTCTATACCTAATGTTCTTAAGCCCCCTAATGAGACTGCATTTATTATTTTTGAAATTTGTTTCAGATTGACTACATTTCCTATATACATACATACATCTTATCCAAAATGTCTTCTCTCTACAAAGTAATCAACGAAAGTGTGTCCACCATAAAGAAATTTGGTACCGAGAAACATCGAGTGGTGTTTAAAGTAAATGACGCGCCAGACGGTAAAGACCATTTGGACTTTTTTAAATCGGCCATCAACGAAGTTTTACGGAATTTGTTAAGCCGGGCACAGTCTGCAGATAAGATTGGGGCTACATTTGAATTCGACAGTTTCAAGCAAAAACTGCCAGGCTACATGAGCTTCAAAAGAGCCGATGAAATCACGTTTAACGATGTCTGGGGCATACTAGAGAGCATCCTACAATCCGATCCCGAAGCGCTCAGCTCTGATACGTTCAGATTGATAGCCACGATCGTGACACCGCCCGCAGGACAGGGACCCAGACGTGCCGGGTTTTATAGCTCCTTCGCTGAAGAATGTAAGCAGAGACGAGGAATAGTAGTTATCAACAATAAAGACAACCTCTGCCTACCCAGGGCTTTGGTTGTTGCTAAGGCTCGCATAGATAAACTTCCTAATTACGATGCCTTTCGACAAAACCAAGGTACTCAAAAGATTGCTGCAGAAAAATTGATGCAGGATGCCGGAGTAGCATTTATTACAGCAGAGGGAGCCGGGGTCAACGAGTTAAGACTCTTCCAACAGCTTCTGGCCCCTAACTACAAGATTACTGTGTATAGCTACGGTACAAAAGGTCGCGATGTGATCTTCGAAGGTGCTGTTGATGCTGAGAAGAAGATAAATCTCCTGTACCATGAAGGCCATTACAACGTCATCACCTCTCTGACCTCAGCCTTTGCCTGTAAGTTCTTTTGCGAGCATTGTCACACCCCGCACGATCATAAAAACGAGCATAGGTGTGTGAAGTCCTGTATAGGCTGCGGTAGTTCTCCGCCTTGTGTAAGACAAGCCTTGTTGATAAGGTGTCAGGACTGCAGACGTGATTTCAAAAGTCAACAATGTTTTGACAAACACAGAGGTAAAATGTGTCAGAGCGTTAAAAAGTGTGAAGACTGTTTTAGGATTATAAACCTCAAAACCAGAACGGAAGCTCATGTATGCGGAGAAATCTACTGTAAGATGTGCCAAAGCCATATGCCGGAGAATCATTTTTGCTACATACGACCATCGGGTAAAATGGCTGAGAAGCAAGACGTTCTATTCGTGTTCTTTGACTTGGAGACCCGTCAAGAAAAGGAAATTGCACCTGATGTGAAACTACACGAAGCAAATTTATGCGTTTTCCAGCAGGTTTGCCCTGAATGTTATGATTCTCTGGATATGTTGATATGTAAAAGATGCGGTGTGAGGGAACAAATCCTAAAAGAAAAATGTATAGAGGGTTTTATGACGTATCTATTAGAGGTAAGGAAGAAGTTTAAGAAAGTCATAGCAATTGCTCATAACGGGCAAGCTTTTGACACCCAATTCATTTTAAACCACGTTATTACAAACACCTCAATAAAACCCGAACTCATCATGCGTGGTACAAAAATTCTCCTACTTGAATTAGATAATCTAAAATTCATAGATTCGTTGAACTTTTTCCCTATGGCTCTGGTAGAGTTGCCTAAAGCCTTCGATCTACCAGCTCCCAAAGGATACTTCCCGCACCTATTCAACACCGAAGCCAACGCCAACTATATCGGCCCATTACCCGACGTCAAATTCTACAGCCCGGATACTATGAAGCCAAAAGCTCGTGAAGAGTTCCTAAAGTGGTACGATGCAAACAGGGACACAGAGTTCGATATGCAACGTGACCTAGTCGAGTATTGCAGAACCGACGTTGATATTTTAAAGAGAGCTTGTATCCACTTTAGGAATCTCTTTATTAAAGAATGCGATGTTGACCCGTTCAAGGAAGCCATCACCATAGCCTCTGCCTGCAACCTCATGTACCGGAGGAAATTCCTTAAAGAAAGTACCATAGGGATCATCCCGAGAGGTGGTTACCGCAGAGCAGACAGTCACTTCGGAATAGCTCTGCAATGGTTACTGTGGGAGGAACAGCAACGCGGTGTACAAATTCAACATGCAGGCAGACAGCGAGAAGTTATCGTGGGCGGTCAAAAGGTAGACGGGCTGTATGAAAGACAAATATTCCAATTCCATGGTTGCTTCTACCACGGCTGTCCTACTTGCTACATCACTAGGCGTGATGAACCTCTACATAACGACCCGGCTGATACTATGAATATGCGTTATGAGAAAACTCAGGCTACAACAGAAAAATTCAAATCCATGGGTTACGAGGTTACTGAACAATGGGAGTGCGACTTCAGGAAGAAGTTAACACCTGAGATGAAACAGCTAGAGAAGCATCCAATACTCTTAAACACACCGCTAAATCCACGTGATGCTTTTTACGGCGGACGTACAGGGGCAGCAAAATTAAAGCGGGTTGCAAAAGACGGGGAAAAGATCCGGTATGTCGACGTATGCTCCCTTTATCCATGGGTATGTAAATATGGAAAGTTCCCAGTTAGACATCCTAAAGTCTACGTCGGTAGGGAAGAATGTCAACAGTTTATTAAGGATAAAGGGGGCCTGGAAAACATCAACGGCGTAATAAAATGTACAGTGTTACCGTCGCAAGATCTGTATCATCCGGTCTTACCCGTCAAAATGCATCAAAAGTTGTTGTTCCCTCTATGTCGTACTTGCGCTGAAGACCTGAACCAAGCAGAATGTCATCACTCCGTTGCCGAACGTGTCATTAGCGGAACATGGGTCGTAGATGAGGTGGTTACAGCGGTACGAAAGGGTTACATCATACAAGATGTACAGGAGATCTGGTCATACGATGTAACCCAGTATGACAGGAAGTCGATGGACGGCGGTTTGTTTTCGGGATTCATAGATAAGTTCCTGAAAATGAAGCAGGAAGCTAGCGGATGGCCCTCTACAACATGCTCCGATAACGCTGTAGCTGATGAAGTCCGAAAACAAGCCTACGTTGATGAGTATGTCTTGAACGAAGGAGTCCTCCTGGAATCGTCGAAAATCGTGAAGAATCCCGGATTGAGATCGTTGGCCAAGTTGATGTTAAATTCATTTTGGGGTAAGTAGTACAATAGTCTTACGTAGTTTTCTTTACTTAATAATAATAATTGTATTCTAGGGAAATTTGGTCAACGTGAAAACCAGCCAAAAACTTCGATTATCAACGAGCCCAAGGAGTTTTTCGAGTTACTTTCAAACCCTAGCGTAGAAGTCAACAACGTGCAGGAGATAAATGACGAGGTGATTGCGGTTAACTGGCATCATAAGGAGGAAGCAGCAGATCTTCTATCGTCAATCAACGTGGTCATCGCGGCATTTGTCACT
This sequence comes from Agrypnus murinus, assembly GCA_929113105.1. NCBI lineage: Eukaryota > Metazoa > Arthropoda > Insecta > Coleoptera > Elateridae > Agrypnus > Agrypnus murinus. The sequence continues at coordinate 2,647,054 of OV816023.1, read as the reverse complement.
GCACAGGCCCGACTTAAACTCTATTCCTACCTTGATCGATTGGGCGAGAGAGTGCTGTACTATGATACAGGTAACAATTATTCATTTCTCTCTTATAATTTGATAACTACTAAGTATGTTTTTTTTTGTTACAGATTCTGTAATATATGTGTCCAGCCCCGGGGAAGAAGATCTACCAACCGGCAACTTCCTGGGCGATCTCACGGATGAACTCGAGGAATACGGACCAGGGGCATACATTATAGAATTTGTATCAGGGGGTCCCAAGAATTACGCCTATAAGGTATATTGTCCGGTCACGGGTCTAGTACACGTGGTCGTAAAGGTGAAAGGGATCACCCTCAATCACGCAGCGACTCAAAAAATAAACTTTGGCTCCATGCTGCGACTGTTGGACGACATGGACTCAAAGATTATGATTGAGTCCAACAACATACGAAGAACCGCACAACATCAACTCGTCACCAGGACCGAATCAAAGGCCTATAGAATAACGTTCGGCAAGCGTCGTCGTATAGAAGATTTTGATTCCGTCCCATATGGGTACAAGAAACAAGCTCGCATGTAAATATTTAAACTCTATGTACATATATATTTAGGAAATTTTACGATTGTAGTTTGTAATGTGTATATATTTTATTTTCATGGTCATCTATGTATATTTTACGATTGTAGTCTGTAATGTGCATATATTTTATTATCACTTTGTATATTAGTTTTGTATTGTATATAATTGTATCTGTTAAGAATTTTTGACAGTTCTTTAACGTCATATCTTTTACAACTAAATATGTTTCAATCTTGTATTTTTCTGTACATGAAATTCGGATGTTTTATAGAATTATAGAATTGATATTTTAAATTGTCTTTTTTTTTCACATATTATGTTATCAATTATTTTGTATTGTTATAACATGTATTATATTATTCGTGAATAATAGATGTAATATGATTTATTTCTTGTCTTTTTTATTTCTGTAATGTAAGGTAAAAATAAAAACAAGTATTTTATACAAGAACTTTTATTGAAAGAAGAAAATACAGTTCATATTGATATATAATACTAAATTATATCTAGAAGAAATTACATTTTATGCTGATATATAATACTAAATTATATCTAAAATAATACATAAGTATACTAATAATAATAATACTATAAAGGAACTAGTGAGTGAGTAGATCTTCCTTCTTTATACAGGACTTTTCATTTAAGCCAAGCCATTTCACGTAAATGTCACCATTGCTACGGCGTTTAAGTATTTTTTCAACCAGGTATACATCAGGTTGATTGGTTTTCTGCAGCTCGAACTCGTAGAAAGCACCTCGGACGGGAACTCCATGTAGATCTTCCAACAAGTATGTGATAGGTTTTGTAAATTGAACTTTAACTACTTTGAATAATTCCGTTGACCAGTTAGGTGTATATCCCTTAGAAAAGACTCCTTTGAATTTGCTTATACGTACGATGTCATTCAAATCCAACCTACGTTTACTGATAGTTTTTACATTAGTGTTATACACAGACAGCTGTGTCGTAGGTTTAACAGATGCAGGAGGCACCCCTATTGTTCTATGTTTTGTATTATTATAGCTATCAACTACTCGTTGTAATATATCGACCCATTTAAATTTCCCTCTGTAGCTAAACTCCTTATACAGCTTTTGCTTAATTGTACGAATAACTCGTTCGGCTATTGAAGCCTTAATCACGGAATACGTAGAGTAATGATTTATGTTGTATTCATTCATTAACTTTTTAAAATGTTTATTATAAAACTCCTTCCCGAGATCAGACTGTAAATTTTTAGGTATGACTGAATCCTTAAAGATACTACGGACCTGCTTTGTCACCTCTTCTCCGGTCTTAGTTTTCAACGGACGTACATACAAGTATTTCGAATAACAGTTTATCATCATCAGTATGTAACGATAACCCTTATTTACTTTAGCGTAGGGAATAAACTCCGCTAAATCTATTTGAAACAAATCATCATAACCCTTTATTATAGTACTACGTCTTTGAAAATTTTTTCTAGCAGATCTATGTATTTCATCGACAACGGTTTGTTTTGCGTTCATCTCTGTTAATAACTGCAGATACTCAAATTATAAGTTATGTAAGACTGAACTATTAAATAGAATGTAAATTAATATATCCTACGACTATTGTGGGGTTCTTTGAGTAATTAACAAATTTTGTAGGTCTACGAGCGGTGATCTATCAAAATTTTTAGATCTAGAATCTGCTTTAGCTAGAAGCCATAAAGTTGCCTTAGATAGTTCTATACAAAGCGAGGTCAGAGTTTTAATACTATCGCGTAGCGTGTCGTGACTGTTGTTAGATATCTCGCTATCCATATACCATTTTGTAACTGCATCCTCTGCATCTACGGGGTCCGCTAAATTGATTAATCTTCGTTTCTTACAGTCAATAGTTTTATTTTGTAGTATTAAAACATGTTTCTTTGTTACCAGATCTGAATCATTAATAGCGACGCCTGCGTTTGTAATTCTTTTGTTTTCTAAATCAAAATTCTGATCTTCTGTTAGCTTAAATCCTACCCCAGGAGGACCTGGAACTGTTACAGCACCTCCAACTATTGAACGTCCGAACAAATCTATAGTAGCATTCATACTGCTAATGGTAACGAACTGACTACTTACAGCCGTGATGAAATCTTTTATTCTATAATACCTTCTTCTTTTAACTCGGAAGTAATTGAAATTATTTCGTTTTCATTCAGAGGACTACTGTTACCGGCTTCTTTTACAGCAAATAACAAACGAAGTCGGTCGACAAGTTCGTTAGCTTTATTCCAGTAGACGTATTCGACTTTGCAATCGCTTAATTTTTTAAAATTTGACAATGATGATGATAGTCTAATACCTAAACCTTTGATTCTGGATAAGTTCGGTTTAATTATATAATCATACTTCCAATGTTTAACAGCTGTTAGTTTACCCTGTGGTCTATAGGATTTCTTATGCGCATTAGTAAGGGATATTATCTGCATATAATTATTGATATCAGCTTGCGATGGTGTAGACTCTAATTCTCTAAACGTGAGTAAGTCAAACAGACCAGGTGTTGCTTCGAAAGCGTTGTTTTTAATTATGATGTTTGTATCACGTATAGTCACAGGGGAAGATGCAAATGTCCACGTATCTCGATCAATTTTATATCTAATACCGAATCTAGTTCTATCTATGTTGCTACCACCCCTAGCTATTAGCATACCGTAATGAGTAGGAAAATCATGAGTATTAGTAGATTCTTCTTCTTCATCTGCTTCCGATGATGATGATGCAACAGGTTGTTTTTTAACTTTCAACAGGGGAATGTAACTAGCAGTAGTAGTAGTAGTAGTAGTAGTAGATGGTTGTGTTTTAATTTTCAATAGGGGAACGTTAACTGATTCGGCAATAGTTTCCAAAGGAGATATAACCTGTTTATGAGTATCACGATAAATACGTTCAGCTTCAGATTTATCACGACGAAAGTAAGCAAATTTTCTACGTATAGCCTTGCGTGCGTTTATTATTTTACGTTTTAAACTTAAATCATAGGAGCTCGACATGCTGATAACTCTAAGAGAGAACTAAACAATTCGAGTCTAATTGTAAACTTATATATGTATCAAAACCTTTCCGATATCTACCGCTGTTTAGGGAACAATCTTTATTAATAACTAGGAAATCATACGGATCCTTCCAACACATACGACAAATGTTTTTGAAGTCCTCATAGTTAACATCTCCTACAACATGATCCCTATACACATGCTTTAAATTTAATTCGTCCTGTTTAAAAAGAATAATCAAGTTTGCGTTATCCCTTATCAAATGTTTCGGTATCTTTGCATATGTCTGGCCTAAATAAAACGAGTCAACACCTTTATGTCTACCCAAACTAAAATATTCTCTAATTTTTTCCTGTTTGTCACAAATAATATCGTCGAAAATGAATACTGAATTAGGTTTGATGTTGCTAGGACTGATTACGTCATCGTTTTCACTAAACTCTTGATAACCAATGCTTTTAATAGGTTTCATAACTTCCCTTAAGAATTCGTATTTCGGTTGAAATAAGGATTTGGCAAACAGGTAGATGTTTTCAAATTTTAATCCGTTTTCACTAATCAGTAGACCCAACATAACATTAGTTTTACCGCAGGAAGAAGGACCGCTAAGAATTGTTCGACAAGACGTAGGTAATAAGTCACCGTGTTTTCTATCATCGCCGGATTGTAGAGATACATCGCTGTCTAAATTAAATATGTTTAGCGTTTTCTTTTGTTTAACAGTTTTCATTATGGTATGCGTACGTGTTTAGTCACGGTTTCAGTGAACGGGTTATATTCTGTCAAGGAGTCGTGTAGGATCAAACAATATGCCTTTGTTGTATTGGTAAATGCAGCGGAAGATTCAAGTTCTAATCTAATATCGACCGTGGAATCCTTAAAACTTTCTACCTGTCTCGAACAATCAATTACAAAAACAGGGTATGTTTCAAATTTTGAATAATCGATTAAACAGCTATCAGTCGATCCTCTACCTATATCATAGTAACTCTCGCGAAAGCGTGTATAACTTAAATAAGCAGGAATGTAATCCTTACTACTGAAATCGAGATTTAAACGTTGCTGCGGAAACACTTGCGAATTTAAATACAGTTTAATATCAACTAGGTTCGAATGAGTAAATGTAGTAGGGCTACCGGTTCTTATACCCAGCTGACGCTCGTCTTGTAAAACTACAAGAACCCAACGCGGTTTTTCCAATTCATTTGAATTCTTTATACGCCAAACCTGATTTTTAGTAGTTCCCAGCGAGGGTAGTTCGTGTAATTCCCAACGCCTAAATGGAATGATAATAGAAGAATTATCTCTCAAACTTTCAACTAAGTTCAACTTGCTTTCGTCCGACAATAGTATATGAGGAACCTCCCAAGACAGTCTATCAATCTTGATTTCTACATCAGTACCTGCATCTCCAGCAGCGCTTTTATAGCAATTAAAATCATTCTTAGAACGTATCAAAACTAACTGACAGCTCATATGAGGAATAACTTTCTTGTAATCATCTGCAAACCCGAAGATATCCTTTAAAGGAATTCTACACGTGAAATTGAACACGTTATTCCCCGCATTATGTAGCAGGCCATTTCCGTTTTCGAGTTCGATTCCCCAGGCACTACTGGATAAAGCCCGATCCTCGGCACCGTGTGAAACGAGACCTTTTATAGTACTTGTAATACCCGGATGTTTACACACATCGATGATTTGATTCGTACCTAATATTAGTTGAATTTCGTCAAACAGAAAGTAAGCAAAATTGTTTACCGGTAGGAATTCTACGTTGACTTTTCGAGTCATAGCACCTTTAACAAAAATGTAGCTATCATACAAAGCTAAAACATTATCCGAATTTTGTATGGTGATTCTAATGATGTCTGAATGATTGACGTTTAACGTAAACGGCAAATAGGTATAGAAGTCCTCTTTTATTATATCTGTATCGATACGAGGTTTTTGAAATATATTTAATTTATCAGTAGCAAAGATGCTTTCTGTGTTAATGTGCAATTTACTTCTTTTCGACATGTTGATGTTGTACTTTAAAACCTAGAGATTCAAGAAACAGCTGATTCTCTTTAGATAACTTTATACGTAAGAGGTCCGCACTAGTCGGTGTACGAAGACGAATGACCCTCGAATGATGCGAGGTATGGTTTTTATAGTTAAAGTTTATTCCCATTTTTCACGTTTAAGTTCTAGTCTTATACTTGTGAAGGTATCTTCAGAAAAATTTACCAGTCGTCCACTCGAGTCTACTAATCGAATGGTAATATTATCAATTTCACTGACAGTGACAGGAAAGTAAATCACGTGTGTTGGTTCCTTCTCAATCAGGTATCCAGGTGGTACGCAGAGACCAAATTCAAAGATTGTATGACACGGTTGATTATTTCTATACGCACCCCCTGTAATATTCGTGTCTACAAAGATGTTCGGGGTAGAGAGTATATCGACAATTCGATCTGATACGTGTCTGATACCGGGTAGTAATATACGATTGTTAAATCCTAATAGAGAGCCTATACTGTTCGGTTTGCTAAAATCTATAACGGCTGAGGCAGATTCAATCTCACACTTTCCTGTATTAGTGTTAGCCTTGATTTGTAGTAGTAAATCTCCTTCTTCAGGATCGCTCGTATTAATTTGATTCTTTATATAGTTAGCGATTTCTGACAATTCGTAACTACCAGTTGTGATAGTTATCTCTTGATCTCCGTAATAAAATTTATTTTTCCCCGGAAATATATTCCGTATCGTATGACTTGTATATAGGCCAACTAATCCTATGGAGTATCTGTATTGCTCACTATCTAGTTGTATATTCGGATAAATACTACCGGTAGAGAGGACATTTCCATTACCGTACACGGTGATGGTTCTAGCCATACTTGTTCGAATTATACATACACTTCTCTTTTATACAAAAATCTCAGGCACAAGTGTCCACAGTTGTATGTATTGAACTTTTGGTCTCGAGCAACATTATAGTATACATTGCAGCAAGGACCGAAATATTTCACAAGTTCAGCCGGTGGTCTTAGGTCTCCGAAGGGGTCAAAATACAAAACAACATTTCGATCCTTTCTATAAGCTACCCAATGCGTACCTGGTCCTCCAGCATCATCGAGATTAATAATAGCTCTTTCAAATCGTAAAGGTTTATTTGGTAGACTTGTTCTCATATAGACACCTCTGAAAAAGGGTATGTCTTTAGCATGTTTTATTAAATCTAGGTTTGTAAGTGGTCTCCGAGGCAGGTTATTCAGTTTTTTGACCTGTACGGTTTCAAATACAATGCTGTACCCCCTGCTTTATAGGGTTTCAGGTAAAGAGCGTTTCCGCTCTTTCTATCTATTGCGATAGCCTCCATACTTTTATTATGTCGTTTAGTTTCATCTAGCTGTTTCTTATTACTATCAGCAGTGTTAACAGCTTTTGCTACGCCCGAAGCGCCTCCTATAATTGCACCGAGAGCCGAGAGGCCAGCAAAAATTGGTATGAGAGGTAAAATACCCCCTGTAGCTGTAGGTACCGGAATAATTTGAGGTACTTTAACGTTTTTTCTACCTCCTACGTTTTTAATGATTCTTCTAGCGGCGTTCAACGCATGGTGTATTAAATCCTTTCCCGTGAGGGTCTTACTTGCTCGATTTACCGTACTTACAAGCTTCTTTAAAATACCTCCTTTAAAAGTGACAATTTTCTTTGTATTTGCTATCTTCTTTGTCCTTCTCCTACTAGTCTTCCTATTCACGCCCATTCCTAACTTTTGTTTAACCTTCATTATACCGGTTACAAGCAGAGCTGAAGCCTTTTCCCCTAACCTGGAGTCTTTAGCTTTAACACGTCGCCAGGCAGCTTCTTCTAAAACACGATCTGCCTTATGTTTACTATCCAAGTCTGAACTTTGAGCGTACGAAATATCGTGCTGCATACACGCCTGATCCAAGGGGTTTATGCCTTTATCTCCTCTTTCTAATCTTTTAGATAATTTAGTTCCGGGTCCGCAATATTGGTAAGAAGGCAGGTGTAGTTCGATAGGGAGCCTGTCGATGAACTTGTTAACAACACTGTTATCCTGATGAGTCAACATCACGTACTGAGATAAGAGATCAGATCCATCTCTATTTATACTCGGCGAAAACTTACTGTCTCAAACTATTGCTAGTGGTAGTAAAACACAAATAATTTTTTTTTTATACGTTTATTCTTTATTAAATACATTTGTAATAGACAATCGTGAAAATTTCTTATATAACTTATTCAATACACAATACGATTTTATTTCATTTCGTAATACATACAAAGCGTTTATATAATTTTCTAACCTATTTCTATATTCAGTCATCCTCAACTTCTTATGGTACATCTGTTGATGTCTCGTGAATTGCTGGCTATGACGCTGCCGGTGCTTGCTGATTGGGTTGCAGCTGACTGTGTACGACATTGATAAATTTTGATGGATAAAGTTTTATTATCTCTAATAAAATGAGCGAGTTCAATCCACCGCGATCTTTTAAATTTAACGTCGAGTAGTTACCGCACGACAATTCGGCTGAGAATAAAATCGATTCGTTTGACACGTTCTTCTGACGTCTCACTCCTTCAGCTGTGTTCTCTACACTTGCGTAGTAGAAGTACGAGAAATTAAGGTGACGTAATACACGAGCATGTTGGTTAATAAGCGGTGCTAGATGCATGATCCTTTGAAATTCGTCTTTTACCGTTATCTTCCGCTGGTTATAACATATCATCACCGTGTTGCCGTAAAAAACACTATGATTAAACTCAACGTAAAGATTCGTACATAGATGGAATTTCAGCTTTTTATCGTTGCATATTTTCGTGGAAAAGAAGTCTTTGAACATTGCTTCGACTCGGACATCATACAGCTCGGACCATATACTTTCTGTCAACATAATTTCACCATGCTCACATATGTTGTTGATACATTCCAATTTAACAGTCACGTCAAATTCATTAGGTTGTTCAGGCGGGATAATTCCTACTAGGATATCATGTAAATGAATAGAGTCTTCTCTTGGTCTCATGACAAATAGAGGATATTGTACAGATCCTAACAACTGCATGTGTTCACCCGGATAGACTGTAATCAACGACGATTCTGGTGTTGCTACATTATCTGTACTTTGTACCTGTAAGCTTGATGCATCGTCTGCATAGTATGGTTTGTTCGTACCTAAACAAGAAATAATTATTCAGTAACATTCAAAGGATTTCGTTCTTTTAAAACATACCTATTTCTTCATGCATCACTTCGTAGTCTTGAGCCTGGATATAACTGCTTGGTTCCGGAATTGATAAGTTTGCTGATTGATCCGGTTCATCATAATGTTGATCTAAAATGAAATAAATTATTCAAATGTATATACACACACACACGAACCGTTTTCTTTCTTACCCATTTCAGCACTACTTGTAAACGTGTCTCCATAGCGATGATAATAATAATCAGGACTGCCTAAACTCATCATGGTACTGTTACACGATCAACTGTTGCACTCTAATGACTAATAGCCTTTCATCGAAATACATTTTATAGCGATTTCTACACATGCGCATGAATACACGTCTTCAATCCAGTTGAATCATAACGAACAACCCTATGACTCAGAGTTAATCCCTGTAAAACAGATTCTGGGAACTGAGGTAAAAACAATATCGAGAAATGACATGTTTCTACATGTTAAATTGTTTTCGCATAATTACTTGATGACGTGTCTAATAATCTAATTTGGGGAACAGTATAATCGAGGTCGTTAATTGCTTTTCATTAACTGACTCGAGTCATACGTAATAATTGTTTCAAAGTGATTTGAGATACATTAAGAAAAATTAGACTTTCTTCACGATTATCTCATATAAGACTGACTAATTGTCTTGTATGTAATTAGCACATTCGGATAATCTTAGAAAACATATTTAACCGAACGTCAGTATTAAAATTTTATTTTATTTTTTAAGTTTTTTTTTTAAATAAATCTTTAGGATTCAAAAAGCATTTTTCCTATTATTATTATTAATGTACAATATTTATCAATATTTTCCGGGAATTATTTTTAAATAAATTGGATTTAATCAAATATACGTGAAAGCATTTTTATAAATAACTCGTATGCAGTAATTTAACAGACAAGCTCCGTGGTCTCGGGGTTAAGCTATGGACTTCTAAACAGACGTACTTTACGAACCCTGGTTCGAAACTCGTTGGATCCATTGATTTTTATAAAAAAGTGTAGCAGGTTGCCTATCTACAGGTGTATAGAAATCTACTATACCGATCACATGACGTCACCGATAGATGGCAGTAGTAATACTAAAAATTCAAATCCAAGGGCGGGAAATCCTAGATGACAAATTGAAAATGACAGATACAAAATGGCGGATATGTAAATGACATTCAAAATTGACAGATTCAAAATGACATTTCAAAATGTCTATTCAAAATGGCTATTCAAAATGGCTATTCAAAATGGCGATTCAAAATGGCTATTCAAAATGGCGATCCAAAATGGCGTTTCAAAATGGCTATTCACAATGGCGATTCAAAATGGCTATTCAAAATGGCGATCCAAGATGGCGATTCAAAATGGCGATTCAAAATGGCGATTCTCAATGGCTATTCAAAATGGCGATTCAAAATGGCTATTCAAAATGGCGATTCAAAATGGCGATTCAAAATGGCGATTCAAAATGGCGATTCAAAATGGCTATTCAAAATGGCGATTCAAAATGGCTATTCAAAATGGCGATTCAAAATGGCCGCTGAGTAGGGATAGGAGTGGGGAGGAGTGGGGGGCCTAAGTGGCGGGCTAAGTGGGGGTAGTGGGGATAGGAGTGGGGAGGAGTGGGGGTAGGAGTGGGAAAAAAAGGAGTGGGGGTCATCTCAATGGGTGGAATACCTACTTTTCTTTGCTAGAAAATAAACAAAAAATGGTAAACAAAATCAATTATCTACTTTCAATGTCCGTGTATAATGTATAATGTATTTAACAGATTTCTAAGTTCTATAGACTATTATATAGTAAGAAGTATCAATGAAAAGAGAAAAACACTGTCACTAACGGAATGCAAAATGTAGAACTTATAAAATTATTCGAGTCGAAATAATGTCTGTGACGCTTTCCCCCTCTTCGACGGAAGAGTGGTGCAGGTGGTAGCGTCGACGAGGCCGATGTTCAGGAAGATGAGCACATTGGTAAAGTTGGTGATCCCCAGATTCGGAGAATACAGAATACCAAAGTTGGCACTAATAGCTAAGTAAGGGTACGTTTAGAAAATGATTCATACAAGAAAAGGTCTAAAACATAAAGAAAAATCAATATTGAAAAAAATAATGTTACTGACTGTTTCGAAAGAAGTTTTTACGACTAAAGATGAGAACTGCTTGGCTTGGAATTTCGAAGTGTGCATAGCATGGATGCGAAGCAATTGATACTACCATAGAGACGTGATGAGTTGGTTGTTGGTTAAGGTGCCATAAAAGTTATCGTCCCATATTCATAGCATAAGATGTGTTTAATATAGAGTAACACATCTTTATAGATTATGCTTCTTAGAATTATTCTTCTTGACCAAACTATTTGATTGCAGTATTGGTCTGGAGAAAACCATTGTAAAATTGTGACCATAAGTGATGGTTGGTAGGAATCAGTTGGATCTGCCATTGTATTCTTCCAGTTGAAAACCATTTAGTATTAGCTAATGCCGGTGGAAGATTCATTTATGTAGACGAAGAAGAAACAGTACGTAGTAAGTAACAATGCAAAAACAAAATTTTGAAAAGTGAATCTGAGGAATTCAGTGAACGTACTTTGAACAGTATACAGCGTGTCCGGAGTTAGAACGCATTAATTTTAAGGGGTGATAGAAGACATCAAAAGGAACAAAAAAGTCTTATACAACTTTGTTCTAGATCTTTACTTTTCCAGAAAAAAATAATAAAGTTGGAAACTTTAACACCATTTTGCCACGTTAATAATAATACTTTAATTACATTGACTACTCTTATAAATGTTTTATAAATTGTAACTTCAATGTAATTTTAATGTAACGGTTTCACGAGAACATCTAACGCTTGTTCCACTTGATAATCATCATCCAGCTTTGTTGTTGACTGCTAAGACTGTAATGTGAATGTTTTTTACAATAAAATTAATAACATTTTAGAAGTTTGTGTTCCCAAAAGTAAACCTAAAGCTAGTAAATATCCTTCTGGGTTCACACCTGAAATAATCCGAGACATAAAGTTAAAACAATATTATCACAAGAATAGAAACCGATCACAGTTTAACTCTATTGAATTTAAAAGATTACGTGCTCTAATCAAACGGAATATTAATATTGCACACAAAAACTATTTACAGACTATTGAACATAATATTAGTAATGGGGACGTAAACACTTTTTGGAATTATATAAATACAAAACGAAAGAACCGCGGGGCAGATGTAAATTTTGAATTGGATGGACAGTTAGTCACCAGCAATGGAGTAGCACAAGCATTTGCAGATTACTTCTCATCTGTATACAATCCATCTTCTTCCACTGCTATTTCCTATGATTATAATTATGTAACTTCTGATGTTTTAAACATTCAATCACTCGAATTGTCTGATGTAGTAAATGCAATAAACAAATTGAAATCTAGTAAATGTGTGGGAGTTGATGGTATACCTAGTTATATTTTTAAGGGATGCTGTGAGTATTTAGCTAGACCTTTGCTGACAATATTCAACATATCACTTAAGACTTCCACATTTCCAAGCAAATGGAAAGAAACTAAGGTTGTGCCTATTTTTAAATCTGGAAATCGTAACAATGTATCCAACTATCGGCCCATTTCAATCCTATCAGTACCTGCAAAAATATTTGAGTCTGTAGTATACAACAAAGTCTATATGCATATAAAAAGTTTTATTTGTAACGAACAGCATGGTTTTGTTAAACGTCGTTTTACTGATACCAATCTAATGTGTTTTTGTGAAGAAATTTGTCAAACTTTAGATGATGGAGGTCAAATGGGTGTTATTTATACGGACTTATCAAAAGCCTTCGATAAAGTTGATCACTTAATCTTATTAAAGAAATTGTCATCTGTTTATGGATTTTCTGAGTTTCTTATTAACTGGTTTGCGTCTTATCTAAACAGCAGAAAACAATATGTACATTATTCAGGCTCTAAATCAGCATCATATCTTGCAATGTCTGGTGTACCTCAAGGGTCAAATCTAGGTCCATTGCTTTTTGTGCTTTTTATTAATGATCTGCCTAACTACTTTAAGAATTCTAAATGTTTGTTATATGCAGATAATCTGAAAATTTTCAGAAACATTAAAACTATTGATGATGCTAACTTACTGCAAAAAGATATTGATGAATTGCTTCGTTGGTCTAAAAACAATAAATTATCGTTCAATGTATCTAAATGTTCCGCGATGACGTATTCATTAAAAAATCAGGTCTTAATAACAACATATAACATATATAACATTGTTCTTAACAAAGTGGCTACTATTAGAGACCTTGGGGTACACTTTGATAGCGTACTCTCTTTTAATTATCATGTGGAAAAAATAGTGAATGAAAGTCTTTGCAATCTTGGTTTCTTAATAAGAAATTGCCAAGGTTTTAATAATACGCAGTCACTACTTCTCCTTTATAAGTCTTTTGTCCGGACAAAACTAGAATATGCTTCACTAATTTGGAATCCTTCTACACAATCTAATGTTCATAAGATTGAAAGAGTCCAAAATAAGTTTTTAACATTTTTATATTTTAAGAGATTTGGACGTAATCCTGAGTATGAATCTTATAATCCTATAAGACATTTATTCCATTTACCCAAACTAGAAAATCGGAGGTTATCTTTTAAATTATTATGTTTAAATAAAATTTTTACTAATTGCATTGACTCGCCTGAAATATTATCTAAATTTAAGTTTAATATTCCGTGTCATGGTCTGAGGTTCAAATGTACTTTGTATATATCAATTTTTAAAACTAATATGAGATTGCACTCGCCAATTCATTATCTTTCTAGAGCTTTTAATTACTTTCACCACCTGTTAAAGTTTGGCATCTTTGGGGTAAATAGCATCATTATACGTAATGAATTAAAACAACTTAATCTGTTATAACCATGAAACTTAGTATATATCAGATAATATATTCATTTTAAATTTTTCGTAATAGAAATAGAACTAAGTACATTTTTATTTTTATATACATTTTTATAATAATATGTTTAAAATATTTTTCATTCAACTCTGGTAATCTCATTAAAAGTGTTTTATTTTATAGTATTTATTTTGAAATGTCTGTTTTACTTATTGGCGAATTGCTTTAATTTTTAGTATATGTAAGAAACATGTAATGAGGTTTTTATTAACCTGTTTGTTTCTTGATATAAATAAGTAAATAAATAAATAAATAAATAAATAAATAAATAAATAAATAAATAAATAAATAAATAAATAAATACCCGCAGGGTGGCTGAAAGCGGGCAGCCATTGGGGAGTAGCGCCCCCACGGGTACCAGCTCAGTACACCTCGTTCCAACACACATACCTGCCCGTAAACTCAACCATATAAACACACAGTTTTCTAAATTAACCCAAACACACATACACTACACACACGTACACTGCATACGGGCAGGTCACCAACACGCACACTCATTCCTTGTTTGACAGCGCGGGGAACTAGTTTCAGTCTGGGATCCTTGGGCTCGCCTGCTGGAGGGTACAGCGGATAAAACTGGGTTCCGGGGTGTGCACTCCCAGGCTGCAAGGTAGTACAGGGGCCCGGGTCGGTCTAGCCAACATGACCTGGCTGCCCTATCAACTTGCGAAAATCTCGCTTATGCCGTAATGCCAGGTGGCGCCTGGACCGGGAACCTTGCGGTATAATGCGGGGGCTCCGTCGAGGCCACCAGAGTCGGGTTCTTTGGAATCCTTTGGCTGTTGCTGGTTCCTCAGGCTGTCAAACACTCAAAGGAATAAAATCCATGTACACTACACTTACACACACAAATAAATACTTTATTAACAATTATTAATATGGAAGTTCAATCAGTAAATGAAGTTTCAAAAGTGCCCCTTGCCACGCAATCGGAGCTTCCCGGCTCCACCCCCTCAAACTCCCCTTTAGTCATCCCTATCCCTAACTCTATTCCGGTGGATGAGGTAGCCACCATAAACACCCCCCAAACCCCCATTATGGTGGATGTTTCACCAGCTGTTATTTCGCCTGTTGTGTCTACGAAAACTAAAAAAAGGAAAACTGTAACTAATGGTACAGATGATGTTGAAAATGTGATTGATACTGTAGCTCCGAGATTCTTGATAATTGAAAGAGAGGACGGCGACTTCTCAAAAGTAAACCCGTTTATTATTAATAAGTTTATTCGATCGAACGTAGGAGAGGTTAAAAGCATTAGAAAGGTTAAAGAAGGATTGTTGGTTGAAACTGCTAGTACCAAGCAGTCAAAACGGCTCTTAGAGTTGACTACGTTTGAAGATTTTAATGTTAGTGTGCGTCCACACCAGTCGTTGAATTTTTCTAAAGGTGTTGTGACTTGTTCTGATCTTGTCAATTGTTCAACGGATGAAATACAAGTTTCCCTAAAGAAATACCACGTTACGGAGGTAAAGAGATTGACGTATCGCAGGGATGGTGTGTTAATCAATTCTGGTTCTCTTCTGCTAACTTTTTCTGGCACAGTCCTGCCAGACAAAATCAAAGTGGCTTTTTATTCGCTGCCCGTAAGGCCTTACATTCCGGCACCGCTGAGATGTTTCCGCTGTCAGCGGTTTGGTCACTCGGCTGCAAGGTGTACACGTGAACAGGTTTGTGTATGCGGGAAATCGTTGCACCAAGGTCAGCCTTGTCAGACACCAGTTCGGTGTGTAAATTGTGACGGGGAACATTCGGCCAGATCGCAGAACTGTCCTGTTTATAAGCAGGAGACGGCAATTCAAAAGATCAAGACCTTGAAACGGTTATCTTATGCCGACGCCAAGCGAGAGATTGTTGGGCCGAACCTTCCGGATCCAAAAATGTCGTATGCTAAAGCCGTGACCACTTCATCTAAGCCGGAGAGCGGTATGATAAACGCCATTATACCGGAAATTAAAAAACTATTTGACGAGTTTGTGAAATCATTTACGGAATCGTTGCATAATACAAGGCGTACTATGATCAGGGCTGCACCATCGGTGATAGCATACCAGGACGTTGCGCAGTCATCCACTTCAACCTATATACCACCGTCAGGGGTACCACAAGTGATACCCAAACCTTTTCCTCCAGAGGGGCCCGAAAATCCTTTTTTCTCGTTGCCCCCTATTACACCACCTCCGAGGGATGATTCAACCTCGGTAGGCAGCCAGGATTCTATTGCGAGCGTTTTTATAGCAGCTCCCAAAGGCAAGCGAGGATGGCCAAAGGGGAAGGCCAGATCCAAAACTCGCTAGCAAATTGCCTTTAGTGGTAATTTTTAATTTTTTCATCTGTTAGTTGTTTTCGTTACTTAATTTATTCTTTTATATTTTTTTATATTTTTTTTTCTTGTCTTCGGTTACCTTTTAACTTATTTTTTAATTCATCTTTATGGACGGTACTACAATACCTACACAAACGTCACAAATTATTTCCTGGAATTGTCGAGGTTTTATCAACAATTTAAGCCATCTACAGTTGTTGGTAGCCGACCAATGTCCATGGCTCCTGTGTCTGCAGGAGTCTCTTTTTAAGTAGGATAAAACTTACAATTTAAAAGGATACAGCTGCGAACGTCGCGATGCTCCAGCAAACGTCCGCGTTCGTGGTGGTGTGGCGATCTTTATTAGAGAAGGGGTGTTATATGACTCGATCGCTCTCTTAAGCGATCTGGAAGCTGTCGCCATTCGAGTTACACACCCTGTTACAGCAACAGTCTGTTGCCTATATCTTCCTCCTGGTCGTAGAGACTCCTGGTCCACAGACGATATAGAAGATTTGCTCCGGCAACTACCCAGTCCGTTTATTCTTACAGGAGATTTTAACGCTCATAGCCCCACTTGGGGTTCTACCAAAACCGATGGCTATGGCCGAAGGATAGAAAGCATTTTAGAGCGGAACGACGTTTGTCTCTTAAATACCGGACTGAAGACCCATTTTGTAACCGAAAACGGTACCTTTACGGCGATAGACCTAACACTTTCCTCACCTTCTCTGATACCACGCTTAGAATGGTCAATCATTCCAGACCTCCATAATAGCAACCACTTCCCACAAGCGATTAGCTTTCTTGATGTCAACGTCAATTTCGACGTCGTGCGACCGCCACGATGGCTGGTAAATAAGGCAAACTGGCAGCTATACGACGAGACAGTCCGTCTCCCCGCAGTTACCCAGGACATCGATGCAAGTGTAATAGCCATAACGTCTGCAATAGTAGAAGCAGCAACAAAGGCTGTACCGAAGTCACATACCCACGGTACAAAACATCGATTTCGTGTACCGTGGTGGAACAATGAAATCAAAGCTGCTATTGCAGACAAGCGCCGAGCTTTTCTTCTATTCCGAAATAATCCAACGACCAACAACCTAGTGGAATATAAGCGGTCTAAAGCAAAAGTGCGGAAGTTGGTTCTGGAATCCAAACGAAACTCGTGGTCAGATTACATATCGACAATTAACAGTAAGGCTACCGTTAGTGATGTCTGGAGGAAAGTGGGCACCATTCGGGGTCGACACAGTCGGCCGACTCCCATTCAAATTGAGAACGGCAATGAAGTTGTATGCGACGCTGGCGAGGTTTCGAATCTACTCGCCAAGCATTTTGCTAGCGTCAGCAATGACCATTCTCATTCCGAAGCATTTCGTAGGGCAAAACCTCAACTGGAGCGTCCTTTGGACTTCTCTACCGAGGAGTATAAAGAATACAATCTCCCGTTTTCCTTTGAAGAACTGGAGCACGCTTTGTCTTTTTGCTCTAAATCCGCTCCAGGCCCCGATTCCGTAACATATGAAATGCTAGGAAACTTGCCAATGACGGAGAAACGCACGCTCCTTGATCTCTTCAACAAGATCTATAGCAGCGGGCAGTATCCGTCGAGTTGGAGAGAGGCAACTGTCGTGCCTATACCGAAGAATGGTGCTAAGGTCGCCCAAGTATCAAATTATAGACCCATTTCATTGACATGTACCATGAGTAAATTGCTCGAGCGCATGGTTAATGTGCGTTTAATCTGGTTTCTGGAGGACAGTGGTGTGTTAGATACCAACCAATTCGGTTTTCGCAAGAACCGGTCTACAACTGACGCTCTAGTTCAACTTGAACACGCTGCTCAAGTATCTTTCGCAAAGCGACAACACATGATCGCAGTGTTCGCCGATCTCTACAAGGCATATGACACAACGTGGCGCTATGGTATATTGGCGCGCTTACACGGTTGGGGTATGAGGGGTAAACTGCCAGGTTTCATTTCTGACTTTTTGAGGGAAAGGTACATTAGAGTGCAAGTGGGAACCGCATTTTCCGACAGGATTTCCATCAAAAACGGCGTCCCTCAGGGTTCCTCGATCAGTGTTACTCTTTTTATAATATCCACTTTTGGTTTATTATCCAACCTAGGTCCTAGCGTATACGGTTGTCAATATGTGGACGACATTGTGTTGTATGCTATTGATTCCTCCATTGACGACGCGCAAAATCGAGTGCAGTCGGCACTCGATGCATTGGTACAACGAGCAGAAAGTAGGGGTTTCACTTTTTCTATCTCTAAGTGCAAAGGTTTGCACTTCTGCAGGAAGCGTTCCTGCAACAGAGACCCCGAAATCTCGCTCCGAGGCGAAACAGTCAGTTTCGTCAACGAAATAAATTTTCTGGGTCTAACCTTTGATCGACGCCTAAACTGGCAGATGCAGGTATCCAACCTAATAGGTTATTGCAGGAAGGCGCTGGATATTTTAAAGTGTCTTGCAAACACTAGATGGGGTGCGGACAGAGAATGGCTACTGCGAATATACCGTGCAGTAATTGCATCAAAGCTCGAGTACGGTTCTATCGTTTATTCTTCTGCAAGACAGACAGTCTTACGCCGACTAGATGCAGTACATCACGCTGGCGTCAGGTGGGCAACAGGCGCGTTTCGTACCAGTCCGATACAAAGTCTTTTGTGTGAGGCTGGTATTCCCTCCTTGCAGAGGCGACGCGACTTGTTACTGACGAACTATGCCATAAAAGTGGAAGCCTGTCCGACCAACCCCAACTTTAATCTTTTTCACGACCCCGCTCACCGTAGATTCTTTAATCGTTTCCCAACTGCCACCCGTCCAACTATCATTAGAGCTATCGAGGTGTTGGATCGTCTCCCAATCATGATAGATATAACAGGAGTTTATTCGATAGACCAGAACCGTGTAGCTCCGTGGGTTGTTCCACCGGCGAATTGTCGCCTTGATCTACTGCGTTTCCCAAAGCAAGAAACCATACCGGAGGAATATTGTAAAGGATTCCGAGAACTCCTGTCTCACTACATAGACTATTTGTGCATTTACACCAATGGCTCCAAGTCACCAAATGGTGTCGGGTGTGCAATACATTCTTTAGATTTTAGCGGGTCGTGGTTATTACCTTCCGAATCCAGCGTCTTTACAGCAGAGCTTTGTGCCGTTTATCACGCACTGTCATTCTGTTTACAGTCGTGTAAAAATTCATTTATTATTTGTTCCGATTCCTATGCTGTAATATCTTCACTGTCTAATAATTTTTCCGATGGGTCCATTATAAGTAATATCATAGACCTTCGCTATAGGTTGTATACGGCGGGAAAGGTCATTGTTTGGATATGGGTACCCGGTCACGTAGGAATCGATGGAAATGAACAAGCCGACCAATTAGCAAAGCAAGCCGCATCGTCTGAAGGTTTTCCAGACATGATTCGTGTGCCGGTATCAGATTTCAAGCGCAAGGCTAAACAACTCTTACTAGCTGAATGGCAGCAGAGTTGGCAATCCATCGATTCCAAATTACGAAGTATCAAACCTTCCGTGACGAAATGGGTGTGTCCCACTAATCTATCACGCAAAGAACAGGTGATTCTCACCCGACTGCGTATAGGACACACCCGTCTCACCTCCTCGCATCTACTTCACGGTGAACCTGCTCCCATCTGTGAACACTGTCAGGTGCCGCTCACAGTACAACATTTGTTAGTCGAGTGCGCACAGTTTGCTCGACATAGGCAGCACTTCAATATAGCTGACACACTAACAGAGGCACTAAGTAACACAGCTTCTGCCATCGAGAGACTATTTGCGTATCTCCGGTCAATCGGGACTTTGTTACAGCTTTAAATTTTACTACATCCGTGTACATGTATATTATACACTTTTGTTTATTTATAATATTCGACTGTGATATTTTAGATATTTTGCACTCGTACTATATACTTTACTTGTGATTTTTCGACTGTGATACTTGCCTTACATTTTTATTTAATTTTAATTTTACAATTTTATCTATACACTTTTATTTTTATACATTACATTAAATTTTATAGTCTGATATAACCTTACCCTCCTTTCCTTTACTATCCTTCCCGTTCATTACTACCATTAGTGTAATTTATTTGTAAAATTGTCCAATACTGAGCTATGTGTAATATTCTATATATGATTTCATGTGCTTATTGTTATATATATTTTATCGGTGTTGAATTACCGCTGAAGTTTCTAAAATTACATATGCGGCTAATAACCTTAGCAGTTGATGCCGCCTTTAAACAATTAAAAAAAAAAAAAATAAATAAATAAATAAATAAATAAATAAATAAATAAATAAATAAATAAATAAATAAATAAATAAATAAATAAATAAATAAATAAATAAATAAATAAATAAATAAATAAATAAATAAATAAATAAATAAATAAATAAATAAATAAATAAATAAATAAATAAATAAATAAATAAATAAATAAATAAATAAATAAATAAATAAATAAATAAATAAATAAATAAATAAATAAATAAATAAATAAATAAATAAATAAATAAATAAATAAATAAATAAATACCCGCAGGGTGGCTGAAAGCGGGCAGCCATTGGGGAGTAGCGCCCCCACGGGTACCAGCTCAGTACACCTCGTTCCAACACACATACCTGCCCGTAAACACAATCATATAAACACACAGTTTTCTATTTTAACTAAAGCACACATACACTACACACATATACACTGCATACGGGCAGGTCACCAACACGCACACTCATTCCTTGTTTGACAGAGTGGGGAACTAGTAGCAGTCTGAGATCCTTGGGTTCGCCTGCTGGAGGGTACAGCGGATAAAACTGGGTTCCGGGGTGTGCACTCCCAGGCTGCAAGGTAGTACAGGGGCCCGGGTCGGTCTAGCCAACATGACCTGGCTGCCCTATCAACTTGCGAAAATCTCGCTTATGCCGTAATGCCAGGTGGCGCCTGGACCGGGAACCTTGCGGTATAATGCGGGGGGCTCCGTCGAGGCCACCAGAGTCGGGTTCTTTGGAATCCTTTGGCTGTTGCTGGTTCCTCAGGCTGTCAAACACTCAAAGGAATAAAATCCATGCACGCTACACTTACACACACAAATAAATGCTATTTAACAATTATTAATATGGAAGTTCAAACAGTAAATGAAGTTTCAAAAGTGCCCCTTGCCAGTACAACGGAGCTTCCCGGCTCCACACCTATCCAAACCAGTCCCCGATCCCCAATTAACCCTATCCCTACCCCTATCCCTGTCATTCCCCATCCTAGTATCAGCGGAGAAAATTTAGGCGATAACAACGTTCAATCTCCGCATAAAAGAAAAAAATTAGGCGAGTCATCGCCAGAGATAGTGGAGCCAATACGAGATAAAGTACCGATTAGTTATTCGAGAATAAATTATGTGGTAATCGAAAGAGAAGACGGCGCAGATTTTTCTGGTGTTAGTCCTTTTGTTATATCGCGTACTCTAAAAAACTTATTAGGAGAAGTTCAGAATGTAAGGAAGGTTAAAGAAGGTTTATTGATAGAATTGAAGGATAAGGAGCAAACAAAACGTCTATTCAAAGTCGACTTGTTTGACAAATTTAAAGTAAAAGTGTATGCTCATAAAACGTTAAATTATGTTAAAGGCATTGTCACGTGTAAAGATCTGAATAATTGATGAAATAAAAAGCGAGCTAAAATCTCAAAAAGTCGTAGAAGTCAAAAGACTTACTACCAGGCGACAGGGAGAAGTTCAAGAGACAGCCTCGTATCTCCTAACATTTATCGGAACTCGTTTGCCAGAACGCATAAAAGTGGCTTTTTATTCGTTGACGGTTCGACCATATATACCCGCGCCTCTACGATGCTTCCAGTGCCAAAGATTTGGGCATACGGCGATGAACTGCCGTAGGGAGCAGATCTGCGTATGTGGAAAACCGGTTCACCAAGGGAGACAATGCGAAGGTCCCTTGAAGTGTATTCATTGTGAGGGTGAGCATTCTGCCAGGTCTTTCAACTGCCCCGTTTATAAGCAAGAGGTTGCGATTCAGAAAATTAAGACCTTGAAAAGACTTAGCTATTATGAAGCTAAACAAGAATACCTTCGCATATCACCACCTGCGCAGCAGGTTACCTACGCCAGGGTAGCTCAACAGCAGCCGCAGTCCTCCATTTCAGTACTTCTGCCAGAGATAAAGAAGATGATCACGGAAGCAGTAATAAACACCTTAGAAAAATACCAAATTTCTGGAAAAACACCCTTAACACCTTTACCTAATATTACACCCTTAACCCACAATATCCATTCTTTTGTCCCATCTCAATATCATATCCAGAAGATTCAACCCACAACAAGTCTTCCTCCCATTGAAGACCCTCCTGATCCCACCTTTCCAATCCTAGATCTGACGGGTCCTTCTACCCAAAATAGCCACCTCTCGTCAGAAGAATCAGAAGCACCTCTTAGTCAAACCTTAAAAACCTTTAAAACAGTAAAAACAGTAAAAACCAAGAAGAAAAAAGGTTGGCCTAAGGGCAAACCAAGAGGTTCTCAAGGTTTATCGCATTTCAGCAATTAATATATTTAACCTCGGCCATTTGTTTTTTCTACTTTGTAATTCATCATCATTGTAATTCATATCTTTTAAATTTATCTTCATGGACAATATTACAATATTTAAACAAACGACGCACATTATTTCCTGGAATTGTCGAGGGTTTATCAACAATCTAAGCCATCTTCAGTTGTTGGTAGCCGAGTACTCTCCGTGGCTCCTATGTCTACAGGAGTCGCTTTTTAAAGTGAATAATATCTATCAATTAAAGGGTTACTGCTGTGAACGTCGTGATGCTCCAGCAAACATCCGAGTTCGCGGCGGCGTGGCTATTTTTATCAGAGAAGGGGTGTTATACGAATCGATCGCTCTTCTAAGCGATTTGGAAGCTGTTGCTATTCGAATCACCCACCCCTTCACTGCAACAGTCTGCTGTCTGTATTTTCCTCCCGGCCCTAGAGACTCCTGGTCACCAGACGACATAGAAGAACTCATCCGGCAATTACCAAGCCCGTATATTATCACAGGAGATTTAAACGCTCATAGCACCACCTGGGGTTCTACCACGACCGACGGTCATGGCCGCATGTTGGAAAGGTTTCTAGAGCAGTACGATGTTTGTCTCTTAAATACTGGCGATAAGACTCATTTTGTGGCTGAAAATGGTACCTTTTCGGCGATAGATATAACACTTTCTTCTCCGTCTTTAGCATCACGTTTAGAATGGTCGACCATTCCTGACCTACACAATAGCGATCACTTCCCACAAGCAATCGATTTTCTTGACGTTAACGTCAACTTTGACGTCGCACGACCGCAACGATGGTTGTTAGATAAGGCGAACTGGCAGTTATTCGAGGAGACAGTTTCTCTCCCTGTAGTTACTGAGAATGTCGATGCCAGTGTAGCAGCCATAACGTCTGCAGTGGTTGAAGCAGCAACTAGGGCTATACCTAAGTCATATACCCACGGTACGAAATCTCGAATCCCTGTACCGTGGTGGAACGATGAGATCAAAGCTGCCATTGCAGACAAACGACGAGCATTTCGTTTATTTCGAAATAACCCAACGGTCAACAACCTCGTCGAATTTAAACGGTCTAAAGCTAAGGTACGGAAGTTGGTGCTAGAATCTAAACGGAAGTCGTGGGCAGATTACGTCTCATCAATAAATAGCGATGCCACCGCTAAAGATGTATGGAGGAAAGTGCATACTATTCGGGGTCGGTACAATCAAACTCCTATTCAGATCCGAAGCGGCAACGAGATAGTTTGCGATACAGGTGAAGTTTCCAACCTACTCGCCCAGCATTTTGCTAACGTCAGCAATGATCACAGCTATACAGAGGCATTTCGTAGGACCAAACCTCAGTTGGAGCGTCCTCTTAATTTTATAATCGAAGAATCGAAAGTTTATAACCTTCCGTTCACATTAGAAGAACTGGAGCATGCTCTTAGTTTTTGCTCTAGATCCGCTCCAGGTCCTGATTTTGTTACCTACGAAATGCTAAATCATTTGCCGCCGACGGAGAAAAAAACGCTTCTTGATCTCTTTAACAAGATTTACAGCAGAGGACAGTACCCGTCGAGTTGGAGAGAGGCAACCGTCGTGCCTCTCCCAAAGAATGGTGGAAAAATTGTCGAAGTGTCTCACTATAGGCCAATTTCACTAACGTGCACCATGAGCAAACTACTCGAGCGAATGGTCAATACCCGCCTAGTTTGGTTTTTGGAGGATAGCGACGTGCTGGACAACTACCAGTTCGGTTTTCGGAAAAACCGATCGACAACTGATGCTCTGGTCCAACTGGAACATGCCGCACAAGTAGCTTTCGCCAAACGTCATCACATGATCGCTTTATTTGTCGATTTAAATAAAGCATACGACACAACGTGGCGCTATGGCATTTTGGAGCGCCTGCATGTCTGGGGCATGAGGGGTAACCTACCGACGTTCATCGCTGAGTTCCTGAGAGACAGATACATCAGAGTTCGCGTGGGAACTACCCTCTCTGACAGAACTACAATTGAAAACGGCGTCCCTCAGGGTTCGTCAATCAGCGTTACTCTCTTCATCATAGCAACTATCGGTCTCCTTTCCAACATCGGTCCTGGCGTCTACGGTTGTCAGTACGTGGACGACATTGTGCTGTATACAATCGACCCCTCCATAGACGACGCGCAAGATCGACTGCAATCGGCACTCGACACACTGGTGCATCGGGCAGAAAGTAGGGGTTTCAGTTTTTCCATCTCAAAGAGCAGGGGCCTGCATTTCTGCAGAAAGCGCTCTTGTAACAGAGACCCCGAAATCTTGCTCAAGGGCGAAACAGTCGGTTTCGTCGATGCCGTAAAATTTCTAGGACTAACTTTCGATCGTCGCTTAAGATGGCACGAACATATTGTTAATCTTGCTGGTTACTGTAGGAAAACGCTGAACGTATTAAAATGTCTCGCCAATACGAGATGGGGTGCGGACAGAGAATGTCTCTTAAGGGTGTACTGCACAATTATTCTATCAAAACTAGATTACGGTTCTGCTGTCTATTCCTCCGCAAGACAATCGGTTTTGCGTCGCTTAGATGCAATACACCATGCAGGTATCAGGTGGGCAACAGGCGCGTTCCGTACCAGTCCAGTACAGAGCCTGCTGTGTGAGGCTAGTGTACCTTCACTAGAGAGACGGCGCGACCTGTTGTTAGCGAACTACGTCTTAAAGGTAGCAGCCTGTCCGTCAAACCCCAACTTTAATCTCTTTCACGATCCTGCACATCGAAGATTTTTCAATCGGAATACTACTGCCACCAGACCTGCCATTATCAGAGCCGTCGAAATACTTGATCGTTTATCAATATCCGTAGATATCGCAGGAGTTCATTCGGTAGACCGAAATCACGTGCCTCCGTGGATTGTGCCTTCGGCAGACTGTCGTCTCGATTTGCTACCACTTTCGAAGCAGCAGACCGTCCCGGAGGAGTATCGTAGCGGATTTCGAGAACTCCTGTCGAATTATACCGACTACATTTATATATACACTGACGGCTCAAAGTCATTAAATGGTGTTGGGTGTGCAGTGTATACCTCGGAATTTAGCGGGTCGTGGTCCTTACCGTCGGAATCCAGTGTCTACACTGCAGAGTTATGTGCCATCTTTCAAGCGTTGTCATTTTGTCTCCGTTCACTTCACAGTCATTTTTTAATATGTTCAGACTCTTCCGCCGCAATTTCTTCTGTCACAAGTAACTTTCCCAATGGACCCATTGTCAGCATACTGATAGATCTTCGCTCCAGACTACATGTAGCAGGAAAGAGCATTGTTTGGGTATGGGTGCCCGGTCATGTTGGTATCGAAGGCAATGAACGAGCCGATCATCTAGCCAAGGGCGCAGCATATTCGGCTCGGTTTCCGGATATGATTCGTGTACCAGTATCGGACCTGAAGATCAAAGTAAAGCAAAGTCTATTTGCAGAATGGCAACAAAATTGGATTTCTACCGAATCAAAAATGCGACTGGTTAAGCCTTCTGTTGCCAGGTGGGTGTGCCCTTCTAAGTTTACGCGAAGAGAACAGGTGATTTTAACCAGACTTCGCATTGGGCATACCCGTCTCACCTCTATCCATCTCTTACGAGGTGAACCGGCACCGGTCTGCAACTACTGTCAGAGCACGCTCACAGTGAAACATATATTAGTTCAGTGTGTACAATATGCACTTCATAGACAACATCACAATATTGCAGGCACTGTGGCAGAGGTATTAAGTAACAATGTCTCTTCTATTGAAAGGCTATTTAGTTACCTCCGCTCAATTGGACTGTTGCTTAAATTTTAATGTTTTATGTATTTTTTTTCTCTCTTCATGTAATATATTTTATTGTTATCTTTTTTTATTTATACAATTTTATCTATACAATTATTTTATGTATATATACATCCACAAGGTAAATATTGTCAGTTCTAAATGTCTTTAGGTATATTAATTTTACTTACAATATAGTATTTTATTCTTCGTATAGTTATCATGAAATTAAGTGTAAGGCCATTTTTCGTTACAATTTCATACAAGTAAGTATGATTTAGTTCATAACTCAATTCCATGCGTTATCAAAATTCAACTGTCGATGCGGCGAATAACCTTAGCAGTTGAAGCCGCTAACTAACAAAAAAAAAAATAAATAAATAAATAAATAAATAAATAAATAAATAAATAAATAAATAAATAAATAAATAAATAAATAAATAAATAAATAAATAAATAAATCCCCTGAGGGGCTCACACCTTGTGAGTACAGGGGCTGGCAACCCGAGGTACCCTAGCTGGGCCTGTCTATACTTCAACTAGCCTTACGGACAGGTCCCTCTCTATCTATCTGTTCTATCTGGTCTCCCTTGACCAACTCTTGTTCCTTCCAGGCCCCGACGCTATTAGAGTATTCGAGGGCTAGGGGACCTTTTAATTTTCCTTCTTTCTTCTATGACGACGTATGCAATGGACTGGCTTAAGCAAATGATTATGGTTTTTGGATTTGACGTACGAGCTGGCGCTGCGGGGTGTAGCTTCACTTCACCTGAAGTGGAGTCAAGCTTCCGCAGGCCCCCGGCCTAGCAAGCGCTTAGGGGGGTGCCCACGTCGTCGGAGGCGTGGGATCCCCGAAGGTTATTTTTAACTTGTAAGGGACTGGAGTCCTAGGGAGTTGAATTTTCCTCCCACCTGGGCATATTCCCGGTGCAGCAGGGGAACTTGCTGGTGTCGGTGGTGATCCCGCCGTCATGGGTATACCCCACCGGGGCAGCTCCCCTAAGTTAGGGATTATTTTAGTCATGAGCGTTGATATTTTAAATCCGGAGCTTCCCGGCTCCACCCCTTCCCAATCCCTAATCCCAACCCCAACCCCAATCCCCACCTCCCCTTCAATCCCATTAACCCCTTCAATCCCAACCCTTTCCAATACAGATTTCCCCCCTATGAGAGAGAGTTTTTGGCATAGAGAGACGGTGGATTGTCCCCGGTTCCTAGTCATGGAGAAGAATGATGGTGATTTTGTAACTACTAGTCCATTTATTATATCAAAAGTTATTTATGGTCTAATAGGAAGAACTAAAATGGTTAAAAGAATGCAAGGGATGATTTTGATAGAGACAGTTTCGAATGCACAGTCGCAACGACTGTTGGAGGTTACCCGCTTTGGCGAATTTGATGTTAAGGTGTATCCTCACATGACGCTTAACATAGTGTAACAAGAGAGAAAAGGAACGAACCTCTTTTCGAGCGACAGGTGGTGTGTTCTTCCGCCTTCGAGAGAATGACGCATCGCACAAGCATGTAAATCAGACGTGGTTTATTCTGGTGTATTCTAGAAATACATGGTATGTTCGGGCGATTTCTGGAACGTTTATAGGATGGTATAAAGTCGACGTCGCGGAGAAAAGGATCAGTCAACAGCAAGTCATTAACTGTGTATTACAAAATAAATAGTGAATATAAATGTTGTATTAGAAATTCATAGTCTGTAAATAATAGTTTTTAATGGTTTATAATCATAGCGTTAATTTATAGTGTATTAATTAGTGTATAGAAATAAATATTTGTTTGTGAATAGACGATTTAAACAGCACTTGTATTATTATTTGAAAAGAACGTTACAATATCTAAGGGAGTAGTGTATTGTCGAGACTTTCTAAACTGCAGTCTGGAAGAAATTAAGCAGGGTTTGAAACATGAGGGTGTTGTTGAAGTAAGAAGGATTAAAAGTAGAAGAAACGGGGAACTTGTCGATACCCCCAATCACATTCTTACTTTTAACACACCTAAGTTACCTAAAAGTATCACTGCGGCATTTTATTCTTTAAGTGTAAGGCCTTATATTCCTCCACCTACTCGTTGTTTTAGGTGTCAATCTTTTGGTCACGTATCCTCTTCTTGTAATAAGTCGGAAGTTTGTATTTGCGGTAATCCTCCACACAGAGGTGAACCTTGTGTACAACCATTTACTTGCCCTAACTGTAAGGAGAGTCATACGGCCGTTTCGAGATCATGTACTATATACCAGCAAGAAACAAAGATTCAGGAAATTAAAACTATCCATAGGGTCACATACACTGAAGCGAAGCGGATGTCTAACACCCTTACTGTGCCTTCTCGTTCGTATGCTCAAACTACCATTACTTCAGAAGCGACAACACTTCGGTCGCTAATTCCTGAAATTAGAGGAATAATTAAAACTGAACTGGCTAAATTAACCAGCGTTCTTTCAGTTAAACGAAATACCTCCCCTGAAACCATTAGTGATAACGAGATCACAATTAATAGTCAAACATCAACTCCTAAAACAAATAAACCCATAGTACATGGTTCAACTAGTAAAAAACCTGATGTAAACATGACAACTGAAAATATCGCAGATAAAAGAAAACTCTCTCAAATTACTAATAACTCTGACGATGAGCGATCTAATGAGTCTAGTCTAGAATCAATCGATCGACTGATTTTGAAGAAAGTCACCAAGAAGAAAAGAGGATGGCCGAAAGGTAAGTCCCGTAAGGGACATACTAGATAATTTATTTATTTATTTATTTTTTTTTTTTTTCTCATTATACATATATATTTTTCAATGGATAATACACTTATCCTACAGTGGAATTGTCGTGGATTTTTAAGTAAGTTGGCCTCAATACACCTATTAGTTTCTGAATATAACCCCGACTGCCTCTGTATACAGGAGACTAAATTTAATGCTTCTCATAACTACACACTTAAGAACTACAGCTCTATAAGAAAAGATGTCATAGATGGAGAACGCGCACATGGTGGTGTTGCTATACTTATAAAAGAAAATATACCGTTTAGAACCTTACCGCTCGATACTGAACTGCAAGCTATAGCAATACATATGACACAACCTAGACCGATAACTGTCTGTAACATATACTTTCCTAACGTACCGTGGAGTGTTGAAACCTTTGAAGATATGGTTAGACAATTGCCTCATCCATATGTGATCTGCGGAGACTTCAATTCTCATAGTCTTACCTGGGGGTCTTCTAAAAATGATTGTCAGGGAAGGGCTGTTGAAAACCTGATTGACAGACTAGGTATGTGTCTTTTAAATAATGGCAACCCAACTCATTTTAATGTATCTACTGGGCAGTTTAGTGCCATAGATCTGACTCTTTGCACTCCATCCTTATCAACTAGTTTAGATTTTTCTACTGATCCAGATCTGCACTTTAGTGATCATTATCCGATCATCATTAATAAGATCAATTCTGACAACTCTCCCACGACAATTCCGCAAAAATGGATTTTAACTAAGGCTGACTGGAATTCATATAAGGAACACGTTGACACGTTGATCTCCTCGTCCAACACGGAGTTAATAATGTCCGATATTACAAATATCATAATAGAAGCGGCAACACAACATGTTCCAAAAACTAAACATGTTCTTCATAAACGAGTAGTACCGTGGTGGAACGAACAAATCCGAGATGTTATTGCTGCAAAAAAACGCGCACTTAATCTCCTGAAAAGAAATGCCACCATTGACAACCTAATCCAATTCAAAAGAGCTCGTGCGATATGTCGGAAAACTATACAGGAAGCCAAAAAGAATTCTTGGCGTGAATATGTTTCCACTATGTCCACTTCTACTGATATCGGCGAAGTGTGGAAAAGAATACGTGCCATTACTGGAAAGCGTAGTTGCTTTAATGTTGCTTTAAATGTAGATGATGAAATCATAACTGACCAACGAGACGTAGCTAATCATCTAGCGCAGCACTTTGCGCAGTTATGCAACATCGAAGATGCTGAAGCTACTAATATAGATTTCCATACAAATCAAGAATTAGTTTATAATCGCTTATTTAGTGTGGATGAATTAAATGAAGCACTTGAGAAAAGCGGCAACACGGCACCAGGCAGTGATGGCATCGTGAATGCATTCCTGAAACACTTATCTACAAATGCAAAAATTAAATTATTAAATGCGTATAATAATATATGGCAAACTGGCATTCTACCAGAATCCTGGAAGGAAGCTACTATAGTCCCTATATTGAAATCAGGAAAGGTGTCGACAAGCCCAACAAGCTTTAGGCCAATATCTCTAACAAGCTGTATTTGTAAGCTCATGGAAAGAATGGTTACTAATAGATTATCGTGGTTACTAGAATCCAGGAAATTACTAAGTAAGTATCAATTCGGATTTCGTAAAGATCATTCCACAACAGATGCATTAGTATACATCGAGAACGCTATACAAGGGAGTTTTCTTACAGGTCTTCACGTATCTGCCATCTTTATAGACCTCAAAAGTGCATTTGATACTGCTAGGCACAGAACCATATTAGAACAGTTAAATAAATGGAATATAAAAGGTTACTTACCCAAATTCATTAAGTCCTTCCTTGAAAACAGAACCATAAAAGTCAGAGTCGGCAATGTCTTATCCGAAAATTTGGATATTCAAAATGGGACTCCACAAGGTTCTTCACTAAGTGCCACTTTGTTTCTCATAGCCATACAAGGAATGTTAGCATCCATTGATACAACTGTTCAATACTGTGCCTATGCAGATGATATTGTGATATTTAAATTTGGAAAGTCTTTCAATAACATTGAAGTATCCTTGCAAAATGCACTTACTAAGCTATCATCGGAGGCCACCAAGAGGGGATTCCAAATTTCTACAGAGAAGACAGTCTCGCTGCACTTCTGTCGTAAGCGAAGCACCTGTCAACAAGAACATTCTTTCCAATTAAATTTGCTACCTGTAAGAAATGTAGATAATGTTTGTTATTTAGGCCTAATACTTGATAGTAAACTTACCTGGACATTACACATTAGTAACTTGAAAGCTCGATGTAACAACATTCTAAATATACTTAGATGTTTAGCAAACATAAATTGGGGATCCGATCAACAAACACTACTGATGTTGTATAAATCTATGGTTTTGTCTCGTATCGATTATATACTGTTGTATACTCATCTGCTAGACCATCCCGCTTGCGAGTATTAGAATCAGTACATAACACTGGAAACCGGTATATAACGGGTGCTTTTGTGACTAGTCCAGCAGAAAGTATGTATATTGAATCTGGGCTGGAACCCCTTTGGTTACGTCGCAAACGGTTATTATTAAACTACCGTTCGACATCATTATTACGTACACACAACCACATTCGAACAACTCTTCTTAACAATGCTCTCTTGAACATCTATGAAGTGAAACAAACTCGTACAAGACCGGCAACTGTTAGATCCGCTCTCGCCTCCAGGTCATGGGAAGTACCCGAGTCTGGCTTTTATCTAAACACCTTACCTAAAATTGCCCCATGGACTACACCAGCGATAGACATTCGTCTTGATCTTCAGAAATATAAAAAGTCAGAAACAGCCAGCAATGTCATCAAAACGGATTTTCAAAACATGCTTCACACTTACAGGCCGTGTAACGTTTTATATACAGATGGATCAAAGACAGAGTCTGGAACGGGATGCGCTGTAGTCAATGGCAACAATGTATTTTCCTGGTCACTTCCACACTGTTCTAGTGTATTTACATCTGAAATATATGCAATATTCCAAGCACTATCGATATGCCATGAGTCAACATCACCTACTCAAATAATCTGTACAGATTCTATGTCATCTCTAATATCAATACGCAACAGATTTAGTAAGGAAGCTTTAGTGCAAGACATATATGCATCATTAGCTAATCTAGCTACTGAAGGTAAACGTATTGTGTACATATGGATACCAAGCCACATTGGCATCTCTGGAAACGAGAAAGCCGATCAAGCTGCAAAATTGGCAGCAGCTCAGATTCAGAATGATGCTGATGTGGTCTGTCCAAAGGATGCTAAAATATATATTAAGCATAAATCTGAGCTTCGTTGGCAAACAATGTGGGATACCAGGAATAATGCCCTAAAAGAGATTAAACCCAGTATCAAACTGCAACCTTCAGAGACTGTGCTTACTCGCAAAGAACAAGCGGTGCTCTGTCGTTTAAGAATAGGCCATACTCGCTTAACGTCAACTTTTCTTTTAACAGAGGGAAATAGACCCAATTGTCTTACGTGTACAGTTCCACTCACTGTTGAACATCTACTTCTTGAATGTAGTGAATACACAAATCAGAGGAGAGTTTGTGGTTTATCTGATACCTTAAAAGAAATACTGAGTAACAATAAGGAAAACATTTTAAAACTATTGAAATTCCTGCGTTGTACAAACCTTATTTCTCAATTGTAAAACTATATAGTCTGTGATAAAAACTGTGATATTTACTATACTTAAATTATGATTATTTATTTATACAAATTATCTTAACCCGTTTTACTTATTTACATATTTATATACTTGTTACCGTTTTATTAGTGTTTTGTGTGGTATTTTATTACATATTTTAGTTCATTCTGGTTGTATATATTGTTGTACCCGTTCGTTAGTTATATTTACTTGTTATTGTATTGATTTGCTACTTATTACTAATCATATACATTGGTAATATACTATAGCAAAAGCGACAAATGACCCTGGCAGTCGAGTCGCTTACAAAAAAAAAAAAAAAAAATAAATAAATAAATAAATAAATAAATAAATAAATAAATAAATAAATAAATAAATAAATAAATAAATAAATAAATAAATAAATAAATAAATAAATAAATAAATAAATAAATAAATAAATAAATAAATAAATAAATAAATAAATAAATAAATAAATAAATAAATAAATAAATAAATAAATAAATAAATAAATTCCCGCAGGGTGGCTGAAAGCGGGCAGCCATTGGGGAGTAGCGCCCCCACGGGTACCAGCTCAGTACACCTCGTTCCAACACACATACCTGCCCGTAAACACAACCATATAAACACACAGTTTTTCTATTTTAACCCAAACACACATACACTACACTCACGTACACTGCATACGGGCAGGTCACCAACACGCACACTCATTCCTTGTTTGGCAGCGTGGGGAACTAGTAGTAGTCTGGGATCCTTAGGCTCGCCTGCTGGAGGGTACAGCGGATAAAACTGGGTTCCGGGGTGTGCACTCCCAGGTTGCAAGGTAGTACAGGGGCCCGGGTCGGTCTAGCCAACATGACCTGGCTGCCCTATCAACTTGCGAAAATCTCGCTTATGCCGTAATGCCAGGTGGCGCCTGGACCGGGAAACTTGCGGTATAATGCGGGGGGCTCCGTCGAGGCCACCAGAGTCGGGTTCACAGGAATCCTTTGGCTTTTGGTGGTTCCTCAAGCTGTCAAACACTCAAAGGAACAAAATCCATGCACAACTACACTTACACACACAAATAAATACTTTATTAACAATTATTAATATGGAAGTTCAATCAGTAAATGAAGTTTCAAAAGTGCCCCTTGCCACGCAATCGGAGCTTCCCGGCTCCACCCCCTCAAACTCCCCTTTAGTCATCCCTATCCCTAACTCTATTCCGGTGGATGAGGTAGCCACCATAAACACCCCCCAAACACCCACTATGGTGGATGTTTCACCAGCTGTTATTTCGCCTGTTGTGTCTACGAAGACTAAAAAAAGGAAAACTGTAACTAATGGTACAGATGATGTTGAAAATATGATTGATACTGTAGCTCCGAGATTCTTGATAATTGAAAGAGAGGACGGCGACTTCTCAAAAGTAAACCCGTTTATTATTAATAAGTTTATTCGATCGAACGTAGGAGATGTTAAAAGCTTGAGAAAGCTTAAAGAAGGATTGTTGGTTGAAACTGCTAGTACCAAGCAGTCAAAACGGCTCTTAGAGTTGACTACGTTTGAAGATTTTAATGTTAGTGTGCGTCCACACCAGTCGTTGAATTTTTCTAAAGGTGTTGTGACTTGTTCTGATCTTGTCAATTGTTCAACGGATGAAATACAAGCTTCCCTAAAGAAATACCACGTTACGGAGGTAAAGAGATTGACGTATCGCAGGGATGGTGTGTTAATCAATTCTGGTTCTCTTCTACTAACTTTTTCTGGCACAGTCCTGCCAGACAAAATCAAAGTAGCTTTTTATTCGCTGCCCGTAAGGCCTTACATTCCGGCACCGCTGTGATGTTTCCGCTGTCAGCGGTTTGGGCACTCGGCTGCAAGGTGTACTCGTGAACAGGTTTGTGTATGCGGGAAACCGTTGCACCAAGGTCAGCCTTGTCAGACACCAGTTCGGTGTGTAAATTGTGACGGGGAACATTCGGCCAGATCGCAGAACTGTCCTGTTTATAAGCAGGAGACGGCAATTCAAAAGATCAAGACCTTGAAACGGTTATCTTATGCCGAAGCCAAGCGATAGGTTGTTGGGCCGAACCTTCCGGATCCAAAAATGTCGTATGCTGAAGCCGTGACCACTTCATCTAAGCCGGAGAGCGGTATGATAAACGCCATTATACCGGAAATTAAAAAACTATTTGACGAGTTTGTGAAATCATTTACGGAATCGTTGCATAATACAAGGCGTACTATGATCAGGGCTGCACCATCGGTGATAGCATACCAGGAGGTTGCGCAGTCATCCACTTCAACCTATATACCACCGTCAGGGGTACCCCAAGTGATACCTAAACCTTTTCCTCCAGAGGGGTCCGAAAAACCCTTTTTCTCCTTGCCCCCTATTACACCACCTCCGAGGGATGATTCAACCTCGGTAGGCAGCCAGGATTCTATTGCGAGCGTTTTTATAGCAGCTCCCAAAGGCAAGCGAGGATGGCCAAAGGGGAAGGCCAGATCCAAAACTCGCTAGCAAATTGCCTTTAGTAGTAATTTTTAATTTTTTCATCTGTTAGTTGCTTTCGTTACTTAATTTATTCTTTTATATTTTTTTTCTTGTCTTCGGTTACCTTTTAACTTATTTTTAATTCATCTTTATGGACGGTACTACAATACCTACACAAACGTCACAAATTATTTCCTGGAATTGTCGAGGTTTTATCAACAATTTAAGCCATCTACAGTTGTTGGTAGCCGACCAATGTCCATGGCTCCTGTGTCTGCAGGAGTCTCTTTTTAAGGAGGATAAAACTTACAATTTAAAAGGATACAGCTGCGAACGTAACGATGCTCCAGCAAACGTCCGCGTTCGTGGTGGTGTGGCGATCTTTATTAGAGAAGGGGTGTTATATGACTCGATCGCTCTCTTAAGCGATCTGGAAGCTGTCGCCATTCGAGTTACACACCCTGTTACAGCAACAGTCTGTTGCCTATATCTTCCTCCTGGTCGTATAGACTCCTGGTCCACAGACGATATAGAAGATTTGCTCCGGCAACTACCCAGTCCGTTTATTCTTACAGGAGATTTTAACGCTCATAGCCCCACTTGGGGTTCTACCAAAACCGATGGCTATGGCCGAAGGATAGAAAACATTTTAGAGCGGAACGACGTTTGTCTCTTAAATACCGGACTGAAGACCCATTTTGTAACCGAAAACGGTACCTTTACGGCGATAGACCTAACACTTTCCTCACCTTCTCTGATACCACGCTTAGAATGGTCAATCATTCCAGACTTCCATAATAGCAACCACTTCCCACAAACGATTAGCTTTCTTGATGTCAACGTCAATTTCGACGTCGTGCGACCGCCACGATGGTTGGTAAATAAGCCAAACTGGCAGTTATACGACGAGACAGTCCGTCTCCCCGCAGTTACCCAGGACATCGATGCAAGTGTAATAGCCATAACGTCTGCAATAGTAGAAGCAGCAACAAAGGCTGTACCGAAGTCACATACCCACGGTACAAAACATCGATTTCGTGTACCGTGGTGGAACAATGAAATCAAAGCTGCTATTTCAGACAAGCCCCGAGCTTTTCTTCTATTCCGAAATAATCCAACGACCAACAACCTAGTGGAATATAAGCGGTCTAAAGCAAAAGTGCGGAAGTTGGTTCTGGAATCCAAACGAAACTCGTGGTCAGATTACATATCGACAATTAACAGTAAGGCTACTGTTAGTGATGTCTGGAGGAAAGTGCGCACCATTCGGGGTCGACACAGTCGGCCGACTCCCATTCAAATTGAGAACGGCAATGAAGTTGTTTGCGACGCTGGTAAGGTTTCGAATCTACTCGCCAAGCATTTTGCTAGCGTCAGCAATGACCATTCTCATTCCGAAGCATTTCGTAGGGCAAAACCTCAACTGGAGCGTCCTTTGGACTTCTCTACCGAGGAGTATAAAGAATACAATCTCCCGTTTTCCTTTGAAGAACTGGAGCACGCTTTGTCTTTTTGCTCCAAATCCGCTCCAGTCCCCGATTCCGTAACATATGAAATGCTAGGAAACTAGCCAATGACGGAGAAACGCACGCTCCTTGTCCGTCGAGTTGGAGAGAGGCAACTGTCGTGCCTATACCGAAGAATGGTGCTAAGGTCGCCCAAGTATCAAATTATAGACCCATTTCATTGACATGTACCATGAGTAAATTGCTCGAGCGCATGGTTAATGTGCGTTTAATCTGGTTTCTGGAGGACAGCGGTGTGTTAGATACCAACCAATTCGGTTTTCGCAAGAACCGGTCTACAACTGACACTCTAGTTCAACTTCAACACGCTGCTCAAATATCTTTCGCAAAGCGACAACACATGATCGCAGTGTTCGCCGATCTCTACAAGGCATATGACACAACGTGGCGCTATGGTATATTAACGCGCTTACACGGTTGGGGTATGAGGGGTAAACTGCCAGGTTTCATTTCTGACTTTTTGAGGGAAAGGTACATTAGAGTGCAAGTGGGAACCGCATTTTCCGACAGGATTTCCATCAAAAACGGCGTCCCTCAGGGTTCCTCGATCAGTGTTACTCTTTTTATAATATCCACGGCTGGTTTATTATCCAACCTAGGTCCTAGCGTATACGGTTGTCAATACGTGGACAACATTGTGTTGTATGCTATTGATTCCTCCATTGACGACGCGCAAAATCGAGTGCAGTCGGCACTCGATGCATTGGTACAACGAGCAGAAAGTAGGGGTTTCACTCTTTCTATCTCTAAGTGCAAAGGTTTGCACTTCTGCAGGAAGCGTTCCTGCAACAGAGACCCCGAAATCTCGCTCCGAGGCGAAACAGTCAGTTTCGTCAACGAAATAAATTTTCTGGGTCTAACCTTTGATCGACGCCTAAACTGGCAGATGCAGGTATCCAACCTAATAGGTTATTGCAGGAAGGCGCTGGATATTTTAAAGTGTCTTGCAAACACTAGATGGGGTGCGGACAGAGAATGGCTACTGCGAATATACCGTGCAGTAATTGCATCAAAGCTCGAGTACGGTTCGATCGTTTATTCTGCTGCAAGACAGACAGTCTTACGCCGACTAGATGCAGTACATCACGCAGGCGTCAGGTGGGCAACAGGCGCGTTTCGTACCAGTCCGATACAAAGTCTGTTGTGTGAGGCTGGTATTCCCTCCTTGCAGAGGCGACGCGACTTGTTACTGACGAACTATGCCATAAAAGTGGCAGCCTCTCCGGCCAACCCCAACTTTAATCTTTTTCACGACCCCGCTCACCGTAGATTCTTTAATCGTTTCCCAACTGCCACCCGTCCAACTATCATTAGAGCTATCGAGGTGTTGGATCGTCTCCCAATCATGATAGATATAACAGGAGTTTATTCGATAGACCAGAACCGTGTAGCTCCGTGGGTTGTTCCACCGGCGAATTGTCGCCTTGATCTACTGCGTTTCCCAAAGCAGGAAACCATACCGGAGGAATATTGTAAAAGATTCCGAGAACTCCTGTCTCACTACATAGACTATTTGTGCATTTACACCGATGGCTCCAAGTCACCAAATGGTGTCGGGTGTGCAATACATTCTTTAGATTTTAGCGGGTCGTGGTTATTACCCTCCGAATCCAGCGTCTTTACAGCAGAGCTTTGTGCCGTTTATCACGCACTGTCATTCTGTTTACAGTCGTGTAAAAATTCATTTATTATTTGTTCCGATTCCTATGCTGTAATATCTTCACTGTCTAATAATTTTTCCGATGGGTCCATTATAAGTAATATCATAGACCTTCGCTATAGGTTGCATACGGCGGTAAAGGTCATTGTTTGGATATGGGTACCCGGTCACGTAGGAATCGATGGAAATGAACAAGCCGACCAATTAGCAAAGCAAGCCGCATCGTCTGAAGGTTTTCCAGACATGATTCGTGTGCCGGTATCAGATTACAAGCGCAAGGCTAAACAACTCTTACTAGCTGAATGGCAACAGAGTTGGCAATCCATCGATTCCAAATTACGAAGTATTAAACCTTCCGTGACGAAATGGGTGTGTCCCACTAATCTATCACGCAAAGAACAGGTGATTCTCACCCGACTGCGTATAGGACACACCCGTCTCACCTCCTCGCATCTACTTCGCGGTGAACCTGCTCCCATCTGTGAACACTGTCAGGTGCCGCTCACAGTACAACATTTGTTAGTCGAGTGCGCACAGTTTGCTCGACATAGGCAGCACTTCAATATAGCTGACACACTAACAGAGGCACTAAGTAACACAGCTTCTGCCATCGAGAGACTATTTGCGTATCTCCGGTCAATCGGGACTTTGTTACAGCTTTAAATTTTACTACATCCGTGTACATGTATATTATACACTTTTGTTTATTTATAATCTTCGACTGTGATATTTTAGATATTTCGCACTCGTACTATATACTTTACTTGTGATTTTTCGACTGTGATACTTGCCTTATATTTTTATTTAATTTTAATTTTACAATTTTATCTATACACTTTTATTTTTATACATTACATTAAATTTTATAGTCTGATATAACCTTACCCTCCTTTCCTTTACTATCCTTCCCGTTCATTACTACCATTAGTGTAATTTATTTGTAAAATTGTCCAATACTGAGCTATGTGTAATATTCTATATATGATTTCATGCGCTTATTGTTATATATTTTATCGGTGTTGAATTACCGCTGAAGTTTCTAAAATTACATATGCGGCTAATAACCTTAGCAGTTGTAGTAATATATTCTTCAACAAACTTAAACTTTCATTACGAAAAGTAGAATTACTTGAAAATTCTTATCCCTTTCATCTTGTTAATAAACTTCTTTTTAATACTGACTCTAACATCTTTCAAGTCCAGCAACATAATAATAATTATCAAAATCCTGTTTCCAATAACAATAATGTCACTCAGAATACCATACTTATATCCAATAATGTTGATCAGGATCCATTGCCCGTTTTTAGCTCGCTACCTTTTGTTGAACAACTTACTCCTAAAATTTCAAATATTTTCAAAAACACAAACATTAAAATTGCTACCAAAAATGTTAAAACCTTATCTAGAGTTTACACTAAGAAAAAATGTCCTTTGACTAATTTTGAAAAATCTAACATAGTTTATAGTATTTCTTGTTTAAGATGTACTAGTACTTATGTAGGTCAAACATCTAGAAACTTATTAGGGCGAATAACTTCTCATAAAAGTGATTGTCGGAGAATGGTAAATGCTTGTGCTTTAACAGAACATACTATTAACACTGGACATAAGTGGGATTTTGACAATGCAAGAGTCCTTTGTACACAAAACAATCTCACAAAGAGATCATTTTTAGAAATGTTTTATATAAAAGTTGATGCTAATACTCTAAATAAAAAAACTGACTTACATAACTTAAGTAGTATATATAATTATTTGTTATATTTGGAAATTAACAAATTTAGGACTATTAGTAACAATTCTACTCTTATTTGATGTCGTTTTTATTTTGAGATCTCCTTTGAATATTTAAACTACTATTTTTTGCATTCATTTAAAATATTGGTAATCTTTTTATAATTTTAAATCTGCATATGTTAATACAATCTTTTCCCTTAATTTCTATTTTACTTGTAACAAAAATAATAATCTTTTCACCTTTATTGTAGTATATAAGAATTAACATGGCTTCCCATGTTATCCTTTTTTGACGTGTTTGAAAAATTCAAAAATTGTCATATTTGATGATTCATATTTTATATAACTAATGATCTCTATAATAAGTTTTGCGACCTTTATTATATAGTCTCACGTTAATGTAAGTAATTTATAATTATTTTCTATGTTAAAAACCATATCATCTTTATTACATTATATTACAGTAGAAGCAAATAAATATATTTTGAAAGCTTAGTACTTATTAACTAAGAGTTTTCTTTGAAATACTATTGACTTCAACCTCAATAACAATTATATTAATTAATAAAGTCAAAAGATTTCCCAACTAGTAAAATTATATATATATATATATATATATATATATATATATATATATATATATCTATAGAGGCCTACCATGCGTCCGGACCAAAAGCGTAGCGCCCAGCGTCCGGCGTATATAAGTGTATATAAATGATGGTATCAGTCAGCGTCTTTTGCAAGCTATAGGTTTATTCAGCGTCTGTTTATTTTATGCAACCTATAGGTTTATACAGCGTCCATTTATTTTTTCAGTATTGGCCAGCCTGCTTGAATTCCTTTGCCTGTCTGCGGTGTCGAGTTACTCTCTGCATTTCTGAGTAAAGATTGCGTCATCTCAACTGGCAAAAATAATTCTATTTTATTAACGCTATGTAATAAATACTTTTAGTTTCGTTTCTGTATGTGTATGAATTTTATTTAAAAGGCTTTTAGATTTAAAATATTATATGCATAAAAACATCATAAAACTCGAAATATTATTGGATTTGTATGAAATTTTCTACAAAGGGGTTTTTCAGGTCGCTGATTTCAAATTTGATGTCAACGTTTGCAAATTTTAAAGCGCGGATGAAATATGGCGGCCATAATAATTAAAATTTGATTTATTTGCATAAAACTTAACATCTGAGAGTATATTCGAAACTCTCTGCGTTGCCAAAATACTATGTGTGTTTCTCAGTAAGGGTTGCGTCATTTAAAGTGACAAAAATAATTTTATTAAAGCTACTTAATAAATCTTTCACTTCCATTCAATTGTGTCTGAATTTTATTTAATTCAGTTGAATTTAGTTGATTTTAATATGTATTTTCTAGATGAAAACTATTTAAATTGTGTAGGTTAATTTATTATTATAGGTTAAATGCATATAAAAAATTGTGATGATACTTATTGCTACTAATACCTAGTTCTATATTTTAAAGAGCCAAGCGATTTAATGTGTTAATTAGAGCTTCCAGTTTTTTAAGTTCTTCCAGTGGTTTAAATCGTTATATCTCCAAACATATTTGAGCTAGAAAGCTGATTCTTTTTTTAAATTAAACCTTAAAAATGAGCGCATGCAACAATATTATCAAATATTGCCTAAAGAGAAATTTGGCAAAAAAAGTTTGGGTAGTGATAAAGATAGTTTAGAAGGGAATTTCAAGGTCCAGCGGTCAGTGCAGATGTATTGTTTTGTATTTATGTTTGTTTATGTACTAGAAACTACGTTTTACGTGTCTATTAAAGCAAACTATAAAAAGGAATTTGTAGTTCTTCTTAAATTATCTTCTTTCTGTCACTGTTTTACAAAACAGTTACTATTCGATCGCACAAGGTAAAACTTATTGGTTATTTATAACGACTAATAATTGATTTTATGAAATAATGAAATATATTGATTTTTGATTGACTTGTTAATTTTTATTGGGAACGCATTTTAATTTCAATACCTAATTAAAAATATCAGATTCGTTGTTTTATTTCTTATTGACATTCTGTAGTACATTTCCTCGTTCTATATTTTATAGAGCCGAGCGATTTAATGTGTTAATTAGAGCTTTCAGTTTTTTAAGTTCTTCCAGTGGTTTAAATCGTTATATCTCCAAACATATTTGAGCTAGAAAGCTGATTCTTTTTTTAAATTAAACGTTAAAAATGAGCGCATGCAACAATATTATCAAATATTGCCTAAAGAGAAATTTGGCAAAAAAAGTTTGGGTAGTGATAAAGATAGTTTAGAAGGGAATTTCAAGGTCCAGCGGTCAGTGCAGATGTATTGTTTTGTATTTATGTTTGTTTATGTACTAGAAACTACGTTTTACATGTCTATTAAAGCA
Organism: Agrypnus murinus; assembly: GCA_929113105.1. Lineage (NCBI taxonomy): Eukaryota > Metazoa > Arthropoda > Insecta > Coleoptera > Elateridae > Agrypnus > Agrypnus murinus. The sequence goes on along the minus strand of OV816023.1, from coordinate 2,604,340 downwards.
AACTATAAAAAGGAATTTGTAGTTCTTCTTAAATTATCTTCTTTCTGTCACTGTTTTACAAAACAGTTACTATTCGATCGCACAAGGTAAAACTTATTGGTTATTTATAACGACTAATAATTGATTTTATGAAATAATGAAATATATTGATTTTTGATTGACTTGTTAATTTTTATTGGGAACGCATTTTAATTTCAATACCTAATTAAAAATATCAGATTCGTTGTTTTATTTCTTATTGACATTCTGTAGTACATTTTCTCGTTCTATATTTTATAGAGCCGAGCGATTTAATGTGTTAATTAGAGCTTTCAGTTTTTTAAGTTCTTCCAGTGGTTTAAATCGTTATATCTCCAAACATATTTGAGCTAGAAAGCTGATTCTTTTTTTAAATTAAACCTTAAAAATGAGCGCATGCAACAATATTATCAAATATTGCCTAAAGAGAAATTTGGCAAAAAAAGTTTGGGTAGTGATAAAGATAGTTTAGAAGGGAATTTCAAGGTCCAGCGGTCAGTGCAGATGTATTGTTTTGTATTTATGTTTGTTTATGTACTAGAAACTACGTTTTACGTGTCTATTAAAGCAAACTATAAAAAGGAATTTGTAGTTCTTCTTAAATTATCTTCTTTCTGTCACTGTTTTACAAAACAGTTACTATTCGATCGCACAAGGTAAAACTTATTGGTTATTTATAACGACTAATAATTGATTTTATGAAATAATGAAATATATTGATTTTTGATTGACTTGTTAATTTTTATTGGGAACGCATTTTAATTTCAATACCTAATTAAAAATATCAGATTCGTTGTTTTATTTCTTATTGACATTCTGTAGTACATTTCCTCGTTCTATATTTTATAGAGCCGAGCGATTTAATGTGTTAATTAGAGCTTTCAGTTTTTTAAGTTCTTCCAGTGGTTTAAATCGTTATATCTCCAAACATATTTGAGCTAGAAAGCTGATTCTTTTTTTAAATTAAACGTTAAAAATGAGCGCATGCAACAATATTATCAAATATTGCCTAAAGAGAAATTTGGCAAAAAAAGTTTGGGTAGTGATAAAGATAGTTTAGAAGGGAATTTCAAGGTCCAGCGGTCAGTGCAGATGTATTGTTTTGTATTTATGTTTGTTTATGTACTAGAAACTACGTTTTACATGTCTATTAAAGCAAACTATAAAAAGGAATTTGTAGTTCTTCTTAAATTATCTTCTTTCTGTCACTGTTTTACAAAACAGTTACTATTCGATCGCACAAGGTAAAACTTATTGGTTATTTATAACGACTAATAATTGATTTTATGAAATAATGAAATATATTGATTTTTGATTGACTTGTTAATTTTTATTGGGAACGCATTTTAATTTCAATACCTAATTAAAAATATCAGATTCGTTGTTTTATTTCTTATTGACATTCTGTAGTACATTTTCTCGTTCTATATTTTATAGAGCCGAGCGATTTAATGTGTTAATTAGAGCTTTCAGTTTTTTAAGTTCTTCCAGTGGTTTAAATCGTTATATCTCCAAACATATTTGAGCTAGAAAGCTGATTCTTTTTTTAAATTAAACCTTAAAAATGAGCGCATGCAACAATATTATCAAATATTGCCTAAAGAGAAATTTGGCAAAAAAAGTTTGGGTAGTGATAAAGATAGTTTAGAAGGGAATTTCAAGGTCCAGCGGTCAGTGCAGATGTATTGTTTTGTATTTATGTTTGTTTATGTACTAGAAACTACGTTTTACATGTCTATTAAAGCAAACTATAAAAAGGAATTTGTAGTTCTTCTTAAATTATCTTCTTTCTGTCACTGTTTTACAAAACAGTTACTATTCGATTGCACAAGGTAAAACTTATTGGTTATTTATAACGACTAATAATTGATTTTATGAAATAATGAAATATATTGATTTTTGATTGACTTGTTAATTTTTATTGGGAACGCATTTTAATTTCAATACCTAATTAAAAATATCAGATTCGTTGTTTTATTTCTTATTGACATTCTGTAGTACATTTTCTCGTTCTATATTTTATAGAGCCGAGCGATTTAATGTGTTAATTAGAGCTTCCAGTTTTTTAAGTTCTTCCAGTGGTTTAAATCGTTATATCTCCAAACATATTTGAGCTAGAAAGCTGATTCTTTTTTTAAATTAAACCTTAAAAATGAGCGCATGCAACAATATTATCAAATATTGCCTAAAGAGAAATTTGACAAAAAAAGTTTGGGTAGTGATAAAGGTAGTTTAGAAGGGAATTTCAAGGTCCAGCGGTCAGTGCAGATGTATTTTTATGTAATTTAAAAATATTTAAATAAAGATGCAACAAAAATATTATTGACTAGCAATCTCTTAAAATGACGTTTTTGTTTTCGTTATTAGTGCTTACTTTATTTTAATCAATTACTGATTTTTTATAAATTGAAACCATTATTAGTTTCAGAAGAAAACAGCTGTGCATTCATAATACGTAGTAAATAATATCATATCTAAAATGTAAGATCATGCTAATCTATTCACCTATTTTTGGTATTAAACACATTTCTTGTAACCTTGTTATATATAATTGTTTATTTCGGATCATTTTCATTTGTGTTTGGAATAATATTTTGAGAAAGAAATTTTTATTACTTGCAAATTTTAGTTTCATGAGCAACCTTTATTTATTTTATTTACCTTTTAAATATACATTCTGGTATTAAGTTATCGATGTTTTTTTAACTTCCGTAAAAAAAGATCTGCAGAAAACAATTTTCAAAAATTCAATAAAACTCGCTGACAACTAAATATTCAGATAGCAGTTTATAAATACAATTCAATAAGATTTAACATCTCGCTTTGCTTTATTCGCCTCTTAAATTTTGGCTGACATACTTCTAACTTGGGGATTACAATTATCTAAATTGGATAATGCCCCACTTGCTGATAATTTCAAATTCAATAACACTAAAGATCCGAACTGCTTGAGGATCATTCAACAACTTTGAAATTATGATTTTCAAACCATTTTTTGGTCGTTTTTGATGTGTGGTAAGAAGCACCATCTTGTTGAAAGATTAAATCGCGGTCAAGATCGATTTTTAACGATTGGTAACAAGTTTGCGTTAAGAATTTGCTGATACTTTTCAACATTAACTGTGCCGTCTATGGACTGAAATCATTCTAACCCTCCAGCTGACATATAGCTCTAAACTATTGCACCTTGAGGAAACCTAACCGTACGTTTTAAGCAGTACTTATGGAATGCTTCATGTTTAGCTCCGATCAGTCTTTTGCGAGAGTAACCAACGAAAACACCAGACTTTGACTAGTCGCTGAATATGACCTTATACCAGTCATTCTCTGGAACATTGTCTAGGACAACTACATATTTAGTCCATGTCACTCGTCGTTGTTCTTGTTTCTCGGTTAGAAGTTTTACTTTGACTAAATACAAAAACCGTTTATGTTACAAAGATAGTTAAGGAATACTCAATGCATCAAAGTTTAAAGATAACTAACTACCTTATTAAAGAATGGAGAGTCTATCTGAAAACAAATAAACTGTTTGGATTCTTGGCAATTGTTGCGACAGAAAGGTAAAGACAGGATTAAGTGTGCCCAAATAGCTGCAGGACATGATCTGGACTTGCAGAAATACATAGAACAAAATTAAATAGCTTATCGGTATGTCCAACGTAAATGACTGCTTCTTCACGGCTTGCTCCAAAATGATGAGTCTGGATTTCTTCAGCTAGTTTGCAAGGATAATTTTCAGAGAAGACTATATGGAGTAACCCTTCACTCTTACTAAGACTCTTTTTCAGTGTGTTGTAAGCAGCATTTTTATTTCTAATGTTAAATTTATATTTATTTTTAAAGTTTTCATTTCTTCTTGAACCTCTCCCTGCAACTCTTGAACTTCTGCTGAGCCATACCTAAGACTGATAATGGAGGGCAAGATTGAGGGTAGAAGAGAACTGGCAGGAGACAAGGCTCATGGTTGAGAAATGTGAGAGACTGCACTGGCCTAAACTCACAGTTATTACTAAGAATAGCAAAAGATAGTGAACGATTTGCCGAAGTTGTTGTTAACCTTCTATAAGAAGACAGCACCTTAAGAAAAAGAAGATGTAAAAAAGGCCGCAAAGTTAGAAAATGTAACAGTTTTATCGAGCTTACTGAATATTTCTGAATTTGTTTCTCGTCATGCAGTTTTATGCAATATCGACTCCTTTGCCTTCTTCAACATACCAACACAAATTAGCTTGGGGCAACGTATGATAGCCTAATAAAAACAGGATGCCAATAAAACTGAAAAGTTTTTCCCTTGTAAATATAAAATCGTGTGTATTATTTGAGCCCACTAAATACAAAACTCTGCGTTTACATTGTTAGTGAACTTGAGTCTTGCACCTAACAATCTCACATTTCCCGTGAGTTTTGCATCTGATGATGACTTTTACATGATTATATTTTATAAGCGTGAAGTTTTACATTTATAAAACACCAAAGTTTGCATCTCATACATTTATCAGTACTGCAAGTCCATAAAACAAGACAACCAATAATATCGATATCTAAATTGTTATAATTATTTTTGTAAATAATTACAAAGTTTTGCATTTAGCGAGTTCATTTATCATGAGCCTACTTTACAAAAAATCGCAATACTATATCTTGAACTTCATCATCAAAAAGTTTTAGAAAAATATCCAGCGGTGATTGACCTGCCAAATGATTTTTTAGCTGTTCAATTTTTTTGTGTTCTCTTCGTCGGGCAAGTTCAGATACAAAAAGAAACCTCTCTGCACTTGGGTTTCTGGCTATTTGTTTTGAGCAAACTTGAGAATGTGAAAAGAAGAAGAAAGCATTTAAGTAGAAAAAAACTGAAAGCAATACAGTTATGAAAACACCTGAAGAAAAACTAATGCCCATCTCTGAATAAAAAAAAACTGCAGGGAAACGTTTTGTTGGACTTGGACCTGGAAAAGGAAAAAGCAATGAGGAATAAGCAATCCGTACTCTAGTTTTGCATGACTCGCTGGTGAAACCTTGGAGAGTTGCTGGAGGTCAAAAAAACCAACGGAAAATATTTTTAAATGCTTTGTTGATGTACATTGATATAGGACACTACCGTCTTTATAGTTTAGCAAATAAAACAATTGGCCTTGCACACAAAACAAAAATATCCTACAGTACATTCTCTCGATGCCATCCCTATGTTATTACCGTCTATATTATGTATGCAAACCTAATGAAATAAACAGAGCTACCTGCTTGTACAAGCAACGTGCAAACATAAGCTTCAAACCACAAAAACTAAAGCCACTAAAACTTGTAGATAATGAAAATTCATATGAACTCCTGTAACATGTAGTAAGGCTTCCGCATTGCATATGTATGGCAGGCCTCTGAAATGTCAAAATAAAATGAAGAAAAGGTTCAATTTAATGTTAAGATTGCAGCTAAAATCAATGTTACTAAACCTGTCCGAGAGTTGGAGGGAGAGGTTCAAGAAGAAATGAAAACTTTAAAAATAAATATAAATTTAACATTAAAAATGAAAATGCTGCTTAGAACACACTGAAAAACAGTCTTAGTAAGAATGAAGGGTTACTACATATAGACTTCTCTGAAAATTATGCTTGCAAACTAGCTGAAGAAATCCAGACTTATAATTTTGGAGCAAGCCGTGAGGAAGCAACATTGTACGCAGGAGTCACTTACACTGGAGATACCGATAAGCTATTTAATTTTGTTTTATGTATTTCTGCTAGTCCTAGGACCTTGAACTGCTTCTCTAGTTCCAATGCCTAAGCGAAAACCAAATTGTTCTTCTACATATTGTCCGCATTTTGTGTGTACTCGTTGATGCATGTTCTTAGCATTATCTACAGTACATGGCTCATCAGGCTAATCAATCGGTACTGTGAGCACTGTTTTACTCCGCTCTTTTTAGGTATCGGAATAAAAATAGGTTGGGTCCAGTCGTGTGGTACGATTCCTGTATAGTATATTCTATTTAAGAGAGATGTTAAGATGTTGAGGCTTTCATCGTCTGATACTTTACGCATCTCAGTATAGATGTTATCTTCACCTGGGACTCTACGTGTTTTGATAGTTTTATTGCGTGTTTCACTTCTGCTATAATAATTTTCAATGGCTAATCTTCTTGAGCTTTTTCTCTTGGTTCTGGTTACATTCTGATATCATCAAAAAGCTCTTGTATATAGCTTGTCAAAATCTCTTCTATCTCGTTTGGGTCTATTGTTTTTTTGTTACTATCTGTGACTAAGATATCGTGTTGATGGGTTTTATTTCCAGTTATTTCTTTTATCTTCTTTTTTGTGTGTTAAAGAAATCGTGCTTTCTTGGCAGCTCTTCGAGTACTTGACAACGTTTCTCCATCCAGGTCTCCTTTGCCTCTCTTATAAGCCTTGTAATCTTTTTATGGATTTCTTTATATTTATTATAGTCTTTATGTTTGTACTTCCTTCTTTCGTTCATCAATAAAAGGATTTCTTCCGTCATCCATCTCTGTTTTGCTCTCTGCTCTTGTTTTCCAATTCATTTTCTTGTACTTCATGTTTACATTTTTAACAGACTGCCAAAAGTTTTCCATTGTTTCTGTTTCCAATTATACCGTTTTCCTAAACTTACTATTCAAAACTCGTGTTATTTTCTCTTTTATTTGTGGTTCCCCCAGTTTCTCAAAGTTAGGTCTTGTTTTATTTCTCTTCCGGATTTTCTTCAATTTAATCTCACGTTTTTCAGCTACGGGGTTCTGATCAGATCATATGTCTGATCCAGGATAAGTTCTTACAACTTTAATTCCGTTTCTATATCGTTTATCAATCAGTATATAATCTATTTGATTTTTTATGATATTTCCTTCATTGTCTCCTGGTCCTAAGTACACTTCTAAGTGTACAATCGCCTTTCTGGAAGTTGGAACCAGGTGTTTGCTACCATTAAGTTTTCTTCATTACAGAACTGTACCAGATATCCCCCCTATCGTTTCGTTTGCAAATACCATGGTCTTCAACAATATATTGCACTCTTCCTTTACCTATCTTTCCGTTGAAGTCACCCATGATTATATTCACTTCATTCTTTTTGGTAAATCTTAGTAGGTAATTTTTACATCATGAATGAAAAACTCATGCAGTATGGAGTATTCTCGTGCAACTTATATTACTAGATGAACAGATAGTTCCATATTTTGAACGGCACTCGCAACAAAATGCTTCTAAAAGTGAAACCGGTAAGATTCGGTTTCAAATTATGGTATATCTGTTCAGATGAAGGGTACTTATACAAGTTATCCTCCAAATAATAAAAAATCCAGACTTGGGTTGGGAGGTGACTTTGTTTTTTATCTACTATCTATTGTAGAGAATAACCCTAATCATAATATTTTCCTTGACAACTTCTTTTCTTCATATAAATTATTCGACAATAACACACTATGGTGTTGGAAAATTGAAAACTGCAAAAAATTATGACACAAAGGAAAAGAAAAAACTACTGTACTGCTCAAAAGCTACTGTACTATCAAAACAAAAGGAAATAGTGACGTTAACGAAGAAAATGAAGTAAAAACCTTCCCAAGGATCTTGTATGGTTTCTCTATTTCTTAGAAAATCAAATGTAACTGAACTAAAGGGTTCATTGTGATGCAATGAAGAAGTACATCACATGCTCAAATAAATTCAGTGTGTCTAACAAAAATCCCAACCTATTGCTTGGTCTTGGAGGGATTCATCTCCTAAAAGTGGTACTCTCATGCATTGGGCTATACCTCAAAGACAGTGGAGCTTCGAAAATCCTTGTTGAGACAGTATAATTGGAATGCTGTTTTCCATTTTGAAACGCTTACGGTGTTATACCAGTGTACGAAGATCAACGCTTGTTGGACAAATTTAAATTGCTATAAAGTACACATAGTGACATAAAAAATATTTTGAGAAACTCGTAGAAAATGACAGGCAGAAAAAAACTGGGGCCTGCGTGCATGCAGTATAAGAGAGTGTTTGCCACTTTCCTTCTTCTTTGATAGAAAAAATTATTCACGATGGTACATTTTATACTACAATGATTGCTTGAAGCTGGACGAAGGTCCTATAATTTATAATTCCATGTCAGTCTTTTAAACAAAAAATAATAATCTTAATTCAATCCTATTAACGCATTTAAAACAATAATTATTCAAGACTTTTTAACCAAAATTTGTTTTGGTGGTTTCAAGTGTAAACATTTAAAATATTTTCAAAAAATTTCAGATTCAAGAATATAAAGAAAAATTTAAAATCTGGCAGCATAAATAATTAAGATTTTGCAATGGGCAACTAAAATCTTCAGTAACATGATATTTGATACGATGTTTGATGACGCGACGTCAAATTGTTCATCATACAATTCTGAGAACCTAAAATGTTTACTTTAATTCTTAAATGCTCCGAATGAATGCTGCATAAATGAATTGTTTTTTACATTTACTTATATGTACAGCTGTAACCGTTATCAAATTCATAATTGCAAAAGAGAACCTCTACTCCTTGGAAAATCCCCGAAAAACGAGTGTTAAAAGGAACACGATTAAAAATTTGTAAACACAACTGACCGAAAAAAGTTATATACAAGAATACACAGGTTGGGTCTATTAGCAGACAATTTTAAGTTCTTTTTCCAGCTTCAAGCAATCATTCTAGTATATAAAATGTACCATCGTGCATAATTTGAAAAAAATGGAATTTCTGGCAATAGCCCAATATCAGAATCTATTCGCTAACTAGAATTCGAATTAAGTGTCATTTTACACAATAATTAGCTTTTGTTTTTTATTACGTGTGCTGAGCATATGCGTTATAGCATACACAAAATTACGTCATTTTATAGACTTGCACACCTGCAATGAAATTTAATCCATGCTTACAAGGAAATATTCTCTTGCTAACAACATTAAATTTTTATAAGGACGTCTTTCAAACTATAATATTGAGTTATATTCCTGATTATCTAACATCCATTTTTTTCTCGAGTCCTCTGACTAATAAAGCTTAACTTTAGTAAAATATTATATTTCTAAATGCTATAGCTACTTTTGTTTTTATCAGACAATAGGTAATAAAAGTTACCCATTTTTAGGGACAATTTTATTAAAAACAAATTAGTTTTTATCTCAGAAAGTACATGCCATATATCTATGAAATTTTTGTAGGGGTTATAGAAAGAAACCTTGGGTTCTAATTTTCAGACCAAAAAGCAATTCATTTAAGATTTATATAAAAAATAGGGAATTATGTTTTCTTGTTTATTAATTTTTTGATTTCGTTTTGGTTAAATGAACACTTTTCATGTAGGCATTATTTTTCTCAAAGAAATGTTCCTAATTTTAACAATAACAGTGCAATAACATAAAAACCAATTTTTTGTCCAAACCGCTTGTCACTAAATTAATTTTTCTGCGATTCAGAGGAAGATATTGAAGACTATACAGGGTGTCCTGTTTAACAGTCTACACTGAATCATTCCAACAAGCTTGTGACTATAGCAGTGGAATTAAAAGAACTTTGTATACTTTGACCTCTAGTTTACGAAATCAGAACACATCTTAGAACTTGTGCTGGTGCTGGATATCATCATCAGGATTTTTTTAAATGGAACGATTAGATTTGAAGTATGGAAATCTGATAGCAAGTGGGATTCTGAATAAAAAAGTAATAAGGTACTACAGGTTTAAAGTGAATGATAATGAAATAATAAAGTGAATGTATTCTAATACTGTTTTCGTAAACAAGAAGCCGAAATCTACGAAGTTCTTTTAATTCCATTACTATAACCAAAAGCTTGTCCGGATGATTGAGTGTAGACTGTTAAATAGGCCAGAACCCGTTAAGTGGCTAAGTGTTTACTATTTTTTTCACATTTAAACATTTGAAGTGGTGACTCGTACACCTTTGAAATCTGAATTTTGCAAAATCTAAAAAGTATCTTGTATATTATTAACCATAAAATATGCGACTTCTTATGTTTTTTCATGATAACCATGAAAATGAAGCGCAACAAAAATCGTTGCTATTTTTTCACATTTAGAAATTCTAAGGGTTTGCTGCTACCCCCTTATATCCTGAATTTCGCAAAATCGGTGAAGCATGTGCGTTTTTATGTTCTTTCACGCAACCCATTCAACAATGAAACGCAAATAAACTGCTTTACTATTTTCTCCACATTTGCAAATTCTAAGGGATGGCTGGCTACCCCTTAGACCCTTAATGTCGCAAAATCCGTAAAGTATGTAACTTTTTATGTTCTTTCACGTCACCCATTCAAATATGAACCGCAACAAAGATTATTTACTATTTTTCCCGTATTTCAAAATTCTAAGGATTGGTTGCTACCCCCTTAGACCCTCAACTTCGCAAAATCTATAAAATAGGTGACTTTTTATGTTCTTTCACGGCACCCGTTCGAAAATGAAACGCAAAGATTGTTTACTATTCTTCCCATGTGTAGAAATTCTAAGAGGTGGCTGCTACCCAAAACAGAACAAAATTTTGAAAATATAAATATGGGTTTTTTTAACGTTTTTTTAATTTTTCGCTAGACGAGAATCCGAAACTCTGTAAATATACCAAATTTCAAGTTTGTATGTACTATAGAAATTCGGAAGTTATAAAGACTATTTAATTTCATTACTTAAATACATAAAGTGAAGTCCCGTTTTACAACCCCTAAAGGGGTAGCGGAGGGTTAACATAATAACAATTTTTTATATTTTTCTTTACGAGAACTCTAAACCCTATAACTAAACCAAATTCTAAGTTTTTATGTCATCTAGAAGTTTTACAACCCCCAAATGGAATATGGGGGTTGATTTAATAATTTTTTTTAAATTTTTCTTTAGGAGAGTCCTAAATTCTATCGCTATACCAAGTTTCAAGTTTGTATGTCATCTAGAAGTTTTACAACCCTAAAAGGGGATGCGGGGTTGACATAATAACATTTTTTTTAATTTTTATTTACTAGAATCCTAAACCCTATAAATATACCAAATTTCAAGTTTGTGTGTGATCTAGAAGTATTACAACCCTCAAATAAAGTGCGGGGGTTGACTTAATAAAATTTTTTATGTTTTTCTTTACGAGAGTCTTAAACCCTATCACTATACCAAATTTCAAGTTTGTATGTCATCTAGAAGTTTTGCAACCCCCAAATGGAATATGGGGGTTGATTTAATAATTTTTTTAAATTTTTCTTTAGGAGAGTCCTAAATTCCATGGCTATACTAAATTTCAAGTTTGTATGTCATCTAGAACTTTTACAACCCCCAAATGGAAGATGGGGGTTGATTTAATAATTTTTTTAAAATTTTTATTTAGGAGAGTCCTAAATTCCATCGCTATACCAAATTTCAAGTTTGTATGTCATCTAGAAGATTTGCAACCCCAGAACGGGGTGCAGGGGTTGACATCATAACATTTTTTTTATATTTTTCTGTATAATAATCTTAAATCCTATAATTACACCAAATTTCAAGTTTCTAAGTCATCTAGAAGTTTTACAACTCCTAACAGGGGGTGCGAGGGTTGACATAAATATATTTTTTTATTTTCCTACTTACAAGAATCCCAATTCCTATAATTGTGCCAAATCTCAAGTTTGTATGTCATCTAACAAATTAGAAGTTGTAAAAGTTATTTAATTTCAATATTTTAATGCATAAGAAGTCCCGTTTGAAATGATGTCACTGTCTGCCTCACAAACATATGAGTTTTAAAAATTTTAAAATATAATATGGGATAAGATTAAACAGCCAGATTTATTACTAGCTAACAGCATCAGTGATTGATTAAATACTGAATGATAATATAATAATGGTTACGTTTGTTTCACTTAAATCAATAGAGCTTTGAATTAAATCTTACGATTTTATTAAAATTATCGCCCATTTGTAGGAGCAATTAAAACCGGTTTAAACGAAATTTACATGACGCATAAATGAAACGTATTAAAAGTGTTTCTTAAATAGCTTTAACAAAATATAATATGTACGAATTTTTGTCACCTTAAATGACGCAATCTTTACTAAGAAATACAATGCATAAAGTGAAGTCCCGTTGAAATGACGTCACTGTCTAGCCACAAAGGAATCAGTGTTACCAACACAATTCTTGTTAAATATGCGGACGCAGGGTAAACCTATGCCATAAATTTGTATACAAATGTATACAAATCCCGCGCTATTAGCGCTGCGTGTGGCAAACGCTCGAACTACGATTTTATACACGAATCAGGAATGGGTGTCAAACTGCGCACAGCTAATTTTTACATTTTCGCCATCTAGACACTTTAAGCTTCATATGGTGCAATTTTGAGGCACTAGTCACCCAGCGTCCGTATATCCGGACGCCGAGTGACTTCGGACGCTGCTTGAACCTAAGATTTTACATGGGGGGACGCATAGTGGTGCCCTATAGATATATATATATATATATATATATATATATATATATATATATATATATATATATATATATATGTATATATATATATATATATATATATATATATATATATATATATATATATATATATATATTGCTGTGGATGGTAGTTTCAAAATTTTGGAAAATTTTGAAAATTTTGTGAAAATCTTTGTTAAATACTAACACTTTTGAAATATTTTATCAACTTTTCCAGTTAAAAATAATTTTAAGTTATTTAATGGTGTGTCATTGATTTTGAAATCAATGTGTATACTTTTCGAGTTCCAAAATGGCCGACGTCAGCCAATCACAGAACAGCAGGCGTGGCTACCGGAGTGGGGGTAACCAATCACAGCGAAGAGGGAGGAGCTACAGGAGTGGGGGTAACCAATCACAGGCGTGGGGAGGAACCTGGAGGGGGAAGGGGCGTGACCAGAAAAAAGTGGTGGGGTAGGTCTCAAGTAGCCCAATACCTACTACAAAAGTATAAATTGGGGGCGCTCGATTTACAATGATCGATCTCAATAGGAATGCTAGTTTGAGCATTATATAGTAAGGTGTTATAAGTCGATATAATCATACGAGCTTGGTTGGTGCTGGTAATGATTGGAAACGGTATTAATTGAATCAGTTGATTATTTTCGAATTTAGAGATTAATGGAATCTCAAATATGAATGTGATTTTGTTGTCAATTTGATAAGCTTTAGTAACGATAATTGTTTCATATAAATGTAGGTATTTTGGGTCAGCAGGATAAGGGATGGTTAAAGCGTCTTGCTCTGTAAGATATGAAGAAATTTCATTTAAGTTTTGAATTATTTCGTCTATATTTGTTATTGTAACATTGCTTGAAGTGGTGGTCTACCATCAGGGGGTGTTAGTTCGTAAACGTCCTGTTCTAAAATTTTTGAGATAATATAAGGTCCGTCAAATCTTGGATCCTTTTTATTTCTTAGATTGGTTTTTATAAATACTTTGCTATTTAAATTAAATTGTTTATTTGTTTTGGATTTGTTTAATTTGGAATTTCGATTTTCTTTAGTTTCCATCTGCGTTTTTTGTAGGGATTCATATAAATATTTCATTTTATTTTTATGTGTAGATAAGTAATCATGATAATATGTTCTGTTATAATCAAGGTCAAAGGGGTTTTTACTTTCAGTGTGTCCAAAAACGATTTCAAAAGGGGTTAAATGAAGATTGGAATGTATCGTATGATTATATGCTAAAAGGCAATATTGGATTTTTTGCTGTTCAGGTATATTGGTTAATAGTCGATAATGTTCAATGATTGCAGAATGTAATCTTTCGATTGGTGAATTAGATTGATGGTGATGAGGTGTTGTCGTATGTAATTGGATTTTATGCAAGGCTATAAAATCTTTAAAGATATTTTTATTAAATTCTCCGTCGGCTATAATGACATTAGGAGTTGTAAATGTAGAAATGTATTTCAATAACTCAGTTACTTCTATTAAATTTCGGGATTGTAAAGGATAAGTTTGTGAAAATTTCGGAAAAGCGTCAATGATTGTTACGTAACTTTTATTTTTGATTTGGAATATATCAATATGAATTGTATGGAATGGTCTAGAAGAAGTAGGGGTTAATTGAAAAGGTTGATTAATAGGTTTTCTGTTGTATTTTTGTTGTTTACAAATTTGACAATTATTAATATAATTTGTAACATCTTTTATAATAGAGGTCCAATAATATTTTCTTTTGAGATGTTCAATAGTTTCATTTATTCCACGGTGGTTGGTTTTTCCTAAATGGTATTCTTGAATTTGTTTTTGTCTTTCTTCGGAATTTAAAATATAGGTTACTTGAGTTATACAACGATGAAATTTGGGAGTATTTTCGTTTGTGATTGTATTATTGAAATTTGAAAAGTCTAAATAAGTTGATCATCTGGGAAATAACAATAGTAATGATGTTTGGGTTGACAATGTTCAATTAATAGGGTGTTAAATATTTCTGACTTATTAATTTGATTAACGAAGACGGCGTAATGAGTAATTCCGTCGTATTTTGTGATTCTAATTGATCTTGGAATTTGAGCATTAATAAATTCTATCTGATTTTCAAAATGTTGTAGAGGTTTCTCTGAAATATCAATTATGGGGGTTGAAGATTGTTGAGAATGTACCGTGTCAATATAAGAATTTTGATCATTATTTTCTTCGTTGTTCGGGTTTTCAATGTTTTCAGTAGCGTCAGTTTGAGGGGAATTATAAGTTGGAATGTCGAATAAGTCTGTAATATCGGGAGTACTTGGTCTGCTAGCTAGTCTGCTGTCATAATTAGTTTGTTCTGGTTCAGGGGTTGATAGCGATGCAGGTCTAATATTTAATGGGTGAATTTGAATTCTTTATAATGCATCTGCAACTTTATTTATTTTTCCGGGAATATAATTTACAGTAAAGTCAAATTCTTCTAATTTCATTGCCCAACGAGTTAATTTTGAATTTGGTTTTTAAATTCTTGAGCTATACTAATGGTCTATGATCTGTAAATAAGGTAAATTTCTTTCCATAAAGATAAGGTCTAAATTGTTTTGTTGCCCAAATAACTGCTAATAATTCTCTTTCGATAGTACTATAATTTTGTTCAGAATTATTTAAAGTCCTAGAAGCATAACAAACAGGTTTTCCTGTTTGAGATAATACTGCGCCTAAAGCGAATTTGCTAGCGTCTGTGGTTAGTTCAAAAGGTTCATCAAAATTGGGGTATTGTTGAATTGGTTCGTTAGTCAAAATGTTTTTACAATGTTCGAATTTAGATAAAAACTCTGTTGTATGAATAATTTTGTTATCTTTCTTTAAACATATGGTTAAGAATTTTGTGATTTTCGCGAAATCTTTTATAAATTTTCGATAATATCCAAATAGTCCCAAGAATGATTTAATTTCGGTTCTTGTTTTGGGCGCTGGAAAGTTTTTGATTGCTGAGATCTTGTTTGGATCTGGTTTAATTCCTTCTGGAGTTACAATGTGTCCTAAATATTTAATGGATTTATGTAGAAATTCTGATTTGTCTAATTGAATTTTGATATTATGTTGTCTACATCTTTGGAATATATTTTTAAGTCTAAACATGTGATCTTGAAGAGAAGCGGAATAAATTATGATGTCGTCTAAGTAGACTAGACATTGTTGGGTGTTAAACCTATAAGAGCGTTGTAACCCTTTATCCGCACGTACCCCTAAGCTGAAAACTTAAGTATAAATTATGGTTGATAGCGTCGTCGTCAGAGGCCAGGGGTTGAAGTGCTAGGCTAGATAATAAAAGAGTGCACTTACCTTATTATTTCGCTTTCTTACAGAAAGGGAGAGAGGTAATCCAAATAATATAAACACAGTTTTTAGTTATTAATTAAAGACGAGTTTATTCATTATCGTTAATTAAATTAGTAAATCAACATATAACATTATTCACAACCAACATAAATTATTGAAGTTTTATTACTTTCACGTAGAAAGAAGTAATATATTGAATTTAAATAATTGAAATTTAAAAAATTATAAAACTTAAACCAAAACTGAGTTCCTTCTTTCTTGAGGACCTAATCAGCACTGACTTAAACTAACACCCTATGTAAAAATGAAAATATTTGGAAAACAGTATAGATGACAAAACAAACTTAATTAAATTAACAGTGTACATGTGTTTAATAAACCCTAAGACAAAACTTACTTTCTTTTGATTAGTATTAGAAAAATGCAACTCTGCATCCTTGCAGGAAGTCGCCTTATCACATATGAAAGAATCGTCATTTTAAATAAAATATACAATTTCAAAGTTTCAGCAAAAGGGAAATGTTTTACGTTTTAGAATTTCTATTTCCCGTGGGAAACTAAATTTTGCAATTTCTTCATATTAGGTATGCAAAAACTAAATTTTAAGTTTTAATAAGTTGTATCTTTGAGTTTATTTAACCCTAAATAAATATATTATTATAAATGCAATTATGATTTGCAGAACTAAGTAAATATGAACTTTAGCTAAAATAGTTTAAGAATAAGTGATACAAACTAATGAACTAATCAGGTTAGCTAATTATAATAAATCAATGTAGCCGTTCGGGTGCAATACCCCACCACCAAGGTCAAACATTGTGCATACCACAATGCTGAATGTGTCTGGTGATTTCCACTAAACATGTGAAAACTTTTTGTAATTTGTAGTCATTGCGTTAAATGATTGTCACTTTTGTATCTTCTGTTGTGAAGTCACTTGATTAAGCGGAGCATTTTGCTACATCTAGAATTGGTATTTGTTTTCTCGCTGATACAATCGAACGCAATCAAAGCATATGTCGAAAAAGAAAAGGTCGCGAAAATTGATATGGTTAACATGGGAGCAAACATGTTGATTGCTGGAAACCAATAGTTACCAATGAAGTTTGTATTATATACAAATTTCTTTTTAATAAGGAGGGTTTAAAATTTTTTTTTCGTAATGAAACTATTTTAAATAATGTTATATAAATATTAAATTAAAATAAGTAGTAGTAAGATGTATTTGGTGCACTCGACTTCTTTAATTTCAAAACAAAAGTCGAATAGACCTGGTAGTGTTTTGTTGCTAAATGCAAAAAAATGAATTGATAAATAATCAACGAGTAATTAAATGTAATTGACACATATAATGAATACATGCAATGTATGAATGTATTATATTTATATTTGTAATGTTGAATGAATGAATAAAAATTGTAAATTTTGAATATTATTAGCGAACATATAGACATCGAAAATTTTGAAATATTTTTGAGGTTAATAAAAAAATCAAATCATTTTTGATGTCTGGTAGATCTTCTTTTGCCTCCTTCAAATGATGATGTAGTTATCTTTTATAAATGTTTCTGACCTTCTGGCAATATCATGCTTTCTTCTTTTATAGATATTAAAATCAACATTATATTCTTCATCACTACTATATTTACGTTTTCGAATGTTTTCGAAATTTATAAATTGTTGGTAAATGTAGAAACCAGTAAGCATTAATGGAATTAGAATTTCTACTGGTAATATAGAATTTTCCTCGTGTTCTACATCTTCTGAATTATAATCTTTTGCTGATAAACAGTTTTGCTGTCTTACTGTATGTTTCTTGAGGCGATTAGCATGAACAATTTGTTCTTTATTTTTATGTTGTTCTCTTATTTTGAAATCTGTATCGCCAATTTGTTCGATTATTCTATGCGGACCAGTCCATTTTTTAAGTAATTTCTTAGAAACACCAATTTTTCCTTGGGGATCTAAAAGAAATGCTAGGTCTCCAGGTTTTGATGTTATTCTTTGGAATTTTTATTGTATTGCAGAGCTTGTTTGCTGGCTGCTTTTTGCAGATTTATCTTAGTTTCTTTAAAAACAGTATTAAGCCTTGCAAGTAATTCAGCTACGTAGTTGCTGTCGATAGCATAATTAATTTTTCGTGATTTTAAAATTTCTTCTAAGGGTAAAATAGGATCACGACCAAACATTAAGTAGTAAGGTGAAAAACCTGTAGAACTGTGGGTGTTAGTGTTGTACGCTAATTGGAATAATGGTAACCATGCTTCCCAATCAGATTGATCCTTTGAGATATAATGAGATAGGAAGTCTTTTAAAACTCGATGAGCACGTTCTACTGCATTAGATTGAGGATGAAAAGCACTTGTAGTAATTTTCTTTGTTTTTAACTTTTCGCATAGAGATTTAAAAAGTTCACTAACGAAGTTGGTTCCTTTGTCTGTTATAATTTGCTCTGGAATTCCAAATCGAGCAAATACATTGTTCACCAGAACTCTCGCAACCGTTTCTGCTTTCTGATCTGGTATAGGTATGACTTCTAACCATTTGGTAAAATTACATTGAAACGAAAGTATATATTTATTACCATTAATTGATGTTACGAAAGGAGCGCAAATATCCATGTTACAACGTTGCAAAGGACGGTCCAATGAAGGAAATTGTTTTAAAGGCGCTCTTTTTAAATGTGGGTTGGTCTTTCGCTGATTATAAGAAATGCAGTTAGACACATAATTTTTAATATCTTTTTGCATGTTTTGCCAAAAGCATTTTTGCTTAATGTAGAGTGATGTTTTCTCAATGCCTACGTGCCCCTTTAAAGCTGAATCATGAAAACTATATAAAATTTCGTTAACTAGTGTTTTTGGAACTACTAGTAAGTCGCAAAACTTTCCATTTTTCTTCTTATATAGAATCTTGTCTTGATCTAAATAAAATTCTTCGATTATTTTCTTTGGTGTTTAATGTTTGGGGATCTTCATGTAAATAGTAAACGAGTATTTTTACGTTTGTATTTTTAAAGATATATTTAATCATGTCTCGTACAATTTCCCAATTTAAAGAATCTAGTCCACAAGCAATTTCTGGTATTGCAATGGTTTTTTCCTGAAGTTGAACAGCCTTTTCTTTAAAATCTTGAAGTGTTTGCCAAAGATTCTCATATGAAGGTTTGTGATGAAATTTCTTCTTGGTAATTAAGTAGTAAATGTTTCTTTTAGAGAGACATAAAAATGCTGTTTCTCCTAATTTTTTCCTTTGTGCCAATAGTTGTCTTGTTGAGCCAAATTTCTTTTTGAATCTGGATACATGAGTATACTGTCGTTTTCTATGGCTTCTTTTAATGTGTTAAACGCTTTTATGCACTTATCGTTCATATCGAATTTGACATCTTTCTTCGTTAAATTTGTCAAGGGTTCAGATATTTCTGCATAATTTTTAATGAATCTTCTATACCATTCAGCGAGTCCTAGAAATTCTCTGATTTTCTTTACAGCTGTTGGTACAGGAAATGGTTCTAATGGCTGTAGTTTATCAGGATCTGTTTGAATACCTTTTCCTGAAATAATATGCCCTAAATATTTAACTTCTCGTTTAAGGAAAGCGCATTTTGATGGTTTTAGTTTAAGGTTTGCAGTTCGAAGACGATCGAAAACAATGCTGAGCTTCTGTAGGTGATTTTCAACACCTGTTCCGTTGTGAATGATGATGTCATCCAGATACACCATACACATGACTTCCGGCAGTCCTGAAAGTGTTGCGTTCATGAATTTCTGAAATGTTCTTGGAGCATTGACTAGTCCAAATGGCATTTTAGTGTATTCATAGCGATTTCCTAATGCCGTAAAAGCTGTCTTTGGAATAGATTCTGGAGTTAAAGTAATTTGGTTGAAAGCATTTGTAATATCCAGAGTTGAAAATAGATTTGAATTACCTAAATTATCTAATGATTCTGTTAGCCTAGGTATAGGAAAAATTTCTTTTTTGCTTATTTTGTTCAGTTGCCTATAGTCTATGCATAGCCGGTGTTTTATTGAACCGTTAGGCAATTTCTTTGAAACCATAACTGTTGGTGCGTTCCATTCCGATATACTTGGACGTATAGTTCTACTTTTAAGTAATTCATTTACTTTTTGTTGAAGTATTTCCTTTTGGCTGTAGGGAATGGGGTACTGATTTTTCGATACCGGTAAAGAATTTCCCGTATCTATATTATGTTGAACATCAACAGCACTTGATAGGTCTCCTTCACCTTCGTCGGATATATCTCTGTAATTGGCGAGTAGTTGTAGAATTAATTTTCGTGTTGGCTCATTAAATAGGATAAATCAAATTTTTTATTAAAGTTGCCTTTATCCCTTTGTATTGAAGGTCGGGTTGAAAGTTGATTAATATTTCCTGGTTGCAATCTTTCTGACGTTATGACTTCCGCTATGGCAAGTTCTTCTTTCTTATGGAGGGTAATGTCCTAACATGTCAAATTTAAAATTCGTAATTGAATAACAGGTAGATTTTTAGTTACTGTCCTTGCCACAAAAATTCCATTGATGAGTGAATTACTTGGTTCTAGTAACAAAAGGTCGCCTTTTACTTCTTGTTTTAAAGTTGTCGAAATGTTAATTTCAGAATATGCTGGAATAATAGTATCTTCTAATAAAATTGTTGAAGTATTGCTGTTGTTGCAATTTGGAATTATGAATTCTTCCTTCTCTGGAAATATTTTATTACAGGTTCTTGACCTACTTTCATTATGTTGACCTATAACGTTATCAAGTTGATGTAGGTCAGTTATCTCGACTCTTTGCCGTTCTTTGTTTAAGTTTTCTTCTAGTAGATTACACTTGTTATTTTCATTGTGTATTCTTTGCCTTTCTTTGTAAATTTCTAAAAAGGGAATATCATCAGGTTCATCTTCGCTGATGTATCCATTTTCAATAATGGTAATTTCGGGAATAATGACTTCATTATTCATTTCAGCAACACTATTATAAGTATTATTCTTATGTTTATGAACTATTTCTTCATAGTTTTCAGTTTTCGTTGCATTATCCCGCTTCGTTATTGTATATTCTGCATAATTTGCTTCGTTTGTTGATTTGGTACCCTCATGTGAACAATTGCAAAAATATTCTATTTTTTCATGTAAATTATACATTTTGATTTTATAGCCCCACATTTCTAGGCAATTTTCTCCATATCGTTGTATGGCTTTATTATGGTAGAGAAAATCTCTTCCGAGTATGCCTTGAGCATCTACGTTTAGTGAATCATCACATATTATAAAATCATAAGAGCACTGAATTTCATTTTTATGAAATCCCACTGTTGCGTTTATGCAACCAATGACCCCGATCTGATGACCTGAAGCATCTGTCAATTCTATGTGGCCATGTGGTCTGGATATATGCCCGGAGACGACTCCACACTTTAGAGTGCTGACCTGTGCGCCACTATCGACCAAAAACTTTGTAGGGTGTTGGTTTAGGAATAAATAGATAACTGCTGGTACTTCTGCCATTGCAAGTTTATCTTGTAAATGTGAGATGCTCTCTTCGATTTGCTGTACTGTTTTTGCTTCTTTTACTGCAACTTGTTCATTCCGCAAGCAACTTGGGTTGGAGTTACCTGCGGGTACTCGTTTAAAGAATCTTCTTCGATTACGTTTATATCTTCAAACTGAATACTGTGGACATTCTTTGGTCCAATTACTCTATCTTGATGTATTCTTCTATTTATGTTGATGTCCTTCGGATAATTTCCCTGTGCATTTCGGAGCTGTGGTTTGGGTGTAGATTTAGAAGTCTGATACCCTGGATTGTAAGTACGATTTGCAACATTGTGTTGATTTGTTGTGCTCCTTTGTGGAAAAGAATTATTTTGATGAGGTGAAAATGTATTTGTATAAGTTTGCTTTCTTGTAGCATTGGAATTATTTCCAATAATAGGTCGATGCCTATAATTTGATTGTCCATAATTTGAGTTCTGATTTCCATTTATTGACAGGTCCCTCTTTGGTTTAGTTCTTCGGCATTCTTCACGTGAGTGATTTGACATGCCGCAATTTGAACACCACTTTTTCTTATTTCTGGACATCATTGATAATTTATTTGTTGTGCCATTTAGCATCTCGTCACACAATTCGTGTTGTAATGCGATCTGCTCTGCTTTGTCAATTGTTAAAGTTTGTTCGGCTACTAATTTAGGTAATATTTGTTTCTTTAAATCTTGTCTAATACCCATTTGGAATTGATGGCCCATGTGAGAGTATTATCACTGGCTAATTCAGTATCGTAAAACTTTCTAGCTTCACCTTCTAAACGGTATCTCACTATTTTAAGCCTTGTATCGGCTGTCCAGTCATCTAGTTCTGCACGCAAATCAATTCAATTCCTTTCAATTTCTTTGAAGTATTGTTTTGGCGAAGTTTTGCCAGAATAACCTTTGACGGTAATAGCAATCATTCCTAATGACATGTAGGGCTGATAATGTATTTGTTGAGGTTGAGCTGCTGGAGGATTTTGCTGTGTAGCCATTGTGTAAAAATTTCGTTTCACAAATTTTTTACACTAAAATTTTATTAGCACTAAATTAATACACTTATTCCTATTGTTTTTTCACAAAAATTCACTTTGTATTAAACACTGCTAAAAGAAAAGTGCATGTAAATGTAAATGCTGAAATAAAATTGTTTTAAGACAAAAGCACAAACATAAAATAAATCCGTAAAAGAAAATGTAAAATACTACAATTATTTACAGACAGATAATAAAAATAAATCTTCGTTGATTGTTGGGCGTAAAAGAGTAGTTAGTTTTAATAAGGAATAATATATCGTAAAATTAAAAAAAAAAGTTTAAATCAATCACCAAAACTGTAGTGGCGAAAAAGAAAAACAATGAAATCTGGAAATAAAACTGCTTTAACTGCTGCTTCCACTATGTAGGTTGGTCAAGTGTGTGCAAAAAGTTGTTCTAAAGCTAATTGTTTAATAAATAAGTGAGCATCATAACCAGACAAATTATGAAAGAATACAGGTACAAAACTAGGTAATTGAAAATTGAGATTACACTCATTGTGTGCAGCATTACGAAAACAACCGGTTAAATGACAATGATCTTTCACTTTAACCTCACCTTCTTCAAACCTATTATTACAAATATGACAGACGGTGGCCGCCTCAAAAGCTCTTTCTTCACTAGGTGTTAAAGGGTTCATAGGTTTAGGTATTTTTAAATAATTTTGATACAGCTCTTTCACATCAGTATCTAATTTAGTAACAAATCGTCGAGCTGAATCGGGCCCTCGGTAAATCTCCAATTTTGAAAGCGATTCATCAAATGAGCATTTAATGTAGTAAGCAAACGAATGAGGTTCATGCTCCTGCACACGAATAGTAAACGGTTTTTCGGAATCCGGTTCTACACTAGATATTGGGGTCAACACAGATTCAAAATCAGCGTAAATCACAAAAGGCACTTTTAATTGCTTCTGATAATTTTGAAATTTCAATAGATTTTGAGGTACTTCTTTACCCATTCTGTCTTTAACCAATTCAGTAGTCGGTATTTTAGAAGTCACATAATTACAATCGTGCTGGGTATGACTGTTTCATTTATCAGAAGAAAAATATTGTAAGCAACCATCACAGAAATGTTTTGCAGCTTTATGACCAGATACTTGCTTAGATAATAATCTACTAAAGTTTTTAATGTATGTATAATGGGCTTCGCCATTATCATTAACAATTAGTAAAAGATTCACATGATTTATTTTTTTCAATTTACTGTAATAAAGAGGTCCAACAACCTCATTCTGCTTACGATTATTTTTAAAAACTTCTTAAAGAGTATAAACGTTTATTGAGATATCGTTATTAATAGATAAGAAATATGGTATATCTTTTAACGTTGCCGGAAATTGTACACCATCTAAATTAAGAACCGTTGCTGGATCTGGATACGATGAACATTGGTGTGCCAGTCCTTTCGGTGCAACGAGGGCAGACACGATGCTCCAAGCGAAACACTGATCATCATCATTCTGCACGTTGATCACAGCTTTTTTTCTTTGGATGTCTAGAGGTAAATGTAAAAAAGAAGAGGCTCTTCAAGGATTGTATTTAGAGATGTTAAACTCTAGAATAAACATCTCACTAAAGTCCAACCTAAACAGAATGGAAAACGTATTAGAGCACGAATTTCTAGCATTTTGATGAAATCAACCATCCTATCAATACACTCCCCACTATCTTTTTTTTTCGAATTCCGTCGCTTTTTGGTCGATGATGGTGACAGCATTAGCATAGAACTCCTCTAAATTGGACCCCTCGGTGATAACAGCATTTCGAGTTTGAAATGATTTAACATCATCCAATCCTTTGCTTTCCAAAATATAGTAACCGAAATATTCCATATTAACTTTAATCGCTGTATGTTTAGCAATCTCTCTACTTATCAAAGGTAATACCTTCGGTCGCAATTCGCTCAGAAATTCTTTTACATCCACCGAATGTTGTTGGGGTGAAACCCGATAACTCACGATTCGAGATTTGAAGGCTGATCTGATAATGGATACATCTTGATCATTATCGCTGACTTGACACGCTCTATCACGATGTCTGCTGCTACGTAAATGTCCAAGATAGCACGATCGTTGGACGTGCAGATCGCATATGTCACAGAACACCATGAGATCTATAAACAAACCCAAAAATTTAAAAATTTTATTACATAAATAGAAAATAAGTATTACCATTCCTTCTCCGTCGTTTGTGCTGTGGTGCAATTTGATCATGACAAGCCTCTATGATGGCGGTTTAAATTATCCACCCTGCTGAAGCTTCGTGAACAACGATCACATTGAACCATTTTATTAGCTAGATGTACACAGACAACTAGCAATTTGAAACTAAGACTAATGCGAAGACCATATTACATTTTTAAGAGGAACTCGAGGTAGGGTAAAGGAAATCAAGAAAGGATCACACTCATGTTCGTGAACCAGACTCGATGAGTCGCCTATGGATTTCTTTTTCACACAATAATTTCAAATGTTTATCCATTAACAACTCATCGAGCCTAACTAACTCCGCAACCATCCGTACTCTCGCAGCTTTTAACTCAACTATTTCTTTCTTTCTTTCATTCACACATTTACAAGCCTGCTCAACTCGATCTGCAACCTCCATGAGGACGTTATCGAAACCATCAGCGAACTCCTCAAGAGGAGGCAGATCTGATTGATGACTCACATCACTTTCATCATTCTGCTCTGGTTCAGGAGCATATTGAATTGGTTGGTGCATGAACGACGTCCCTGGAAGTTGAAACTCAGAACGTGTTCTGGATAGATCATTCACCCCCACACTTTCATCTGAACTATTTGGAAGCTGTAGCATAATTTCATCCACTACCCGTTTCAAAACATGCAAATTTTTTTCATTCAAATCATCATCAATTATTGGACTCAAAACATTTACCTGATTAAGCTCTAAATCACTCCGATCGATAAGGCAATCAAGGTTAAGGGTGTCTTAATCGACCAAGGGAGAAATGGAAGCAGTCCACATATTCTCACCCCAAGCACGAGATGCGTCGAAATTATCGCATAGGGTGCTCCTAAACGAATCATTGTCGCTACCGCTACCGTTGTTGAGACCATCGTTGCCAAGGGTCTCAACATCGCTATCCACATTCGACGCACTAAGTACTTGGTCACAAACACACAAACTTTCAGAAGGTCTCGTGAGAAGATTTAAAAGAATCGGCGCGGATGAAGGTTCTGGAGAACACAAGTCTACTGTTTCAATGAAATTCTCGCGAGGTTTAATTAAGATATTTTGTAAAATATTCACACGGGACCTTTCGAAAGTATTAATTTTAGAAGGACCAGCTGTATCATCTACAGCGGAACGTTTCAACGAAATATTTGATCTTAACGAACACACTGTTTTAGACATTTCACTCGACATTTTAGGATGTGCAATGTAAGGGTAAATAGTGTAGCGTACGTACTATTAGCAAATGATTGAATAAAGTGTTGAACTGGTTATATAAATAACCTAAACAAAGCTCCCACGACAAATGCGGGAATTTACAACCGTTCAAACACCTATACAAGCAATTCCACTCAAAAGTTTAAACTCTCACGGTTTATGTACTTTCAACCCTTATATGTAAAACATAAAAATTTACTTTAGTATCCCCCTTATAGTTCGCATGGTTAATTGTACAGTAAGAATTTATAAGCTCTCACGGTTGTTTTTTTCAAATGACTGGTTAAAAACCCTTGTAAACACACACAAGTTCACTTTACTTATAAATGATAATTGCTAATTTCACTTACAAGTTCAATTTCCTTATGTTTATGTTTATGTCTTGGACCCGCATGGGTTAATTACATTTAACTTTCTTACGCACTCGAGTTGTTTAAAGCTAATTGCCTACGATTTGCAATTTACCCGTTCTTTGTTCCGCTTGGTTAATTGCATTTAACTTTCCCACGAGCATATTTCTGCTTGTATTTATTCATGTTTTAAGCAAAACTAATATTGAGGATTTCTAAAAGAATAAATTTTTTATTGTTTATGATAGTTTGGCGCGCATTTAGTCATTCAAAATAAATTTACAAATATTTGAAAAAATAGTTAACTATAACCACAGCGGTTTTAAACATTAAACGGCTGGTATTGTTTAGCGGTCAAGAACAATGACACTGCTTCAATTCCCACACCGGTACACTATAAAATAGGATACATTTGATTGAGAATAAATAGTTCAAGCTGAGATTTGACCAGAAAATTGTGGAAGAAAATGGATTGTGGATATGGTAAGATCAATTGTATTATTTTGTACATAGTGAGTAATGTATTTTCTTCTGCTACAGAAATTGTAGAACTGCGAATGGGAGAGTTATGGATGGAACGTAGGTCCATAACACAGTTCGTGGTAGTTTGCAAAAGGGATCAAGTACCATACGCAATCGTGGTTGTGCCCCCTGTGGGACACATTAAAATATATAGGTTCGGGTTAGGACCTAACATTATTGTTAGGGGTAACAAATACCCCGAAATTGGTATATATTAATAAAATTTAATGAAATTCAAAACTTATTTTATTAATCAGTAATCTAATTTATCAATCATTGTTAGAAACAAAATCTAACAAGGAAAATAATATTTTCAAGGCTAATCAAATAGTGGTTTATTTGTATTTAGTGTTCTACCATAACCAATATTGCTAAAACCATAAAAAGAATTTAAAAAATAATTTCAATGTGCTCTTGCAAAGGGGTTGTATGTTGCAGTTATTATTCATCTTTAATTCATTCAAATTGATAGTAATAAGAATACAGAAGATGATTTATAAAGAAGCAGGAATTATTGTGAAAAATTTTATACTTTTTAATACAAAAGATGTTCAAAATGTTTTCTGTTGACGTCTACGAGCACACTTAATCTTAATTCTTGTGTATAACAGATTCGCTATTTAACCCTCTGTGCGCTGCTCGCATACATTAAAACGAATAAAGTGAATGCTTTAGAGATCGTTTTTAACGTGCAGTTGTACGGTGTTGATCTATCAACGAATTACGATGAATAATCTACTTTTATCTCTTGATGACATTACACAATTACCTATT
Source organism: Agrypnus murinus (assembly GCA_929113105.1). Classification (NCBI taxonomy): domain Eukaryota; kingdom Metazoa; phylum Arthropoda; class Insecta; order Coleoptera; family Elateridae; genus Agrypnus; species Agrypnus murinus. The sequence goes on along the minus strand of OV816023.1, from coordinate 2,576,933 downwards.
GATTTCCTGAAACGATATTGTGTACATGCTATAGCACGACATTTCCATCAACTGCCGAAATATCTACAAAAGGAACTGCAAGAATATCAATACTGCACTGTTCACTTTCCTAAGCAAGGTGATGTTCTAGATGGACCACCACCTCTAAAAATCAATTGTGTACGTTGTAAAACAAGTAACTAAATGTTTATGCAACTTTATTTCTAATAAATGTTTATGTAACTTTATTTCTAATAAATGTTTATGCAACTTTATTTCTAATAAATTTTTATTCTTTAATTTTTATTTAATTAATGATTGCAAAAGGCCTTGATCACAATTCCTAGTATGATGCTACAGGCAAAAAAAAGTGCGTAGTAAGTATAAAAGACGTTTCGAACCTAGTGTAGTCAGTCTTTCATCGACTTAAGTAAACATACCTTCTTTTAATTAAGTACTAAAAGTTGTGATCCCAAAGGTATTATCCAAGAGTTTCTACGGCAGACTTGGGAATGGTACACATGGGAGTCGCCCATATATCAATATTGATCAAGAGGGTATTCATGGTCCACTAGCCGAATCTGCGTGTGAATGGTTAAATGACTGTCGCAAGAAAAAGAGTGTTGATGGTGAAATATTAACTAAGGTTATTGGTAATAAAGATACACCTATTGCTGTATGTAAACCTCGACATATATTGATTAGAAAGCGTATTAAGAAAGTATTATGTCATGTGTGTAAAGTAGATTATGCCAATTATGTACGTAATGAAACGTTTGATGTTGTTCGTTATCATAATCTAATATGTAACCTGTGCTAAGAAGGATGATGAATCTGCTACAAGCATGTATTCCGATTCCGGTAGTAACTATAGTGATATTGATTTGGATATATATTAAATTAAAATATGCTAGTTAATGTATTTATAAAAATAAATGTTTATGCACATTCTTTCATTTTTTTTTATTTATTACCTTAACCTTAACCATTTTTTTATAAAACCTTAATCTTAAAATTAGAGAATCCTTAGCAGAAAGTCTTAACCTTGAAGCGCTAACCTTAGTTCAATCAAGTTCTCAATCTTAGTTCTTAAAGTCAGAGAAGCCTTGACCTTTAACCGCCAGAAAATTTAGCCTTGAAGGTTGACCTTGGCAGAAAGTGGTGGAGGGGATCTAACCTTGAAGGTTGACCTTGGCAGACAGCAGAAAGTAGTGGGGGGAGGAACAGAAACCCCATTCCTTATCTACTTCAACTTTTTTGTCGCCTTCCATAGAGAGTACTCTGTACTACTGTTGTTCGATAATTCGCTTAGGTATGTACTTCGTGGCTATTACAGGTACTAGACATATATAAAATAGATACAAAACTGGTCAGCTTCCTGCAAAATATTATGGAGACGTGGCGTACTACTGTAAAATTATATACTACAGATAAGATACTAAGTACCCGAAGAAATCAAAATTGAATCGTCTCCTTTATATGGATGATTTAAAGGTATACGCCAGCAGTAACAAGCAGCTCCACACATTACTCCATATTACGGAAACCTCCAGTAAAGACATACAAATGAGATTTGGTATAGAGAAATGTAAGATATGTTCCATAGAAAAAGTTAAACACAAACACATACAGGTCACAAGATAGAAACTAAAAACATCAATATGGAAGTACTGCAAGAAGGAGAACTATATAAATATTTAGGTTTCGTACAAAATCCCACAATAAATCATCCACACCGCAAAACAGAAATAAAAAATAGATTTAAAGAAAGGCTAAAGAGAATATGTAACACAGAGTTAACAGGAAAAAACATTATTCACGCGATAAAAACATACGCCATACAGTTGCTAACATACTCGATTGGGCACTTAAAATGGACAGATACTGAATTGGAAGAGTTAAACACACTGATCAGATCTACTGCCAGCAAATACAGAATTACAGCATGTGCATTCTGCAATTGAAAGGTTTTCTCTTCCCAGAAATGAAGGAGGACGAGGATGTATTGACATTAAAAACTTACATCACAAACAAACACAAAACCTAAGAGAATATTTCTACACAAAATTAAAATCTGAGGAACATATTATCACAGACAAACAGAAAATAGAAACATGGAGAAATAAAAATTTACACCACATACAGACAAAACTGCATCCAATAAATGGCTCGGTAAAGGTCGAATATTCGCCGAAACAGAAGCATACCTTATAGCCATCCAAGATCAGGTGATTAAAACGAAGAACTATGAAAACTATATAATAAAAAACCCACAAATTGAAGACGATAAATGCAGAAAATGTAAACAATAGATCATATCACAAGTGGATGCACTGTTCTAGCAGCTGAAGAATACACCCAACCACATGACAACGCCTGTAACCAGATCCATTTAACCTTAATAAAGAAATACAAATTAGGCAATATAACAATACCATGGTATAAATATCAACCACAAAAGGTAGTTGAAAACGAGAACATAAAACTGTACTGGAGATATACTTACAGATAAAACAATACCACACAATAGACCTGATTTAGTTTTGATAGACAAACATATCACAACAACATATCTAATAGATGTATCGATTCCAAACACACAAAACGTGGAGAGAAAATATGCAGAGAAGATGAAAAAATACACTCCACTAGCTCTTGAATTAAAGCAGATATGGCAGCAGGATAAAGTAATGACAGTTCCACTAATTATACGAGGGGAACACTGATAATATCTAGAATGTCATGTTTCTAAAAACGAATGAAATTTGCTTTTAGTTGACAGCTACTTTTTAATGTTTTGCGAGTTGATTACCGTTTAGTTTGTTCGATTTTCTCTAATAGTTTTTTAATTATCATAATTTAAAGATTGTGCGTTCACCCAAAAATGAATTTGACTAGAGAACATTTCCGGGCTATGATTTTTTACGATTTTAAATCTTATTAACGCCTAAACAATGTGAGGATCGGCTTAGAAGTGCATTTGGCGGAGAAGCCTCGTCTAAGGCAACAATTTATAATTGGTACAGCTAATTCAAAAGGGATCGGTTTTTCCTTAGTGATGAATTTCTTGAAGAACGCTCAAGAACTGCTGTTACTGATGAAAATATTGCCGCTTTTCGAGCAATGCTTGAGGAAAATCGACGGACATCTTATGAATTTATTCGGGCGACATTAGGAATTCGTATGAGTCAAATACAAAACATTTTACATCGACAGTTAGAAGTGAGAAAACTTTGTTGTCGATGGATTCCACATAAACTGACTCCCGACCAAAACGAACAACGCAGTGAATGTTGCAGAAAGCTCTGGGAAAATTCCAAGGCGGCACTTCAAATTTGGTTTGGAATTTCGTCACTGGTGACGAATCTTGGATTTATTGTTATGATCCTCAAAAGAAAAGCCAATCGGCTCAATGGGTCTTTCGAACCGAACCTAAGCCTACAAAAGTTCGAAGAATTTGCAGTGCTGGTAAGAAGGTGATTGCTAGTTTTTTTCCTAAAACGGGTCATATTGCTACTATAGCATTAGAAGATAGACGTACAGTTACTGCCGATTGGTACACAAATGTCTGTTTACCACAGATCTTTGAAAAAGTTCGTGAAAAACGCCCCAAAGGAAAAATAATCTTACATCATGACAACGCATCGTCGCATAAACCAAAAGTAACAACTGAGTATTTGGCTGCCCTAAAAATCAGCACCATGGACCGTCCACCGTAAAATTAAAGATAAAATGCCGTGGAATCACTTTTTCGTCATCAGATGAAGCAGTGGAACATTACAAAAACCTGGGTTCTGAAGTGTCTCAAGAAGAGTGGCATCATTGCTTTAAGGACTGGTTTCATCGAATGCAAAAATGTAATGATGTTAAAGGGGAATATTTTGAAAAACAATAAAATCATTTAAATTTTTTTAAAACTAATCCTTGTTTGATTTTCTAAGAATTTTCAGTGTCACCCTCGTATCTTCTACTGGTATTATCCCAAAAAATCTACATAAATCTATCAAAACATTACAGTTACCACCAAATATTTACGTAACGCTACAACAAACAATCATCATTAATACATGCTCTATAACCCACCGTTTCTTAAACTAACCTTTCGAACAGTAGAAAGTAAGCATCTTGAGTATCAACTCCGATGTTTCCTTTATTAAACACCGAAAATAAGCATTATAAATAATAATAATAATATATTGTAATTCATAATTAAAAAATATAAAATAATTATAATTTTGGAGTGTCACAAAAAAATCTTGGCAAAAAATTTCAAAAGTGGCAAGCATACTATAGTGACGACCCAGTTATAATGTATAGTATGTGGTTTTATTTATCTACTGGGTGATCGGAAACAGTCTATGGTGTAGGGCCTATGGGGCAAGGCATACGGTTTACGTTTCTGCTTTTCACAGTCTCTAAGTCCTGAAATATATATGATTTATAGTTTACAATCTATAGCAGATAATCTTCAGTCTACATATGGTTTATAGTCTAGGACCTATGGTCATATATTCTCCATAGCCTGCAGTTTTTAACATATGAATGTCGTTTATATGATCTCAGTATGATCTGTAGTTGTTTACATGGCTTTGGCAATTCATAATTTACGGCCTATAATCTATAGACTATCAATTTGTACATATATGTTTTATAATCTAGGGTCTACAGGCTACTATTTTAAACTCACACTGTAAGGTAAGTATATAATGACATCTTTGCAAAACCGATTATGACTTCTGATACAATTTGTACTACTTTAACGATATTGATACTAAAACTTGTGCAAATAATAACACTATATATTATATCATACAGTGCTTTTAAATTAAAATGCAATATGTGCAATTTACTCTATGATAAATTTAAAAATAATTATTTTTAAATGCATCATAGAGTAAATTGCACATATTGCATTTTAATTAAAATGCAGTATGCACACATAGGCAACCAATTATACAGCACGCTATTTTATATGCTTTATATACAGCGTGTCCGGAGATATAACGCATTAATTTTAAGGGGTGATAGAAGACACCAAAACGAACAAAAAAGTCTTATAAAACTTTGTTCTAGAACGTACCACTTTTTCAGAAAAAAATAAGAAACTTGGAAACTTTAACATCATTTTGCCGCGTTAATAATAGCACTTTAAGTATGGGGCTTGAAGTGTCGGCAGATGTATCTCATCTATCACAACAACAAACCTTAATAACGTTTTTTTCTATCATATGTCGTTTCCGCGTAAAATTGAATTCTTTTTACAATTACAAATTCATTTTACTCAATTAAGAAAGGTGACAACCCTGTAAAATTTGTAATACCATATGTTCCAGTTTACACAAAATGCTGATGTGGATGTTTGTTGAACTTGAAAAAAGCACGTTTTGCTTAAGATTATCTGGGTCAATGCCTGATTGTTGTATAAATAATACCCGTTTAATGCTATAATGCTGAGTTTTAGGTTTTTGAACTCGGAATGATTTGGCAATGCACGAGTTTGTTTATTTAATAACAGTTTTTAGTACCATTTTAGAGCGAGATAAGATAAACACTTTGTCAAAAAGCTCTTTAAATCATAGGCGTCCGGTATATCTTGGCTGATTAAATTAATTAAAGTAATAATAATTTTATAGAATTAACTGAATGTCGTATTAAATTAATTGATGCTTTTGAGGAGAATAATTAACGAATTTCAGAATCAGTAATTTTGCAATGGCAACAAGCCTTAACAAAAACCGCGTAATGAGATAAAATCCAACTTGTTTAAAGAATAAAAAACATTGGCGTTTGATTATAAAATGTTCAGGGCATCTAAAATCGGCGAAAAAAATTTAGAAATCTTTCTTATTAAAAAAAATGTTGATGCTTAAAGTTGTCACTACTTTGAACTAACAATTTCTCGACATTTCCAGGCTGAGATTTAAAATTAAATTACTTTTCTTGTTGGACCTTATTGAAACTAAAATTAAAAATGATAGTATTTGCAGCTACATAACTTAAAAAAACATGAACATGTGTTGTAGCTTTTATTTTTAAAAATCCTAAATTGTAAGAGCATTTTCTTGCTAAAATTCAAATTCTGCTGGAGTTATAAAACGCCCGCATATCCCCGCTTTAAAATTTTTGTTTAAGAAAGAGCCAAAGCATCCTGGTTATTTTCATACAAAAACCAAATCCAACTCGAACGAACTTAAAAAGTTGAAAGCCGTTATTGTAGGCACTGCAAGAAATATTAACCGGTATTATTCCAGGCATAGTTGTTAATGATGCAACATTGTGTTCTTGCACTCTTTATCTCAACTGTTAGAAACAACTAAATACCACGCCTTAATGTAGTCGGATGAGAGAAGATAACACAAATCAACACTTTTCACCAACTTATATTTATTAATAATAGAACTATGTCGACTAATGTGAACGTTTCCTTTTTTTGTTCTGTTTAGGCATTTTAAAGAAAACTTCTCGCACGGTTCAACCACTCCTGATGTAGTCGGATGAGGGAAGATAACACAAATCAACACTCTTCACCAACTTATATTTATTAATAATAGAACTATGTCGACTTTACACTTTAAAAGAGTAAGTTAGAATGCCTTTTATTATTCTTCAACACATGGTCCTGTAATACGATCATATAACATGTAGTGAATCATTCGGATCACGTTATGGGGTCTGCATTAAGAAGTTGGCTTTTTTAAGTGTTACCATGATCCCTACGTACGCAGAATGGTGTTTTCTAATAACTGCAATAAAAATTTAACAAAGCTGAAAGCATCATAACAAACAGCATGATTGAAACCTTTTGGTAAAATGGATATTATTTACGAATGAAATATTGGCAATTATTGTTAAACGTTATAAGTACTGTTATTTCTTAAGGGATGGTAATCTCGTTTATAAATGCCGACTTAAAAATATTACCTAAATTCTTAATTGGAAACTATTAATTGCGCTTACTGAATATTGCCCTAAAAATTCCCATAACTTAATACATGTTAATTAACAAATTGCATAATCAGATGCGGTATTGTTTTCGTTAAATTGATTTCTGTATTCCCCCTGTTTTTTAATACGCAATTACAAACGTTTCTTTAAATGGCTTCATTGCACTATGACACTTAAAACAATTGCATTTTTAATTAACCCGTTATTTGGGAGTAAGTATTCATCCGTATTACGCCGCCACTGGCGTTATTATTTATTTCAAATTAACACCAGAGAAAAGTGCTGCTTGTAATCTGATCTGAACTCATATTTATACAGATGTTGATCATATCCTGACCTAGATTTCTTATTTACTGTTTTTAAAAATCTTTTGTAATAAGAAGCTATAAAACGTGCTTCATTTAGCTTTTTCAGCAAAACAACGGCTGTCATCGTACGTTTGTTTAGACTAACCGATCTTAATTCTAAAACAAGTTCAAGATCTTCAGTTGCAGAATGCGATTATACTTAAGCAAGGTTGCCAGATATGGCAATGGTTTTTTCTAAATTACTCGAAAGCCAATTGACATAGAAAAAAAAATGATTAAAACTTTTTTATTCCTTTTGATGTCTTCTATCACCCCTTAAAATTAATGCCTTCTATCTCATGACACCCTGTATACTGCATAGTAAATAAATAGCACTATGCAAAGGACGATAACGGCTTACTCTAAACTCAAGATTCTTTTGTTGAGCGTTTTTAACAAATTTTTTATTTGGATTTATTTTATTGTTATGATAACTGAAAAACAAAAGTATTAATTCAAACTGCACGGATGTGTTGTGAAACTAACATAGATGTAATTGCCAGTGTTTCAACTAAATGTACATTACTACATGACTACATCTTAATTTCGTGACCAATTAAGGCGGTGAATTTACATAAAACGAGAAAAAATTAATAAAAGACCTTATTACAACTTGTTATACTAATACAATGCTAGTATGGGTTTCTAGACTCTCTGATGAAAAATGCAAGATTATTTATTTTAAACACAAAATACGTTTCTCTACAAATTCATTACTACTATTGGCAATTTCTACCCTAAATCTTAAGTTATTGATAGTAAAGTGGTCTTCAACACTTTTAGATATCACATGACTTGTAAAAGGAGCAATATATAACTTTTTTCTTTTAAGTTAGTCTACTACAACTTTTGTAAGTAGGTATAACAAGCAATATATCACTTTCCAGTCAAAACTTTGTTTCAACATCTTTAGTATTAAAATATTTAACTTATAAGTATAAAAGAGCAGCATGAAAACAGATATTAGTACCTAAAAGTAATTACAAATAAAATATAGAGCTTAAAATACTAACATTTCAATATTGCCAGAAATATTTAAAACCAGGTTTTTACATATATAATATGAACGGGAGATGTTAGTCAATGTTAAAGCGTCATTACATACAGTGTGATTTACTTTACAACATTACACCTCCATATCTTTGTTCTTTATAATCGAATTGATTGCAAATTTTTACCACATATAGAACCCCTTAAAAGAGGTTTGTGTGTAATTAGAAACTCTATTTATTGTAAACCATCTACTTGTTCTAACCAACCCTATTTGTTCTAGGGGTTCTATACCTGATAAAAACCTGGAATGGATTCGATTACAAATAACAAAGATACAGGGTGTCAATCTGTGAAGTGAAACACACTGTGTATGTAGAATGGTGCCATTGTGCGATTACAAAAAGTATTTCAAAAGTTATCAATTTTTGAAACAATCACCTACGTTTGGTAGTTACTGGAATCGAAAAATATGTTACTAACATGAACGCAGTTTAAGAGGCTGACAAAGAGATGTCATGTACTGCATCTGTAATAACATTCCAGCTGTTTTCAGGCAGGTATATTGAAAACTTTGACACTTTTTTCTACAAAACTAAAGAATTCTTATTAAGGCATTATTGACTCTACTCACTTACGGAGTACCATTGCTGGTTTTATTTATGACCATCACTTCCCATCAATACACGCAATCATTTTCTAAACATTAAGTTACTAATATTAAAGGCTGCTTCAAAACCTCTAGCTATCACATGATCTCTAAAAGATACAATATAAATTCTTCGTTTATATTTAACACGCAATATATCACATTTCAGTCAAAACCGTGTTTTAAAATCTTTACTATTATTCGTTACTATTATTAAAAACGTAGCATTAAAAGAGGTAGTAAAAGCAGGTACTTATAATTAATAAATATAGCAACTTAAAATACATTTTTAATATTGCTCAAAACATCTAAAACTATTTTTATATCTACTATACATGGTGAATTAGGAATGATGTTCAATATTAAAACCTAATTACACATATGTGTAGAATGGATTCATTTCATGGAATTTACAAAATGTATTTCAAAAGTTTTGATATAAAGATGTATAGTTTCGTAGTTACTGAAATTAAGAAATTCATGCTAATAAGAACAAACATTAACCGGCAAACAACGAGACATGACCTGCATCTAACATGCCAGCGGTTTGCAATCAGGTTTTTAAAAACTTTTTCTCCATAACAAAAAGGTTTTTACTATGACCTACAGATAATGTTGAGTATCATTTCCGGTTTTATTTCAGGCTATTATTTCACCCTGTATATTTTATATATTAATTGTAAACTAAAGGAAACGAAACAAGAAATACCACATTTTAAATAAAATCTTCAAACGTCTATTTAGCACCCAAGAATTAATAAAAATTTATTAAGCCTCTCTAAGCGGATTCATGACAGCTAGTCTAGTTTTGAAATGACATATAGTTAGAAATTATGGTAGATCAATAAAAATGATCTATGATGTAAGATATGATATTTCAAAACAAATAAATATGTGGCATTCCTTCGTCATTCCCATCGTCCTCGGAATACATGCTATATGAAATTTTCCTTATAAAACTTAATTCTCATCAGTATTAGTTTACAGTTGACAATTCCTATTTACCTAATAGTTAGTATACTTGTACTCAATAGCGTATTCAGAATTATTTTTCGGAGGGGCTACTCTATAAACATATATTTAGACACTATTTTTTTATATAAAATTTCGGGGAGAGGGCTTCAGCTCGATAATACACCTCCTAAATACGCCACTGCAGTTGTACTGAAAACTAAAGTCTAAGCACCGTAACTATCATTATTATTCTTTACTACCACTTTCTTCTGCTTGCACTGTTCTCGTCTGACTCGTGCAAAGTATTGTTCACGCATTCGATTAAGCTGAAATATAAGAAACAAATGTTTAATAGTTTGAAATGCTAAATATATATGCTACTTTTTCTTACACGCAATACAACAACTAAAAGTATAGATTTGAAACATTATATACTTACAGTTTAATCTCTGGTGCGCAGTGTACAAACTCATGCATCCAAAAGTTGTAATACGGATTCCCAATAAGTTTACAAAATGTAGCCGACAAACCCCATGGATAAGGAGAAGTAACCATAAGTCGTTCCAACAGTACTCGTGTAATCTGTTCCTTTGTAGCATCTGTATTGAATTTGGAGAATAAGTGCAACATAGTACCCGAAAAAAAATGTGTATGAGTGTTAGGATATCTTAACTGATTAGCGATGGCGTTCAAGAAGACATATCTACCTTCAGTATCCAAATTAATAGCTAAATACTGAAATATATCCATGTATGCGGTATGAGCAATCCTCCACATACTTGACCATAAATTGTGTCTGCGGATGTATTTCACCGCTTGCATTCCCACATACGTAACAACAGCATTCATCAGCGGAATATTGTATTGCATGCCTGGTTCGTTTGAGATTTGTAATTTATCCTTTAGTTTACATAGAAACGTGACAGGCTGGCGCCCCCTCAGATAAGAGTCTATGCGTTTTTTAAATTTAGGTGGAGTTATAAGAGAGGCAAAATTGATTATTACTTTTGGAGAACAAGTGAGTTCTTTTGAAACATCAAGTTTTAAGTTTAGTTTAAATGGATTCGGTAAGTTCATATTACGTGGAGATGCGGACAAAATTAGGTTACGCATTTGAATACAATTTGGTGGAATAACATTACAGAAATCGTAATAGTAATCGCAAAATAATTCAGGAAAGTCATGAAATAAGACTAGTATAACTCTAAGAGCTCCCCTATAGAAGACAGCCAAAGGTTCTGCAAGTATAACGTTGCTTAAAAATGGTGCCAAATATTTAAAAAGATCGATAAGTAGGTGAGCGTACATGAACCGCCCTTTCTGTTGTGGCATATGCTCCATCATTCTTTTAATAAACACTGGATAAGATATCAACTCTAACCAAGCATAACAAAAACCTGCAGCTTTTGACGGACGCACTGTATGGAGAGTGCAACAATATATTTCTAGTGCTTGGAAATTTATTGATTCAAAACTGGGTTCCCCAGAACACAATTCTAAGAACAACATTATGAATATTCTGTGATACGGAAGTTGATGGAATCGAAGTTGGCGTTGTTCGTGATCTTGTAATAAGCAACGGGCAACGATACCAAGCACCTTGCTAAGCAAATAAATCTTTGGTGTATTGTTCAGATCACCAGCATGTTTGACTAGTAGTAATACTAAACGTACAAACAGGTCTAATATATGATAACATTTAACTCTTGCATCCATCATATTACTGTTAATGTGGGTAATGTTTCTATAAACAGCTTCTATAAACAACTGTGTCGATATTCTCAAAAATCGAGTGATTAAATCATCAGTTTGTAGCATGCCATAAACATGCATTCGATGTACAAGTAAGCTAAATGCTACATTCGAATTCTCATTAGTTGGGTCCAAATGATAGATTCCGATCCAATCTCCTAAAAGATAATATGTTTTATTTACTATTCCAGGCAGGTCTCCATCGTTGAGCGATTTAACCTAAAAAATAAAAAATAATTTTACATTAGAATGCATAGTGTTAATTCAGTGAATCGTTATTCAGCATATATTTGAAAATGCATGTTCTTTGACCACATTAGATTTTTTTTATTACTTGACGTTTTATCTTAATCGATAAAATTCTCTGTAGACATTAGAATGAGTTTAGGGACAGTATGTATGGCGTAAACCGAACGTAAATTGAGAATATACTTATGTTACTACTATTTTTTTAAATTTAATGGCTACACTACGGGGGAACCAACAGCTTAGCTCATATGTCTTTCATCTAACTTGCAACACAATTATACATACATTAGCATACAACACATTCATAGTTCAGGCGCCCGAACTTTTCAATTTAGAAAAATCCTGCCGCCCTAGGTAGGACTCGAACCCACGACCCTAGGAACATAAGCAATGACTGATCACACTCATCTGCCGTCGGTCCATAGTTACTATTATTATTATTTAACGAGGAAATAGCGAAAATTCGATGTTGACTTTAAGAGATCAGTATATGTAGCAGTTATACATACACTGCTGGAAATGCATCGACATAGCGATATAAAAGCGTTCAAAAAGATGGCAGTAGAATAGAGGAAGCAATTGATAAAAGCTTACAACTGAATGTTCTATATGGACTGGATAGTTGATAGGCATGCACTTGATATTAATACTTGAAATCCGTTCATAAAAGACGATGCCATTGGTTAAGCACCCGCACTCCTGTGATTAAGCTCACTTGCATTTTAACCCAATAAACGTCCACTGCAAACCTTGATGGTAGAAAAAGTAGTACAGTAGAATACAACTTTTCCTCCTATCGCAGTTTTCACTATCCCACTACCACTTTTATAAACGCTTTTATATCCTATATCAAGCCTATGCGTTTCCAGTCTGTAAATGAAGTTTGTGGATTTTAATAAAATTTTATAGAATAAGACGTTCTTCAAATAAGAGAATTTTAAAAATTTAGGCTGGTTCTCCAGCCTATATTTTCTCAAGAAATAGAAAGCTTGCAGTTTCGCAAGGGCATCTGCAATCAACAAAGTGACTGTCCAAGTATTTTGCAGTAATTTAGAAAACGCATATGAATGCGAATCCAGCGTTTGCGAATAGCACTCGCATTTCCAATCTGAATGAAACAGACAAAACAACTGTGAAGAAACCTTAGAAAGTACTTGGTCAACAAAACATTCTTATAAAGTAATGAGTCAGAATAATAAAGTGTTAAAAACAACGTGTTGCAACATCAGTGCCGATTGGTAAGGCAATTTTGCTTAATAACTTTTTTCCCATCAAAACTGAAAACCCAAGAATGAATGTGGGTACTCCGCCAGGCATATCTACTAGTACTTGTAAACTATAGATGAATTAATAGTGAGTTATTTTACAGTTTATAAAACACGATTACAACAGTTCGTCAATCCTAGTATCCTGATACTCAATAACTATCAGTCGGATTTGTTCATCTAAGCGCTTGATATGGCCAAAATCTCTGGGTTAACTGTTCCCATTCTATCGACTCATCTTAACCATTTAGGAATTACTATTACGGTTCGTGGTTAATAAGACATCCCGGTTGTCCAGTTACCGTATATGATGTTAGAAAACTAACTGGTGCTATTTTTATAAAGTCGATGGCTCCTTCCAGCACAATTAACGCGTTTATAAAAACAGGAATTCACCTATTTGACAAAGATATTTTTAGCGATGAAGACTTTTTACCGAGTACTGTAACAGATCGCCCAAGTCCTGAAAGTTGTTACGGATCGGATTTTACAAAACAGCAAATCCAAAACAATTAGCGGTCAATCGAAACATCAACATTAAATTGCACTGTAAAGAATAATACTAGTTACAAATTAATCTGGAATTGATTAAGCTGCTTTATTATCTGCTGTCGCAGATCCGTCCGGATTAAAAAATAATTTTGACCAATCTAAAATCGAGACAAAAAAAACTAAGGAAACGTATAATAGGGACGTAGTTTCTCAAAATAATAAATTGCAACAGTGAAACAAGCAGCCAGAGTAAAAAATTCTATTTATATACAAAATTATGTTTTTGAAGTGCAAAAGTAGATTTTCTTATTCTTCATGCTTCTTTTGGAATTTTCACAGACATTTATATATGTATTTGACATAGTTTCGCTTAATACTACTCAACCAATTATTGGTAATTATATACAAAAAACATTTGCATAATACGTAAAGGGTCATTCTATGCCAAATCGTTACAAAAAAATAAACAATTCATAACTTTGCTTCTGATCATAGTAGAATTTTCATCTTAGGCTTGTTTGAAAGTTAAAGGAGGCCAGTTTTCATAAAAAAATTGTTTATAATAAAATATTGAGTTTTTCATTTCAAGGCCAGATGACGTGGCCTTTGACCTTAAATATTTAAGAAAGTGTACAGTCTTTAGCAAATGTCTTGTCCCGAGTAAGGGCGCTGCTGCTCTTTAAGAATCGAAATACCCCTTATACTGTGTACGAAAGAGACCGAATTAAACAGAGATGAACAACTGCCTGCGCAAGATATTTAAAATTGTTAAAGTTTGTTTTGAAAATATATTTGTAAAACTATTGTTACTCATTCTATTCAAAATTTCTTTGACACACTTTATAAAATAGTCCTTTTAAATGGAAGCATCTACTAGTTAAACAAAGTTACGTATATACATAGGGTATTTATGTTTCATTCTTTACCTTTAATAAAAAAAAATAAATAAATGAAAACAATAATCAAAAACTAGAATTTTAGGAGTATTTTAGATAATTAAATAATCGCAGAAATTAATGTAAGCGGTAAATATAAATAAATAAAGTAAAATAATAATATAGGCATTTATTTATGTAAATACGTTAACATTTTAAAAAGTTATTAAACATTCAGTTGTTTTAATAAAAATGCTACAAACTAAGACAAAACTAGAAACATAGATATAGTCACTAGTAAAAACAAAAATTAAGAAACAGCCTTGGCAAAGCATAGAACATTAATATATGTTTACCTAAAATTTTTAGAAAATATTTGTGAAAGATTACAGATTTTCTAAATCCCGCCTCTTTTTAAGTGGATTAGTCAATGGATTTAATTTTTCTCTCTAACACATTATTCTGTCAATTCTCTCAACATCTCTCTCTTGCATGTATTACCTGAGTGCAAAAGATGGACCCTTTCTCATAAACATTCCAGTAACTACTTTCAAGATATAATCCTGTAAATATACCCAAACTGTGTAGTTAATTTATTTGACCGGCAACTACTGTGAATTTTACCTGAAGGTGAATAAACCGGCCCTTAATGTTTAAATATGCTTCGTTTGTATGCCCAATCTGATTCTACTTTGGAAACTCGGGGAATGATTATTAGATTCATTATTTATTATTTTTTTTACAATAAAAACTTATTACAGTTAGTACTAAATATTTAGTTTTTCTAGTGTTTACAAAATAATTAAACTTTGTAAATAAACAAATCAAACTCGTAAATAAATTAATAGAGTTTATAATAAAGTAGAAAAAAGCATACGACATTTACTTCTTAAAATAGAAGAAACGATAGTAGAAGTGAAACGTGTGTTTTGTATTCCAGTAAAATAAGAAACTCACTTGAAAATAGCTGTTTTTATTACTCTATTGTTGTTATACAAAGCCATTCTAGGTAGGGTAGCAACCTTTAAAACTGGTTATATTTGCTGTGTTGTTTGTAAACAAAAGAAACTATTCTCCGAAACGTACAGTCTTTAAGCAAATGTCTTCTCCCGATCAGGCAGCACATTTAACAATTCTGATAAAAGAAACGACGTACGTTTCGGAGCATAGTTTCTTTTGTTTACAAACAACACAGCAACTATAAAGGTTGCTACCCTACCTAGAGTTGCTTTGTATAACAACAATAGAGTAATAAAAACTGCTATTTTAAAGTGAGTTTCTTATTTTACTTGAATACGAAACAGCCTTTTCACTTCTACTATCGTTTCTTCTATTTTAAGAAATAAATATCGTATGCTTTTTTCTACTTTATTATAAACTCTATTAATTTAATTTATTTACGAGTTTGATTTGTTTATTTACAAAGCTTAATTATTTTGTAAACACTAAAAAGAACTAAATTTTTAGTACTAACTGTAATCAGGTTTTATTGTAAAAATTAGTAAAAATAATAAATAATCGAAACTAATAATCATTCTCCGAGTTTCCAAAGTAGAATCAGATTGGGCATACAAGCGAGGCATATTTAAACATTAAGGGCCGGTTTATTCACCTTCAGGTAAAATTCACAGTAGTTGCCGGTTAAATAAATTAAGTACACAGTTTGGGTATATTTACAGGATTATATCTTGAAAGTAGTTATTAGAATGTTTATGAGAATGGGTCCAACTTTTGCACTCAGGTAATACATGCAAGAGAGAGATGGGTAATTGACAGAATAATGTGTTAGAGAGAAAAATTGAATCCATTGACTAATCTACTTAAAAGGAGGCGAGGTTTAAACAATCTGTAATCTTTCACAAATATTTTCAAAAAATTCTAGGTAAACAGATATTAATGCTCTATGCTTTGCCAAGGGTGTTTCTTAATTTTTGATTTGTGACTGTTTTGTTTTTAGTAGTTACTATATCTATCTTTCTAGTTTTTTCTTAGTTTGTAGTATTTTTATTAAAACAACTGAATAGTTCATAACTTTTAAATTTTCAACATATTTACATAAATAAATGGGTATATTATTACTTTATTTTTATTTATCGCTTACATTAATTTCTGCGATTATTTAATTATCTAAAATACTTCTAAACCTCTATTTTTTGATGATTGTTTTCATTATTATTTTCGTTTAGTTATTTTTTTTATTAAAGGTAAAGAATTAAACATAAACACGCTATATAACTTTGTTTAACTAGTAGATGCTTCCATTTAAAAGGACTATTTTATAAAGTGTGTCAAAGAAATTTTGAATAGAATGAGTAACGAGAGTTTTTACAAGCGTGTTTTCAAAACAAGCTTTAAAGAATTTAAATATGTTGCCCAAGTAGTTGTCCATCTCTGTTTAATTCGGTCTTTTTCGTACACAGTATAAGGGGTATTTCGATCCTTAAAGCAGCAGCGCCCTTACTCGGGACAAGACATTTGCTAAAGACTGTACATTCAATTTTTTTAGGAATACAATATGTTATACAACTAGATGCAGACTCTTTGGTGTAAGTTTCATTTTGGGAAGCATTTGGGAACAGGTGTAAAAAATTGATAAATATGATAGTTAAACTCTTTTTACACAAAGCATGCATCTGGGCAGTTCGGAGCGGAGAATTGAGTCAGGTATTTACTATATATCAGTGCAGATACCTGCAGATCTTAGCTACTAAAGTAGGTGTAAAAGTGTCACATTTATCACTGGCTACTGACTAAACAAAATAAGATGGAATTATGCGAATTGCATTAATAAGTTTTACTTTGCGCTATTTTTTTCAGCTTATGTACTTAAGTACATATCAGCTTATGTTCTTATGTATTTATGAGCTTATGCATTTATGTGCTTATGTACTAACGTGCTTATGTACTTAGGTACTTACGTACTTATGTGCTTCACATATGTACTGTGGTAGTTAGGATGCCTCGGATACGCAGTTAGTATTCAAGGCAACAAGAAGTAAACAAGAACCAATAATTTTATAATTTTACAGTCAGCGCATTGATTCTCTTCACAAAACTAAAGCTAAATAAAGCTCTCATAACTCAACAACGTGCCTTTAATTTCAAGCATCAAAAATATACTGCATGTGCTAAATAATAGTAATAACAAATACTGTATGTGGTGACCCCGACGTACTTATGTATGTACTACGTACCTTACCTCTAATCTAACCTTCAACACAACTTTTTATTTACGTTCTTACCTAACCTTGTCCCTAACCTCTAACGTAGTTTCTGAACTCACCTCGAATGTAACCTAAAAAATGTAACTTAAATAATAAAAGATTTAGTTTGACAAAAATAAAAGTTGTGTGTTTTACATTTTCTTTTAATTTAGTATATACCGCTTCTTATAAATTTAAATGACTTCTCTAATCATAAACAGAAAGTTAAAAATTTATACATTTTTAAAGAGAGACGAGTAATAGTAATAACAAATACTGTATGTGGTGACCCCGACGTACTTATGTATGTACTACGTACCTTACCTCTAATCTAACCTTCAACACAACTTTTTATTTACGTTCTTACCTAACCTTGTCCCTAACCTCTAACGTAGTTTCTGAACTCACCTCGAATGTAACCTAAAAAATGTAACTTAAATAATAAAAGATTTAGTTTGACAAAAATAAAAGTTGTGTGTTTTACATTTTCTTTTAATTTAGTATATACCGCTTCTTATAAATTTAAATGACTTCTCTAATCATAAACAGAAAGTTAAAAATTTATACATTTTTAAAGAGTAGACGAGTTTAACTTTGAAAATAGACAATTATTTTATAACGCCCTGTGGAAGTGAGGTTTAGTCAGTTATAAAATGTGTCACTTTTAGCTGGGACAACCTGCATAGCTACCTGTACCTGCAGTTACAGGTACAACATCATACCTATACTTTAGTAGATAAGATTTGCTGGTATCTGCACTGATACTAAATACTTGACTCAACACACTCTGGTCTGAACTATCAGATGCATGTTTTGTGTAAGAAGAGTTTAACTTTCATATTTAACAATTTTCTACTCCTGTTCCCAAAGGCTTCCCAAAATGAAACTTGCACCAAAAAGAGACTGCATCTAACTGTATAACATACTGTATTCCTAAAAAAATTAAAGATACACTTTCCTAGATGTTCAAGGTCAAAAGCCACATCATGTGACATTGAAATAAAAAACTCAATATTTTATTATAAACCAATCTTTTATAAAAACTGTGCTCCTTTAACTTTAAAACAAGCCTAAGATGAAACATCTGCAATAATTAGAAGCAGAGTTATGAATTGTTTTTGTTCACGTTGTAAGCGAAAAGTTAACATTTTTTATTCTGTTTGCAGCCCTGCTATATGAATACTGTGTGTCACTGAAGGCTATTACTTTATTTCCTCTACCATGGTATTATATTTCACGAAAACCTGAGATGGTCGGGTTGTGAGCTATGATGATTTGGCATGGAATGACTCTAAAGCAATAAATGCATTGTAGGAGGTGAAATAGTATGGTTGCTACAAATTATTAATTATGTTTACTTACCTTTAAAACATCATCGCGTATAAATACGGATGAATCAGTAGGTACCCAATTCTCAGGGGAAATAGATTTATTGTTGTCTTGTCTCAGAAAATCTATTACGCTTGCTACAGCTTCTGGTGGTTGTTCTAAAGAGGCTACAACTTTAGTCAATATCTCGATGATATTTGCAAATTCACTTTTGGAAACAAAATTATTTTTGATAAGAAACAACTCAATCAACCGCGTAGCAAATATTACGGCAACATCATTTGAACCGTTATCCATATATTGGACAAAACCTAAATCGTATTGCGACACACACACTAAACCAGCACGTGTAAGGGTATCTACGATTTCCATGTTATAACGAACGCTGTCTCCACATTCTGTTAATAAATGCGTGACTTTCATGATGGTTGCTAGTCCGCCTAAAGCTCTCGGATCTTTTAGAGCTTTCAGAATACGAATGTAAATGTCTTTGTAACGAATAACCAAGTCTTCAGAATCGTGTTTTATGGACATTAAACCATATTGAAGTCCTTCTACGCACTGCGAAAGAATAAAATATTAATAACCAGCAAAGTAAAGTATGATTTTACAGGCTGTCATGAAAGTTAGAAAGTTACGGTTAAAAGTTGTACAGTGGGACAAAATTTGACCAAGATTACCATTTTTATATTTCAAAAGAGTCAACTTTGCAGTCAATTTTGAGCAATCCTAAACTAATTTAATAGGAATACCCTGCACTGTTGATAAAGTTCACAGTGAAGGTTACCACGTTCTACAACCATTGTATTTTATTCAACTAAACTTCGAAGTTTAAAGATTGTCTTTTAGACATAAGAAATTAATCATTGAGATTAAGTCTAGTGGTGCATACACCCAAGAGCAAGTAGCATTCAAAGACACACAAAAGTACTGCAACGAGGTTACTTTATTTTGGTTAATTATTTTGGGTGTAAGAGTGAATAAACTTAACGTCCGTGCGATATGTGGCCGCTCGCATAAGTAAATTGGCCGTCGACTCAAGCAAGAGCACGCGCCCTTCCCTAATCGTTTATTTGGCGTAAGTTGCTCCGTTTCACTCTTACCATTTCTCCACGCTCTGAGAGCACCTATATAAGAAGGTGTGCAAGCCGTTTTAGTCAGTTCCATCCCGGAACTCGAATCCTCTTGGACCAACCAGCCAGCTGACCCAGAAGGACCAGCCCAGCAGATCGAGCCGCCAGAGAATATAAGAGTAAGTCCTCTTACCGTAGTTCCGATACCCTTTCCGCCCCAATCTCAACCTTTAATTTCTTACTCTTTACGAGGCTTTGCTGTGTGTAGCCTGGAGATCTCATCCTTGCATCCCTTACCCTTTCCCGATACCTTGCTGTGCGAAGTCTGGGGTCTCGTCCTATCTCCACCCTATCTGTCCGGACCGCCCGTCGTTACCCGACACCTTTTTCCGATACTGTTTACACGCTTGCTTACTCGTATTACCGTACACTGTATTGCACTTCGCTTGCTGTGACTGAAACCGCAGTGAAACTAAGGATTAGAGATAACGATTGTTGGAGTTTTGTTAATAATAAAACTACTAAATTTACTGATTGTGTGTCTTATTTACTAGAATTAACACCATTTCTTTTATTAGAGTATTAGGGACAGGTAAAAGTGACCCAGAAAGGGCCGATCTCAACGACCCCAGCAGTTCCCTGGATTACCTTTTCTCCACTATCGGTTACCTGGATCCGTGGAGCATACCACGTTAAAATAACTGGTGCCCGATATTTACCGCCGACACCGAAAACTACCCAGCGCCACATTGTAAGCAACTTAGAACCCCGTTACCGCACCGACCCGTACAAGTTTGGCGTACGAGTTGAACCCCCGCCTACCAAATCAGCGTCTCAGCTAAGTACCCCCCCTCTATTACAGTACTTTTAGTGGGTCACCAAAGCGTTATTATGACTGATTTTTAATTCAATCCAGTACTACTTCTATACAACTTTCTGTAAATCATTTTCAATCATGACAACTTTCTATTTATTTACTTTGTATCTTAGAATAACTAGATTAACAAATATAGCAAGTTCAACTTACCTTTTGTACTAAATGAATTCCATACAGAACTAATTCTTCGCTTCGCATGGCATGTATCAAACTATCATGAAGATTCTGCAAATTACTGTCCATAGTACTAAAGCTAGTCTGTGCACGTATAGCTTGGCCGAACTCCTGGACTTCAGCTGCGAATTTTGCATATATTGTTTTCATGTTATCAGCATTGTCCATATCTTGTGACGATTGAAACATTCGTTGATGAGATTCTGTTGCTAAGGGTGAGTTTGGTTTGTGAATTTCGTTTCTTTCGACTGACGGTAATTCATTCACTACTGTCATCTCCGGGGTCGTCACATGTTTATCGTCAACACCAAGTTGTTGAGACATTTCATTTGCTTGAGAGGTGAAGCGGGTTGCGTCCATACATAACCTAAAAATATATAACACTTATAATAACTTGTTTTTGGTCTTTTTACTATACAGTAAGCCATAAGTTTTCGGTTATAAAGTTGACATATTTATACTTTGTCATTTTGTCGTTTAAACTGGTAAAAATAATAAACTGTCACTACGATTCTGTTTTGATGTTTAATCCAAAAATAGTGGTAGTATTGGTTTCGTCAGGTACTCTAACCTCAAAGTAATTCCAATCATAACAAAAGAGGGATATTTATGTGAAAAAAAGAAAGTGAGTTGCAGCCGCCTTCGCGTTATCCACACTTATTAGTGATCATCAGGACGGCATAGGATATAAAATGGAAATACTCAACAAATTGAAAAAATGTACAAACATAGGTTTTACAGACAGCAGCCAACCGCACTTTTGCAGCATAGCCTTGAAGACGCCGAGTTTCGCCAGATAACCAATCCTAGAAAAATAAATTAATTTAAAAAAGGTATTAGTGCGCATATACAGTGTGTCCCAAATTGATGTCATCAACATTGGTAATTCCGTTATTATTAGAGATAGAGAGATGGTTATTCCATTCCATGCTGATTTCGAATATTATCGACAATTTGATCTATCTTGTATAGTTCTTGAGTTGTAGTTAAAATTAAAATGAAAAAGTGAGTCTGATTAAATTGGATTACTTTTGTGGGATTGATTTAATGACGTTAGTTGTACCACTAAAAAATCGGTGTGTTCGAGCCGATGCTGCAAATGTGCGGCTGGTTGCTACCTGTTAAACCCGTGTTTGTAGTATGTATTGTCCGTCAAATGCAGCTTGGCCGGCGGAATGCGCAGATGGAGAAAAGAAAGAGTCGGTGTTCGACAAAGACAAAATCTAGGAGGTAAAGAAGAAGTACAATCTGTGGTGCAATTATTCTCAACTCACAAAAAGGGTGTAAATTGGAATTTACTTTAGCGATACAACTCTTTATTATACCCTTGCGTTAAATTATCAACAATCCAAAAATAAGACTTTTCAGGTAGAAGGATTAAAACTAACAAGTTTTTGTGATAAAATCTTAGGGCGCTTTTTATATGTTTTATACTTTTTCATAGAATGTACCGATCTGTACTAGACGAGAACGTTAGGTAAAATGAGCTATCCCTACCCTAATGCCGCAAATATTATGCGCATCCAAACTTCGCCGCCCAAGCTGAATTTGACAAATTGTAGTATACATTTTATATGGTATGCCGTCCTGATTAGGGCTGTACATAATAATTGAGTAATTGATTAATCGGACCTGGGATTATTTTTTTAAATAATCGATTAATCGATTGATCGCTTAAAGCGATTTAATCGATTATTTTAAGAAATTTTAAAATAAATAATCGGAGGTCCGATTAATCAATTAATTAATTAGTCGATTAATTCGATTAATGGTTTGTTTTTTTAATCGATTTTCTATTATCGATGTCCATAATCGCACAATCCTAGTTGTTCCTCAAACTTTGGTTGAAGTAGCATTAACAACG
Source organism: Agrypnus murinus (assembly GCA_929113105.1). Lineage (NCBI taxonomy): Eukaryota > Metazoa > Arthropoda > Insecta > Coleoptera > Elateridae > Agrypnus > Agrypnus murinus. Next base: position 2,553,916 of record OV816023.1, on the reverse strand, counting down.
ACCACGAATTGCACAAATTGTTTCTCTATTAAAGCACATAATTGGTGTGGCGTGTGTCGTATTCATACTATAAGTACAAGATCTGATCAGAGCACCAGACCGGGACCAACCATAACATATACTGCACACACATTGTATTGGATTTTTAAATACATATACAGGGTGGCTACGAAAATTGGAATCACTTTTCCACTTTTGCCCAAAAGAGGGAACTACAAGAAAAAATTAAATGAAATTGATGGCAACATTGCTTACGTAACGTAACCATGCTTTCAAACAATGTAGCTAATTAATTGCGTCTTCAAAAATTTCGAAATATTTTATTTAAAATTAAATACCTAACGAACGGTTTCAAAAACAAATAACATAAACATAATGGAAAGCGATGCAACAAAAATATCTACTACCTAATATTAACACATAAGGTGCTCGAATTGATGACCACCATGCTCTGTACATAATTCTAGTCTCCTTTGAAAAGATCTACAAATTTTACTGCATAATTCAGGAGTGAACGTTTGAAATGCTTCTTCAATCATCACCTTCAAAGTTTCCAAGTCCTCAAAAGCATTATAGAGGTATACCAAATCCCGCACAATTCCCCAAACACTGAAGTCCATCGGTGTTAAATCACATGACCTCGCAGGCCATTCTATCGGACCTCTTCGACCAATCCAAGACTGGTGAAAATGATCGTCTAAAAACTCTCGAACTTGTACAGCATAATGAGGTGTTGCGCCGTCTTGTTGCAGAATTATATCCAGAGGACAGTGTACCAAAATAGCTGGCATTATTTGTTCTACGAGCAGAGCTAAATAAACATCTCCAGTAATATTAACGTTAATAAAAAATGGGCCAATAATTCCTCCACTCCAAATTCCAGCCCAAACGTTTATTCCAGGCGATTTAAAATCTTTCTCAATGGTTACATGGGGATTTTCGTCAGAATAATAAACGCAATTATGGCGATTAACTCGACCACACAAATGAAATTTAGCTTCATCAGACCACAAAATACGATCAAGCAAAAAATTTGGATCAACTTCATCGACCAGCAAACTCTGAAATTCGTCGCAAAATTGTAATCTTCGATCGGGATCATCTTCGTTCAAAATATGCACTAACCTTGGTCGATAACGTTTTAATCCAATCTCACCAATAATTTTCTGTATCGATCGTCTGCAAATCCCAAACTCTCTTGAAAGTTGCCTCTGAGATGTTGTTGGTTCTTCCAGCAAACGGTTGTGGATTTCAGCTGCATTTTCAACAGTCACAACATATTTGGATCTGCCACTCCTGTTCTTATGCTGATTTTTAACATCCCCATGCAATTCAAACTTTTTAACGATTTTAATAATCGCACCAATCGTTGGTTGTCGCTGATTAGGATATGTTACACGCCAACGATCCTGCACTCTTAATGCTGCAATTCTACCAGAGCGACCTTCTTTAGAAAGATAATACCATTTTACGATGTTTATTCGCTGTTCAACATTGAAATTCATAATGGACAATTATTGACAATAGTTTAACAATTGTTGACAATTACACGAAATTGAATTCCATGTTGCCATTTAATCAAATATAGTTTTTAGAACCGCAATTTTTTTGTAAAAACGGCGACATCTCTTGGCAATTTGAAGAAAAATGACTCCAATTTTCGTAGCCACCCTGTATATATTTTTTTATTGAAGTTGGCTATTTACAATCTACTCGCATGCGAGTAGTAAGTAAATCTCATATGGAGTGTCGCAGGGCAGCGTACTCGGACCGCTATTTTATCTTCCGAATACTTCTGACAATACTCTACTTGCCATATTTGCAGATGACAAAGCCATCCTATCAGTCAGTGAAAACCCAATAACTGCAGCAGCTCAGTTACAAACTCACCTAGACATCCTGCTAAACTGGTTTAATAAATGACGAATTAAAAATATAATGTATAAACATATACTTTAGCAAAATTTCAGAAACGGTACTACTTATGTTAATTCAGAAAAGGCTTTATACGATAACGTAGAAGACACGAATTATCAAAACGTGATTAATCGGACCTTCGATTATGTTCGGAATCGATTGACTGTAATTAGTCGATTAAACGATGCATCGATCAATCAATTTAATCAATTAATCGATCAATAGATCAATCCATTTAATCAATTTTTTAAATCGATTTTCGATTATTGATTTCGATAATCGCACAGCCCTAGTCCTGATGTTCATTAACAGAGGGAGGCGTCGACCTTACTAAATGCAAGTTGATGTTCAGTTTTATGAGGTCGCACGTATAAAATTTCGAAAAGCATCACTTACCGCCCTTCTTGTCTACGTACTTTGCGCAATTTATACTGCAGAATGATTTGATTTTCAATGTCATGAATAGCATTCTTAGCAACAGTATTCTTTAAAAGAAACGCATAAACAATCTCCATGTTTTCTTGAACAACTATATTGGCACCTTTGTCAATAATATCTTCTACTTGAGTTGTAGCATCGGCCATAGCATTTTGCGAGATGCTTTTCAAGCGTGTGCTAATTGCAGCCAAAAATTCATAACGGGTGTCTACTACCACATCAATCATTAAGGTCCAAATCATGCACTGCATAATTTTGCAGATTCTGTTCTCTATAGAACCCCAATGGTAGTCTTTATTAAATAATTGCCCACATGTTGTAAAACTAGCTTTGAACGTTTGATCGACCACGATTGGTATCCATTCTTGCACGACATGTTCAACGACAATTCTTATGAGCTGCCTCAAATACAGATCATCTTGGAATAATACAATAGGATTAATTTTGATATGGGCTTGTAAATATGCATTTCCACGTAATCGTCTATTTGTATCTACACAGCTGAATGTAGGTGCATGTTGCGTGGCTAATGACGAAATAGGTATTAAACTATCCTGAATAACTGATTGTGTATTAGTGACAGGCTTGCCAATTGCAGAAAACTCAGGGTTCTCAAATCTTGAAGTTGCAACTACAGATGATGACGGTAGTGATAGAACCATAATATTATCTTTCTGAATAGGTTGCAGTAGTTGAAATTCTATTTTTTGCAGATTTTGAATGTCTTTCAAATATGTTGCAGGTTGTAATTGACATACTTTAATACCAAGAGCCTTGCACAAACCCTCGATTTGAAATTTGATATTTAATTTTAAGTTTTGCTCCTGATACAACTCAGACAATGTTCTCAATACAGCCATAGTCCACGGATTTGGTGGCTTAAAAACTTTACTTTTTGCAGACGATTCTAAAACCTTGGTAATAAACGGCACTGCATATAAAAGTTCCTGTTGACCTTTATGATAAGTTTCCAATAAAAGGGCTTTCAAATCTATATTGATTTGCAGAATTGGTTTGTTTCGACCTCATGTTAAGTTTCTCAAGAGATGTTTCTTAGAAAAACCTGTAATATGTTTATCGGATTTTAACAAAACCTTAACATTTGTAATGGTCTCTTTGGTAACCGTTGTGATTAATTCTTCAATCCGAAGTGCTTCTAAAAAATTGCAATATAAAGCATGAAAGTTGGATCCCGTAGAAGCTCTTTCTATAACCAAATACTTTGCGATCCATGGCCAATATTCATCAGACACAAGATCACGTAGTTCAACACATTGACTCTGTAAATTTAACTGATTTAAATTATTAAAAACACACGTAATCTTGTCTTGCAAGCTCTGGGGTGGGGATTTAACGCTTTCTTCCTTTACAATAGTACCCAAAAGTGTATCTGTAGAACTTTCTGTTGAAGGTCTGCTGAAAATCGTACTACTATCTGTTAAAGTATCTTCAGTATTCAGCGTTGGAACTTGGCTTTTAGGTTTGGCCATGGCTTGCGCTACAGCCCCTCCGCAGCCTAGCAACAAAGAATTCAGAGACTTTCGGAAGTTTCTTATCTTACGTAGTAAATAAGATGGTCCGATCAATATTAAGCAATAACTCAGGATTCTTTGAATAATTTTCGTAGAATGCAGTTGAAAACCTGCAAAAAACCTGTTGTTTACGTTATACAATTATTAATGTTTAGTTAGTTATTTGTTTTATCATAATGCAGGGTGTAACTAAATATTCAATAAGTAAATTACTGTATAATCTTGACTCTTTCTTGGTGAAACTATAGGTAGTTCCACGCATAAATTAGCCTAGGGGCTAATTTACGCATTAACCAGAACCCTACAGTCTTTTACATGACGTTGCCTTTCTCTCTTCTAATAACCAAAATAAATCTTATGAGTGAGAATTTTTACAATTTAATGGTTTATCAGTAAAAAGTGCTGCACATCCATCATTCGAGAATTCAATGATGTTTAAATCGGAATACAAAATTTCAAGATATCATGTTGAAGAAAAAGTTTCTCTCTACATACATACGTTAAGCCTTTCTTAAAACAACTGAAGGTAGCAAAAATTAAAAAATGCTTGCAATACCTCAATACATAGCTCAGCAAATAAAATTTTAGTGGGGGTTTGTACAATCATGCTAAATCATTCTGTTGCAAACTCAAAGAGAAGCCCAATACTACAGAACCTCTTACTAGGCAGTGATTCGTAATCAGTATCTCCACCCTAAAAACGTTTTGAGAGACGGAAATCTATACAGTATTTCTTATGTTCCGTAGTATACCTGAGTGAAATTAACCAATTTAATCCAAAATATTGTCATTGGAGTTTCAGTATTGTTAAATGTCAGTTTTCAAAATAATTGGCTGTAAATCTTAGCTATCGACAGATGCTTTACTTTATGAGTGGCTTCTCCACATTTTCCTTTTTTAGAGTAGACACAAGCCTATTTATTCGGCAGAGTAAATAAAATCATAAGAGGCATTTTACGATAAAATTAACATAAATTTGCTTTTGTCACTCAACTGTCTGTATGTGAATATTTAGGGCTAAAACTACTTGGTGTAGTTACTGTAAATTTTCAGTAAATATTCAGTATTATTTTTTAGATAACTTAAAGTAAGATAATTCTTTAATTGGGCCGGCGGTGGACGAGTGGTGTCAGTGCATCACTCGTGTTCCAAGGGTCGTGGGTTCGAATCCCACTTGGGGCGGCGGGATTTTTCTAATTGGAAAATTCCGCCACCTCAACTATGGATGTGTGTATTCGTGTTGCATGTTAGATGGGGGACAGATGACCTTAGCTGTTGGTTCCCTCGTAGTGTAGGCGTGAAATAAAAAAAATTCTTTAATTTCTTTTATATCAACACGAAATTATATTTTTGAAAATATTTTGCTCATCTTTTAATATATTTCTTCTTCTGTTATTAATAAATCTTCTAGCGTTTACTGTCTCCAGCCTTACTTTGTGGAACTCCATAATCATGAAATACAAGCAAATTAAAAGATTAATTCTAAGTTTCACAAGTTTTATTAGTATCTTAACCTGACAATATTATTCGACAGCTATGCTGTCATTATCAAAGGTAGATAAGATTGATAAACAAACACGTTGATAAGGATAAATACGTCCAGAAAAATCGAATTATGCCAAACAAAATTTTTCTGTATGTATTTATCCTTAGCAACGTGTTTGTTTATCAATCTTATCTACCTTTGATAATGACAGCATAGCTGTCGAAACAATATTGTCAGGTTAAGATACTAATAAAACTTGTGAAACTTTGAATTAATCTTTTAATTTGATTATATTTTAATAAATCTTCTGTTTCGCTCATTATGAATTACATAATATCACTGCATATAAAAGTTCCTGTTGACCTTTATGATAAGTTTCCAATAAAAGGGCTTTCAAATCTATATTGATTTGCAGAATTGGTTTGTTTCGACCTCATGTTAAGTTTCTCAAGAGATGTTTCTTAGAAAAACCTGTAATATGTTTATCGGATTTTAACAAAACCTTAACATTTGTAATGGTCTCTTTGGTAACCGTTGTGATTAATTCTTCAATCCGAAGTGCTTCTAAAAAATTGCAATATAAAGCATGAAAGTTGGATCCCGTAGAAGCTCTTTCTATAACCAAATACTTTGCGATCCATGGCCAATATTCATCAGACACAAGATCACGTAGTTCAACACATTGACTCTGTAAATTTAACTGATTTAAATTATTAAAAACACACGTAATCTTGTCTTGCAAGCTCTGGGGTGGGGATTTAACGCTTTCTTCCTTTACAATAGTACCCAAAAGTGTATCTGTAGAACTTTCTGTTGAAGGTCTGCTGAAAATCGTACTACTATCTGTTAAAGTATCTTCAGTATTCAGCGTTGGAACTTGGCTTTTAGGTTTGGCCATGGCTTGCGCTACAGCCCCTCCGCAGCCTAGCAACAAAGAATTCAGAGACTTTCGGAAGTTTCTTATCTTACGTAGTAAATAAGATGGTCCGATCAATATTAAGCAATAACTCAGGATTCTTTGAATAATTTTCGTAGAATGCAGTTGAAAACCTGCAAAAAACCTGTTGTTTACGTTATACAATTATTAATGTTTAGTTAGTTATTTGTTTTATCATAATGCAGGGTGTAACTAAATATTCAATAAGTAAATTACTGTATAATCTTGACTCTTTCTTGGTGAAACTATAGGTAGTTCCACGCATAAATTAGCCTAGGGGCTAATTTACGCATTAACCAGAACCCTACAGTCTTTTACATGACGTTGCCTTTCTCTCTTCTAATAACCAAAATAAATCTTATGAGTGAGAATTTTTACAATTTAATGGTTTATCAGTAAAAAGTGCTGCACATCCATCATTCGAGAATTCAATGATGTTTAAATCGGAATACAAAATTTCAAGATATCATGTTGAAGAAAAAGTTTCTCTCTACATACATACGTTAAGCCTTTCTTAAAACAACTGAAGGTAGCAAAAATTAAAAAATGCTTGCAATACCTCAATACATAGCTCAGCAAATAAAATTTTAGTGGGGGTTTGTACAATCATGCTAAATCATTCTGTTGCAAACTCAAAGAGAAGCCCAATACTACAGAACCTCTTACTAGGCAGTGATTCGTAATCAGTATCTCCACCCTAAAAACGTTTTGAGAGACGGAAATCTATACAGTATTTCTTATGTTCCGTAGTATACCTGAGTGAAATTAACCAATTTAATCCAAAATATTGTCATTGGAGTTTCAGTATTGTTAAATGTCAGTTTTCAAAATAATTGGCTGTAAATCTTAGCTATCGACAGATGCTTTACTTTATGAGTGGCTTCTCCACATTTTCCTTTTTTAGAGTAGACACAAGCCTATTTATTCGGCAGAGTAAATAAAATCATAAGAGGCATTTTACGATAAAATTAACATAAATTTGCTTTTGTCACTCAACTGTCTGTATGTGAATATTTAGGGCTAAAACTACTTGGTGTAGTTACTGTAAATTTTCAGTAAATATTCAGTATTATTTTTTAGATAACTTAAAGTAAGATAATTCTTTAATTGGGCCGGCGGTGGACGAGTGGTGTCAGTGCATCACTCGTGTTCCAAGGGTCGTGGGTTCGAATCCCACTTGGGGCGGCGGGATTTTTCTAATTGGAAAATTCCGCCACCTCAACTATGGATGTGTGTATTCGTGTTGCATGTTAGATGGGGGACAGATGACCTTAGCTGTTGGTTCCCTCGTAGTGTAGGCGTGAAATAAAAAAAATTCTTTAATTTCTTTTATATCAACACGAAATTATATTTTTGAAAATATTTTGCTCATCTTTTAATATATTTCTTCTTCTGTTATTAATAAATCTTCTAGCGTTTACTGTCTCCAGCCTTACTTTGTGGAACTCCATAATCATGAAATACAAGCAAATTAAAAGATTAATTCTAAGTTTCACAAGTTTTATTAGTATCTTAACCTGACAATATTATTCGACAGCTATGCTGTCATTATCAAAGGTAGATAAGATTGATAAACAAACACGTTGATAAGGATAAATACGTCCAGAAAAATCGAATTATGCCAAACAAAATTTTTCTGTATGTATTTATCCTTAGCAACGTGTTTGTTTATCAATCTTATCTACCTTTGATAATGACAGCATAGCTGTCGAAACAATATTGTCAGGTTAAGATACTAATAAAACTTGTGAAACTTTGAATTAATCTTTTAATTTGATTATATTTTAATAAATCTTCTGTTTCGCTCATTATGAATTACATAATATCCAGCTCATTATTTGTTGTATTAACTGATACCTTCTCAAGCGTCACAATTTTCTTCGGAGCCTTTATGTTTTAAGCTTATAATTTTAATAATTTAATAATTCATTTTGAAACTGATGTTTTGTCTCACGACTTTTTGTATGTATTTGTATGTGTCACACACTGAAGTAATTGCAGAATATATAAAAAATATGTGCCTTTTTTTGCTTCAAAAAGTCAATGGTAATAAAAGAATTCAGTTGGAAAACAACAATGCATCTAAACGTTCCACGAAATATATAGTACACCGTAGCCTTTGCTTCACAACAATTATAACATTCGTAATTTCCACATTCACTTCTTTGCAGAACTTTTTGCAACTTTTTCAAAAAAAGTATTTCAGTATTGATCATAAAGTTATACATTGTAGTAATGATAAAAGACATAATACCAAGCTTCTGTTTACCCCTGTTTCTTGTAACCTAATTCTTCTTTGTATATGATCTTATTTTGACCATGTTACTATTTTAATTCTTGCTATTTTGATTGTGGGTATCTTCATTGACAGTATTTTTACATTTGGTATCTTGATATGTCATATTTTGACTGTTAATATTTTAATTCCATTGTTAATGCTGTTTATACTCTTAAACATTCTTCCTTTCTTTTTAGAATTTAATTAATTAAAGTCCCCCTTAAATCATGAAACAACTAATTAAAATAGGATACAGTTAGTCTTTCTGAGAACATTAGTAAAAACCGTATTTTATTTATCGCGCAAAATATTCGACATATAAGCATTTCGAAAAATCTTGATGACGTATTTTCTACCGATATAAACCAGGTACCGGAGGCGATGCTCTATAGTCTATATCTGTATACTGCAATTTATTACTGCATTATGTGCTATTAGCTTCCAATTACACATTGCACCATTGGTTGTGTACTAATGTTCATTTGTAAAATAATATGTGTAAACTTTACTGTTTTGAATAAAAAAAAATTCTATAATAATATAATATCAATTATTCTTAAAATTCAAGCGCCGAATTTATTGTTTTCATACTTCAAAAACGAAGATTAATTTGCCACATTAAGGAGTCGAAAGCTTCCTGTACATTTAGTTTGTTAGCGAACTTGATAATTGTGACAGGGTATGTAGTAAATTCCACATTACACATTGAAAAACTAAGTACACAGTTGTACTAAACTTTTATTAGGAAAATAATATGGCTGAGGAAATTACACTACTATACTGTTTTGAATACAAAAAAAATCCGAATATCAATAATTATTATTCGGATTTTTTTGTATAATTATTATTCCTAAAATTCAAGTGCAGAATTTATTCTTTTCATCAGGTAAGATTCAAGTAGTAAGCAGTTAGAGTAGATTTGCTAACCAAAATTCTAGAAGAAGCCAAGTTCAACCTAAGAGAAGAACCTACCGAAGAAGACGTCGAACTACTAAGAAACACTATCAACGACCAATTTAAAAACATTCGAGAACTACAGGAAGATCTATGAATTTACGAAACAAAATTCAAGAACGGGTATTTCGTCAGCAACAGGTATGAAAAGATAAAGCAGCAGACACCAGATTTTGAAAAAATTGACAAAACCTCAAGAGGTAAGACTGGAACATCAGCAACTAAAACAAACAATGTTCACTGCCCTTCGTAACCATACTTACGTTTGCAAAACACTACGGCGAATGGGCTATCTTCCATCACATTTGTTTGATTTTCAATATATTTTAATATCTTCCATGATAACAGTGGACTCTCAAAACCTGAGGAAATACAGTATTTAAATATGAATCTCAAAAGTCAGTCAGAACAGTCCAGTCATTGAACAACCAACTGTTAACAGCATAAAGAACCTCCACCACACCATCAATGGAGGTTCAAAAGAAATACAAAATATAGGAATTGCTGTGGTATCGTGTGGGGCTCATAACCAAACAATAGGTTGCTTAGACAAACCAACTGTATGAACGATCTCTCACGTTATCAAGCGACATACAATCATTTGAACATATCACAGCATAGTCTTCCTAATAACAAGAGTTCAATCCTTGTAAGCAATCACCTCCATTACTGAAAGCCAACCAAAATCCGCTTTCATCCAATGCAAATAGTATACTGAACTCCGTCCTATTTATAAATATAACAAATCTCAATTCATTCCAATTAAGCAGCGAATGTTCTCCATTGTCCAAGTAAACATCGATGCAGCATATGTGCATATCCCCACCATATGCTTCTTCACAAGAAACAATAAAAAAATCAACGTAAATCGTTTTCCACTCATCATTCGAAATAAGTCACAGAGGAAGACAAGCAAACAGTGTTGCTAGCTGCAGCATTAATAAAAGTCACCACACAGTATGGGACACATCAACGAGTTCGTGCCCTCGTAGATCAAGGATCTGAGTCTCGTTGATTAAAAAAATAGCCATAGTAACAAAACCAGTTTGTAGTCTGGTAAAAAATCGTCCCAAAGTCTCCAAAACTAAAGCATTGCTTGAAATCAAACCTCTATTTTGCGATTAAACGAACCTACAATGCTTACCGAAGCATCGGTTCTTTCCAAATTGGCAAGTTTTAAATTTGGGACAACAGGTTATTTCTATTTCAAATATTTCCCAACGATATTCAGTTTTCTAATAGATTATGCCCAATCATTATTAAGTCAATTACCGTCAAATGGCCAAGAATGCTGGTGAAAAGGCATTCTAATGTAAAATAATATCAGGTCACCTGTGAGAAACTCGAATAATAATAGAATAATTATTCTAATCAATAAATTATAAATTAAATAATTAAACATTGAAAGGAAAATAATTTTATATTATAAAAAAAACTTCATTATTTTAAAGTTTCACGGCTAAATAATTATATCAAAACTGACTATTTCTACTTTTAATTTGTTGATTATAGTATAACCTAGGAGCCGGCTACTTCGGCGCAAGGACACTTTGGCGCAGGGACACTTCGTCGCGGACCACTTAGGCGCGGGGACACTTCGGCGCTAGAAATTGTCTAGTATTATTGTAATGCACAAAATCTATAGGTACTTACAGGTAATAAATACAGTATTATCGATAAAATACAGTATTAGATAAATACGGTATGATGAGAAAAAAAAACTCAATATTTGCCAATCACAGAAGCTCGTATGTACTGACAGATTTAAGAAAAAGTTTCTAAGCTGCTAAAGCATTAAAATTAAGATATCTGCATAAAGGAATAATTTGTAATAAGAACGTAATTTGTTTATTATAAATTTCTTATTATTTACAAGAATATCATGTTTGTGAATGATGTCATTATAAATTTAAAAATAATAATTTTATAAGATCAATTAAATCAAATAGGAAAATTGGCATTAACATTGAATATCGTACTGATAAATACGTGTCCCACTTCACGAATTTTGTCTCAATAGGTAACACTTATAAATGTGTGTCCACTGCTTAAAGACAAAAAGAACTGGAATAACGCAATTTAACCAATCGAAGCGAAATTCTGAAATTAAGGTGTATGTGTGTTGTACATAAAAATTAAAAAGGCTACTCTGATAATAGGGTAGCTTTTCCGAAAAAATTAAACTTATGGTCCAAAAAACGTTTTATTTAAAGCTCTCCGAAAGTTTTATCCTTATTTGCCGCGAAAAAATGTACATGCCCCAACTGCTTTGCGCCTAAGTGTCCCAGCGCCGTAGTGTGCCTGCGCCGGATTATCCTTGGGCCGAACTGTCCGGTGCCAAACTGTCCTCGCGCCGAAACGGCCGCGCCCAAGTGTCCTAGACCGGTATAACCTATCTCCTAAGTATTGCACATACTTATGTAGTATAATATTTTAGGAGATGATTCTTAAAATCAATGTATGAAGAAAAGTTCAGATAACCAAATTGGTATATTTTCAGTCACATTTCAGTCATGGTCTATCATTTGATCATAAAGCTATTTTCTTATTTCGTCCCACTGTGCCCCGATATTATTTTGACCATCAATTATTTTTTCCGTTGTCGGTATTTTAACTGCAAGTGTTATGATTATCGATAGTTTCCAATTCTATTGTCAATGTTTTAATTCTTTCTGTTGTTATTTTCGGTATTTTGACTGTCAGTAGTTGAACCAAGAAGCTCTAAAATTTATGAAATCCATATGTTTGTTGAGTATTTCTTTCATATTTAAAATTTTATAAAATATAAGATTTCAATTACAACTATTTCAAAAACAAGAAACCATAACCAGCCTCCACTTGCTCCTATTATTCCGACAAGCATTCTTCTTATTTCACATTGAATCTTGGAATACGGCATTTCTCAGAAGTTTGGGTTTTATCGGATAGTCGTATATTTTATTATCATTTTAATTAATTAATACCAATGTTGTATGTGGTTATTATATTATATCTTATCACGCAATGAAATAAGAGAACATAAACAGGGAAATTTGAAACAAACACCTATTGTATTACTACATTATTCTCTAAACAACACTAATTCTTTAACTTATAAAACCATTACCTCTTGAAATGTCTAAAATAATTGTCATCATTAATTAAATGTTATTAGAAATTAATAAAAACTATAAAAATAATGTATTGAGGATGATTCAAATGTTGAAATAAAGCTTTAAATTGATTAATCATTGCTAGCTCGCTTCGATGTTATCTATATATCTATAGATTAATCGTAATGCAATAAAAATGCATTGACGCTTGTTCTAATTATTTAAACTTTACAAAGTTTACTAATAACAATAAACAATAACGGTAAGAGGCTAATAAAAATCAAAGGTCGGCGGGTACTAATATGACCAAAGGTGGTAAAACTAAAATCTATAATCATTGATAATCAAAAATCAAAATCTATTGAACCAGAAATGGGTTTCTGCGTTTTTTTTTTTGTTATAACTTACTTAATGAAATTTACTTTGAACTAAATTTAGCTGGGTTACCAGATTCGCTTTTAATTATTAATTAGTTTTAAATAAAATCAAAATAAGTTTAAACGATTTATATGATCGAAAGGTTCCTTTTGCCTTTTTGATTTTATTTAATTTATTTATATTTTTTATGTATTTATTATGATATGATTATATTTATTATTATGAAATTGAAATAACATAATTTTTAAAATCTAAAAAATCTAAATTACTTCCCCCCTCACAAATCACTGTATAAATTCGATAGCTTAATCAATCATAACAATAATAATCACAATAACAATTATTACCACAATTCCTTAATGAGGAGCGCTGAATTCAAAAGGAACTCAAAAATCACATCAACACCATTGTTAGCAGAACTCCACACGTCGCACTAACACCTATGGTAGAGTGATGAGTGGAGGGGATTCAATATACTGAATATTACCAACTGATTAATTTTTAAATCACACATTTACAAACACATTTATGACAACTTTAAAATGTTTAATTATTATGAAAGTATGACTGCATATAAAATTATAGCGACTTCGAATGTAGATAAATATCTTTTCTAAAGTTTCTTCGATAGAGTGGTTTATTTAGCAAATCCGTGAAGATAATGCAAAAAGCGTATAACACAAAATATCAATCATAGGAAAATATGAAGCCACTTAGCAAATGTAATTGATAGATTATGAACTCCAAGAGTTTAAATGGCCTTTTCTTGAGAGCTTTTTTCCTGGTTTCTTCTTTCTTGATTTCTTCTCTCTTGGTTAAAGTACACAATTTGGTAAGGCAAAAGGAAAATTCGTTGCACCAAATCACAAGAAAAAGATTTGTTGAATTTTTGCGTGGTTTTCAAACCATACATAAAAATAGGTGCGATGCTTACTTTTTTTTTCATATGGCTTTTTTTCAACACAATATAGATTAATAGTAATTTATGCAACAAGTGCATAAAGTAGTATTTTTTTTACGAATGGGAAGTTTGACCGCACGAGGCGCAGGCGAGTGCGGCAATCCCATAAGTGAAAAAAAGACACTTTATGCATGAGTTTCATACAATATTTTTTCTACGACTGTCGGCAGTTAGAAAAAAAAATGATATATAGTATTTACATTTTATTTTTGTATAATAACAATTACATTAAAGAACAGCAATTATGAAACAACAAATTAACAATTAAGAAACAGATTATAATTCTTTGGTAATAGTAATATTAAAAGTACAGTTTTTGGGATTGTTAATATTAATTTTTGATCCAAGCAATTTATTTTCTGACTGATTTAGGTATATTGATTCGTGTACACTGTTGCTTGTGTTTGGAATACTCAAGTTGTTTTCGTTATCATTTATGTTTGAGGTGGATGGTTGATTGAAAATATCGCTATTAGTTTCATGTCCGCGCAGAATCCTTGATGCACAAGTAAAACTTCCCGCTTGTCTTCAATATTGTCAATGAGTGTTTTACACAACTCGACTCTTCGGCAAGCCCCAGCAATGCCTAATATTAACGCAACCTAAAAATTTACAAGCCGTTAAGTAATGAAAGAAATTTAGCAACAATTTTACCTTAAACTTTAAATACTTCTTTCTCATCCGGCGCTTCCAGTAAGAACTTATTTATTTCGCTCCTTGAAAATGTTCGAGATTTCTTCGGTTTATACCCAACGGATTGCCGCTTTAAATAGGCTATTAGCTTTGAATATTTGCTTATATCCACATTATTATTAATAATTAAGGTCGCCTTTAACTTTGAATAGCAGGACCATAACGTTGATGATTTAAAGTTTTTTGATTTTTCCTCAAAAAATGCTAATAATACTCTTTCTGTAAAGCTATGAATTCCATTTCGATTACGCCATTCCATAAATGTGTTATACTCTTTTAGATAAATTTCCCTTGATTTCTCTGATAAATTTGGCAATAAGTTAAGCGTTGTTACATTTGCTTTTTCGATAACTTCCTCCGGCGTTAGTATTTCGTGTTCAGAATCTTGCTCGATTTCCATATTTAAATTAATTTAAATAAATAACTATAATATCTCACAACATACACAAACAATCTAAATAGAAAATTTGACGTTTCTAAAGCCAAGATTGCGAGACAACTTCAATTGTTTTCAAAGCAATCTTTGATTCGGCTATTTCGGTGCATGTATTTGCAAACGCCAGAGTGAAATAATGACACGCTACCGCACTTTTTTTACGCTTTTTACTTTTTTTTTATTATTACCATAAACCGATATTTTACACACCAAAAATAATGAAATATAGTGCAGTTTTTTTAACAGGCGTAGAAAAAAAATATTATTAAATGATTTCTTAACAATAATTTTGTGTAAACTGTAGAAGTTTCATGTTAGTGCTTTTTGATATAGGCGGGAGAATTCAAGCAGATAGGAAATAGTGTAAAACTTTGTTTTTATCGGTTTATGAGCGGGATAGGTCGAACCTGAGAAAAGTACCAACAATAGCAAAAAAAGTCTAATGTTTTATAGTAAAATCACTTTAAGTTTATATGACTATAATAATAGTAATAATAGTAGTAGTGGACTAATAAGAAATATTAAAAAAGAGATTTTGCCAGTAGTCAGCTGAAACAAGAAAAGAAATAACAAAAAGCATGCATAACCTAAAAAAAGAGATGCCTATACCATGAAAATTGGAATTTGAGACCAAAGATTGTATTTTACACCTGTACTTGACATATAACCCTACAAATCTATTAGGTCTCAAGAATAGCTTGTTTTAGAAGGAAGCTGGAAAACAAACAGTGTGATGTACTGCACTATGCCCAGAGATCATGATAGTTTTACTAAAAACCCTAATTCAAAGAGTTCGTACATGATGCAAGAGCGTTTTGAAAAATTAAACGTAAAAATATATAGAGTACTTAGTTCATAAGTTCCAACTTGAATTTTGCTTCATCAAGATGAATTAAAAGTAATGTATACATTATTTTGGCATAATTTTAAACTAAATTCAATTCAAATCAAATTAAGGAGTAACGGCGTGCATGAATCTTTTTTTATCTTACCTTACATAATTCATGTTTGTCTCACTGACACAATATTGTCAGTAAATTACGGAATGCACCTATTTGATATTGATGACCTATGTTCTCGATATTTCAGTACCTAGTGGAAAAACTTATACTAGATATGGTTGTTTTTTCTTTTCTACCGCTTCGCTACCTTTTCATTTATTTGTAATGCCTATATTTAAATCGGGAGATAAACATGATGTGAAAAACTATCGTGGTGTAACAATACAGTTAGAGATCCCTAAATTATTTGATTGTCTAGTGATATCTCACACAGTTTGGAAATGTAAATAGATAATAATTTATGAACAGCACGGCTTTGTTAAAATTAAATCAACCACTACTAATTTGTTAGTATTCCAGCAGTATCTGTTGAATGCCTTCGAAAAGAAAGCACAAGTTGTAGGTTTCAGTTTGTTAGAATGACTAATTTTATGTGCGGAAAAATAGAAGTATGTTGTGAAGGTCGCAGGGTTCACATTGCGGTCCAATCCTTTTCAATATTTTTATTAATAATTATTTTTTGCAGATGACCTTAAAATATTCGAAACTGTATTAACTACTGTTGAAGATGTGTCACTACTGCAACAAGATTTAGATAATTTTACAAAATGAGCATCTTCCAACAGATTAAAACTTAATGTAAACAAATGCCACAAAATAAACATTTTCTAAGATTAGAAACACCGTAACGACACATTATACTTTAATAAACAACGAGCGCTTGCAGCCGGTTACAAAAATTTTATTAGAGACTCGTAGGAATGATATTAAATCAACAACTCAATTTTTTGTTGTATGGTCTCCATACTATACAGTCTGTATAAAAAACATTGAAATGGTACAAAGAATATTTATACGCACGCTGTTACTTAGATAAGGTGTGGATTAGGGTGGTCCAACAAAAAAGCAAAGCCGGAAATCTTATGCTCTCACCCCCTAGGATTATTGTATATCAAAAAACAAGTACCCCTATTTTTTATTTTAAAATCGGACAATGTTTAGGGGTGCCTCAAAACCCTTAAAGTTTCCCATGTATTTTATATGGGAAAAAAACACTTTTTCATAGATTTGGTATAGAATTTTAGAAAATCAATATTTTTCAACGGGACTACTCTGTTTCTCTTCAGAAATGTTCAGAGAATGACATCCAATAATTTATTTATCAAAATATTTTATATTAAAAAATAGTAATAAATATTTTTTAATGATTTTTCTGTGGTTCTTTCATTTATGGGGTTTTTTGCGGGTCTGTAAAAAATAGTTAATATAAAAAATTTAACAAATAAATTATTGGATGACATATTTCTGAGGAGAAACAAAGTAGTCCGGTTGAAAATATTGATTTTCTAGGATTCTATACCAAATCTACGAAAACGTGTTTTTTCCCATATAAAATACATGGGAAACTTTAAGGGCTTTGAGGCACCCCTAAACATCGACCGATTTCAAAATAGAAAAATAGGGTTACATTTTTTTCGATATACAATAATCCTAGGGTGTGAGAGCATAAGATTTCCGACTTTGCTTTTTTTTGGACCACCTTAGTGTGGATACAGGTCAGTTTGGTCAAAACTTAAATTATGAGTATAGACTAGTTGTTCTTAACATTAAAACATTAGAATCTCGCAGAAAGACTGGATGCAATTTTTTATTTAAACTTACTGCTGAAATGAATTGTGCAGAACTATTAAGTAGTATTAATCTTAATACTTAGGAATGCACCTTTAATTCATTTAAATAATGCGAATGCATGCTTTATACCAACAGCCTTGGTAGCGTATTGTGTAGCTTGCTGAACTTTCTTCCTAGCGGCCCAGTTTGACTACTGGTACCGGCAGATCTGGTTAAGGTTTTCTGTAGTTTTTTCTTAGCTGTGCAAAACTGTAATTTCTTGGACTTTTTGCCCATTGATACTTTTGATCTACATATCGAAAACTATCTCTCAGCAAAGTTTCAGAGCAATCTGGTGAAAGCTCGTTTCTATAAGCATTCTGTGGGGTCTTTTTATTATAAACGAGGATACTGAAGTAAACATTATAGCCTTTTTGAAGCAAATCCTGAATATTCAATTAGAGATGCTTTAAGAGAATTTGAAATTAGCGTGAGTACTGTACACAAAATTTTGTGCATACTCACATGAGGGGATTCCCAACGACGACTAGCATTTTGTCAATGGTTTATTAATTATTACAATCATAAACTCAACTTTCACATTGATTATTCCTATCTCATGGAGTCCAATTCTTTGAATTCTGGTAGGTATAAACGTAAATACTCCCATTATTGGTCTACCAATAACCGTTTAGTATTACATCCAAGAAATCGACAACGCCGCTTTAGTTTAAATGTTTGGTGTGGTTTATTTGGCTCAAGGGTTATTGATCTATATTTTTATGTGGGCACTTTAACTGCCCAGCGATACATTCAGTTCATGACACCAATACTAGATGATTTCCTGGACAACCTTGAAATTCATAACAGACATGGAGGAATCTACTTTCAGCAAGATATAGCCTGTGCTCACAATTCCAATACAGCGCGGAACTTTCTTACAGAATTCTTCGAAGACCAATGTATAGGAACGCAAGACCGATACAGTACCTTATATGAGATAAGCCGATACCTTAGGGATAAGGTAACAACATTACCAATAATATTAATGGTAGGACAATTTTAAAAACGGTGCGTCATGTTAAAGTACGAACTAGAAGTTGTATCGAGCAAGAAGGAGGAGTTTTTGATCACGATAGAAGAATGACATTTAATTATTCTGTCATTATTATCTTAGATTCTTTTATATTATTCATTAATATTTATTTTGTATCATTATTAACTACTATCTAATAGATGTTTTTCAGCTTGTGTTCAACAACTTTTGTCATTTTTTTCATCACCTATAGCGGCTGCTACCAAGATTAAACGGAAAAAATGAATTCGATAAGAAATGCTTAACAATGGGGCATAACTTCTTTATCATTCATTATTTCTCATCAAAATGTTACATTTAAAATAACAAAGTACACTAAAGGTACACTAAAAGTTTCACTTAACGCTAGAAGTTGCTACGGCCACGTGTTGGTAACAGGCAGTGGCGTGCGGTGAGAATTTAGGCTAGGGAAGCAACCACGATTTTAATTTATCTATAATAGGTAAAGGCGCGAATTCACAAGGGGGATGGGGGAGATTCTCCCCCTCCCAAATCTAGAAATAAGTGTACATAGAATAGAAACAAATAATGTTTGTTTAATTATCATTTATTAAAACAATTATTTTTCCAAAAACTTTCCCCTCAAAATAATTCTCTGGATACGCCCCTGCTAGGTACAATAAAAAACAGTGTTATAATTATTAAGCTTAAAAAGTTTTTTGAAGAAGAACCTTTACGTTTTAGTAGTACATATTATTTTGCTCTATAATGATTAATCGGATTGGTAATTTTTTAGCACATCTCGTTCTTTTGAATACTGATTAACCCCCACCTAGTAAGATATTTTTAGCATGATTGGTAATCCCCTTACCCCTTTGAATCGCAGAAATTCTAATTGATATGACCTGAAGCATAAATAGTGCTGTGTCCAAACTTGTAACTATTGCCAATGTTCTTTTGTGACAAAGCATTTTAAAATTTTTATGATTGTTTAGATTTAATCACAATATGCAAAAGAATATACGTTTTTTATACTTATGGGATTTGTTGACTGTTATTCTTTATTTAAAAAATAGTACTACTATTTATTTATAATGCAACTCGATTTTCTGGTCTTTTTTAGCAAAATACTGCAGGTTTTAATCTTTGTTGTTAAATTTAAAAGTTCTGGTTTTGGTCTACCTTTCTCAACAATTTGTAATTCCCTCCGAAACTGTATGAAGAAAATTCTTTATTTAATAATAATACTTTACAAATTGAACAACAAAATTGTCGCGATTCGGATGTATCGGAAGTACTCGAACCTTCCACCGAAGCATCTGATTTTGCAGTCATGACGATAAAGCAAGTTTAAATGTTGCATACAGAACAAATTAAATAGAATTATTTGTCTTTAAAAAAACCCCAACTTATATAAATTGAAATAATAAAATGTTACAAAATAGAGTCTCATTCGCAGATTTACATTGCTTAAGTAACATTTAACCAACACGAAAAATCGAACAAATAACCAAATTATAATAAACATCTGAGCACGGAGCACGCTAATAAAAATAACTCGACCTTATACGATGTTAACTGTAGCCCACACCGCACCCGCGACCCGACCGCTACCAAAAGAAAGAAGTGCAGTAAGCAACGAAATCAGTGCTTATATGTAGTGTATGTAACATATTTGAATCGGTATTACCTCTCCGCGGAAATTATGAGCCTAATTTAAAATAGTACTCTAATTATACCTTTTGCTGTACGGAATTGATATTGAGCTTTAAGTTAATTAAACATTACAAATTTAATAAACGATAATTTTATAAAACTGTTTTTGTTAGCTTTGTTTTTAATTTTAATAAATTCTTAAGGGAAGCATCGCTTCCCTTGCTTCCATGGACTGCACGCCACTGGTAACAGGTCTTCTTCTTCTTCTTCTTCTATGGCACAGCAATCTAGTTGGATTATGGCCCATCCTATATAGAATGTAATATAGATTCATTTAAGGTGAATCACTCCATAGTGTCTTTACACTATAACTTATACACTAAAAATGATTAATGTTACAGCTTGTTTTATAATTAGGAGTGTGTTTTAGCACCATCAGTCACTATTTTCTTCCATTCTCTTTTATTATGCACTGCTCTACTCCACTTTTTAACACAAATTATTCTTCTTCTCCGCAAGGAAGGACTAAGGTTTCCGCAGCGTAGGTCACCACTGGTCTAATAAGGGTTTTATAAATCTTCAACTTTGTTCTTCTGCTTAGCTTCTTGCTGGACAGTAAGTTTATATTACTATAGTATGCTTTGCTTCCTTTCTGCAATCTATGATTAATTTTCATATTCATTTTTGTTGTCTAATTCGCAGCCTATGTAGTTGAAAGTTTGTACACGTTCAAATTCAAAGTGACTTACCCTTAACATGTTGCTAACTTCACTATTTTTCCCAACACACATATATTTCGTTTTCTATTCATTGATGAGTAAACCGTAATTTTCTGCGATTTAAGTTAGGTTCATTACTGCCTTTATTTTATTGCTCGTCTTTCGATCTGCTGATAATAGCAATATCATCAAAATAAGCTGTTACTTGAGTCATATTTGTGATAATGTTGCCTAGGAGATTCGATCTCCTCACTATTGCTTCTAGCGTACTATTGAAGAGTGGTAGAGAGAATATCTCCTTGCATTACGTCCTTGTTTATTGTGAAATTATCAGCTTCTGTATCTTGTAATTTAACATTATCTTGTTATTGTTTAGTGCCATTCTCACCAGTCTTACTAGCTTCGATGGTGTTCCTAGATTGATTAGTTCTTACCGCATTTTGTTCCTGTCTTATTGAGTCAAGTCTATTTGAAATCAATAAAGATGAGATGTAGGTTTATGTTGTATTCATGTGCTTTTTCAAAGGCCATTTGTAGTATATGTATTGCATCGACTGTGCTTCTTCCTGTTCTGAATCCCTGCTGGTAGTCGCCTATAAGGTTCTGTGAATATTGTATTAGTCTATTTTTAATTATTGTTGCTAAAATTTGATAGGCAGTGCTCAATAGTGTGATACCACGGTAATTTTTACATATCTCTTCACTACCCTTTTTATGCAGTAGTATCACATCAGCTTGGTAACAGATCTTAGGTTGCAAAATTGTATTAGGCCGTGTACGCTTTGACGCGCGTTTACTTGCGTTTTATTTACTGGAGTATAAAATTCCCGACGGGGAATATTCCTCACAGGGAATATTCCCGTCGCCCATCACTATACGAGCATGATGGTGATATACCAGTTTGTTGTGTGCCGCGAGTTTGATGTATGCACCCTCCGCCACTGCATACATACAGTGACGAAATGTAAAATAATGTTTAAAAAATATTTGTAATGACAGAGATTTAAAAACTATCATTTTTGTATTATTCAACTAGACTTATCTTACGAGGTACATTTATAACTGTCTTACCCCCCACCGCTTGTGCTCTCAATTTTTTGCCCTGCCCGACCCTATATCAATTATTAGTTTTTTTTATTTCAAGCTTATTTGACAAGAAATATATTCAAAAAATAATATTAAAGATGGCGTGTAAAGCCTGAAAAATATTTTTACCACGTTCGTTTGTTAAACATGTTAAAAATTTTATATTGCGGTTGAAGTCGGGTTATTAAATAAACTTAACTGTCTGAAAGCACCTTCACTAAAGTTTGAGCTAATTACTACATATCGACATTGTTTAGTTTTTAAGATTGAACAAATAAATTAAGTTCCTCGAAGTTCATCATAGTTCGTCATCGATATGTCTAAGTCTTCTTATCTCAAAGTGTGAATTAGGTTAGAAGGATTGTTGAAAGTGCTAGAGAAGAATGTTAAAGAAAAACGTTGTCTTTGCGAATACTATTATTAGGTAAAGCTAGTAAAGTAAGCATGGTTCTTAATTAAACTAAAACAAAACTTGAAACGCGTTTATATGTACTATGTTTGCTAAACCTTTGTACATATTTATCTAGTCCTATTAACAACTTCTTGTGTCATTGTTTTTGCTTGTTTATTCTTAATGTTATCTTTTTGATACTGCACAAAGTTTTCCAACAATCTTTGCTTGAAAAACACTAGAGATATTTTGTGCTTTGTATGAAAACTAAGACTCACACATGTACGATTTGACCAAGTAGGACCCTTGGTCAAAAGCAAAGAACACCAGATCAGACTGAAAGGTGAAAAACCTCAATTGAAATAACCATCAATAAAGGAATTAAATGATGCTTTGTTAGTTATGTGATAAAAAGTTCTCAAAGAATAGATTACGACCTTCCAAAAGAACAGCTTTACAGAGAAAGAAGCTTTTTTATATATAGAATATTTTTACATTCAACAAGAATAAGGTTTCGTCATTATTCAGAAAGAACTTTAGTCTTTAAGTTACTTACTTTCCTTTAGCACAGATTTCTCAATCCATATATTATTCATAATAATTTAAATATTCTGAAACTCTAACTTTTTGACTAGCACATGCAGTGATAGCAGCTATCGACATTGTGAGATCACCTTATGTACATCAAGAAGTACAATGTGATCCTAAATGAGTAGGACGGTTTGCTTTTCGCTCCGTGGGTTTTAGTGTATTTTACGTTGTTACTGTAACACTATTGAAATGTGTTGCGTCAAATTACAGCGACAACTCGTCTGGTTCAAGTTTACATCATTGTGCTTTACCACATTGTTCCAGGTTTTCATCGAATTCTTGCCTTTTACGCTTGTTTTCTTATTTTACAAAACAGTTCTTTTCAGAACTACAGTTTGTTAGACGACTTTATTGTCAGGTAAGTTATCATGTAAAATTAACACTCTTCATCTGGGTGAGATTTTCTGCAGTTTTCCTTAGCTGTAACACAAATTTGGGATTTGTGCTATACCACCTGTAAATCGGCTGCAGCCGCACGAAGGTTAATTATAGTAAATATAGGTAGCCGCAAGATGGCATTTTAGGTCCTCTTCTAATTAACGTCTACCGGAAAAACGTTATTGACTTGGAATCGAACATTAAAGAATATCTACGCTGAAATTAGTCCATACAAAAAATACGGCCCTAGCCTTATTTTGCAAGCAGAGGCGCAATTTATTATCCAAATTTGGCAACTTCAAACATTGCAGCTGTTTGCCATTGCTAATCTACTTTATAAATGATTTAATTTAATTATCCAATTAAATCATCACTAAAATCATTCCGTTCAAATCTTGCAGTGATGATGATGGTGATTGTGATGTCAATTGTGTTGGCAAATGTGTTAGCGGCTATAGAATTAAAAAAAGGTATTATTATATTTTCATTGATATTTAAGATAGAACACACAAAATAAATTAACATTTTCACTGGTAGGGTTCCTAGTTAGACAATATGCACTTTCTCTACACTCTACTTGATTTAGTCTATTTTTAGATTGCCCGAACGCATTAGAAGTATAGGTCCTAGACTTCTTTACAAATCGAATGGTAAATGTTATTTGCAAACCGCGAGTCAATTCTATCCATCAAGTAAACACTCCGGATATTATAGACTTATTCAGACATACTCAATAAGTTACATTGGTCTTCTCGTCTAGATACGATATTAAAATGACAAATGGGTGTTTAGCTTTATTGTAAATTATTTCATAACGTTGTTTGTTCATAATAATAGAACTAAATTTAAGCATAATATGAGTGTTGCACACGTATCTTTTGGCATTAACTTTGCCTTTTCTTCTTACTTGTAAACACCGGTTAAAAATCTAAAGCTGTTGGTAGAACGCTAGTTGGCCATGATTACGTATTTGATTGATTAATCGCTGTTCAAGGTTGAGGTATTCTTGTCTTTTATCGTAAACATATACGCATTAAGAAACACCCAGCAACTCTCTCAAATACAGCAAATTCTAAGAAACATCCTGCCTTTTAAATCTCTTTATTCTAGAGCACTACGGGTCCGGTACATAAGTGATGTATACCTGTCAATCTGTCAACTAACTTTAATGTGCTCTTTCTTCGACGAAATAGAAAATGCTTACTTAAGCTGAGGCAAACCAAAATCATTTTCGGAGTTAAGCCGCACTGATCAGCCATCAGAACTAAATATTTTGGATAATCTCGTTAAAGTGAAAACAAGCTGATTGAGCAGTAGTTAGAATCACACGTAATATTTCAGGTTGAAACCGTGAACGAAAGATCAGTCTTCCGTCGTCGATTACTACATACTTTACTACTACATAGGTTATAACTACATTCCATAGCAACGAATGTTTGTAGATGAATGTACGAACGTAGTGGAGTTTGGACAACGTTTGAGATTTTAGGATTTGTTGTGTTGCAGAGCAAAATCGAATACAACTTCTTGAACAACTGAATGGCGAAGGCATCTGTACTACTTGTAAGGCACCTGAAGTCGAATATTAAAGCTCTGAAAAGAAGAGAAAAGGATATAATTAATTACATTGGAGCAATTAATAATTTTATTAATTTAAAAATAAAAATGAAATTCATTTAAGTATCGTTTTAATAACCAAAAAGCATACAAACTATTTCAGCTGTGCAGTACGATACGATACGATAATAGTAAGAGGTGAAGCAGGTAGGAGTAGACAGTCTTAAAAGGCGGTAGATGCAAACAATTAAATTATAAAATGTTAATCTACTAATATCGCCCAATAGTATCAAACAATCGTTGTATTCGGTAACAAATTTAATATGCTCATTATTAAATGCGAAGTTACAATAACTTTTTCAAATTGATTAAATATCAAGAATTATTTCAACTTCAAATGACAATGAGATTAGTTTTGATAATTGGTAATTAATTAATAGGATTATGGTGCTATCGTTGAACCTGCCATTAAGTACTGAGGTAATCTGAAGCAGGTCCTTGAGTGTCCCACATATTAAAGCATATATTAGTCATATTATTTCTAAAGTAGAGCACACATTAGGCTCCGGGATCTGGATCCCCGACGTGAACCTAGGATCTAGTCCGCCTCGTGAACCGGGAAATGACGTAATGTTTAAGTTTGCCGTATTGCATAAATAGGTTGAGGTTTATAAAATAAAATTATAAGTATCGTATTTCGTTAAAACATTTTTTATGAGAATAAAATGCATTATTGACTGCATAATACGAAATAATAAGAGATTACAGTAGACATTTTATTATGAACTCAATAATGATTTCTTTAATTTCTATATACACGTTTTAAACAAATACAATACGTATAATTTTATTAAACAAACAACCTCGAACCACAACTTGTTTATGCAATAAATTACAGCTAATCTAAACGTCCGGTCATTATTTGGTTTACGTCGCGGACAAGATCTTAGGTTCATGTCGGGGATCCAGATCCCGGAGCCTAATGTGTGCTCTACTTAAATTACGGGAGGTTTACAGATAACTTTTAATTTTAGCCATTTCAGTTTTGTCATCTACTTTTTGCGCTAAATGCTGACAATAGATATATCACTTAACTTTGTTCATGAAAGATAATTATTACCTTTTGCTTTTAATTATTATATTATAATTATTATTATTTAATTATTATTATTATTATTAATTATTATTTTATAATTATTAAGCTTTTGCTAAACACTTCATGAGTGTATACGAAAAGTCAGATACTTACTCTTTAAGTAACATAACTTGCAAAATTAGTAATTGTCTTAATATTGAGTTAACAAACATATCAGATACAGAAATTTTAAATGCTATTAGAAAACTAAAAAACAAAAAATCTGTAGGTTCAGACGAAGTTCCAGTATATATAATTAAAGGTTGTGCAGAGTTTTTAGTAAAGCCTCTTGCTTTAATATTTAATACGTCTTTGCAACAAGGTATTTTTCCTTCGTTGTGAAAAATTCCAAAAACTTGTCCTGTATATAAAAACGGCCAGAAAACATCTATTCAAAATTACAGGCCTATTGCTATATTAAACATCAGTAGGTATTGCCCCACTTGAGATGACCCCCACTCCTTTTTTCCCACTCCTACCCCCACTCCTATCCCCACTACCCCCTACTTAGGCCCCCCACTTAGCCCCCCACTTAGGCCCCCCACTTAAGCCCCACTCCTCCCCACTCCTATCCCTACTCAGCGGCCATTTTGAATCGCCATTTTGAATAGCCATTTTGAATAGCCATCTTGGATCGCCATTTTGAATCGCCATTTTGAATCGCCATTTTAAATCGCCATCTTGGATCCCCATTTTGAATAGCCATTTTGAATCGCCATCTTGGATCGCCATTTTGAATCACCATTTTGAATGTCATTTACATATCCGCCATTTTGTATCTGTCATTTTCAATTTGTCATCATTTCCCGCCGCTGGATTTGAATTTTTAGTACTGCTACTGCCATCTATCGGTAACGTCCTGTGATCGGTATAGTAGATTTCTATACACCTGTAGATAGGCAACCTGCTACACTTTTTTATAAAAATTAATGGATCCAACGAGTTTCGAACCAGGGTTCGTAAAGTACGTCTGTTTACAAGTCCATAGCTTAACCCCCAAGACCACGGAGCTTGTCTTTTAAATTACTGCATACGAGTTATTTATAAAAATGCTTTCACGTATATTTGATTAAAACCAATTTATTTAAAAATAATTCCCGGAAAATATTTATAAATATTGTACATTAATAATATTAAATCTTTAGGATTCAAAAATTATAAGCCAATTATGATTATTATCATGAGTCATTGAGATGAGACAATTATTAACCTTATATGAGCCAATCGTGAAGAAACTCCAGAAATTTTTCTTGATACATCTTAAATATAACAATTTGAAAACTATATACAGATATTATTACTACATGAGGCCCGTAACATCAGTAGATCCGCGGCTTTTTATATCAGTACAAAATAATTAGATATAGTTATATTTACTATCTATTCTTTTAAACAGCTGTTATACTTTCCATGATTACTTTATAGTCGGGTATGTAGTACCATTATTATCCTACATTAACTTATATGAAAAATGAGATCGGTAAGGTAAAAACATGACGTCTTGATTGTAAAATTTATTTTCTGTAACGATGATTTCACCATTGCTAATGAATTTCCAATTAGCGGGTGTAGAAAGTTAAAATTCAAACATGAAAGACTATTGGTTTAATCGAAATATTTTAAAAGTTGCCGACGGCTAATTATTATTTAATAACAACCGTAAATTCTGAGTAAATCTGTTTGGATATTTCCTGAAGCCTAAATCAATTTTGTTTGTATTAAAATCTAGAAATTTCAGAAAAACGAATTTAAAATAAATTGTATATAGTTATACATTGTGAAATAAAAAATGCAAGAATAAAATACATACACGGATTAAACTAAACTATATATATTAAGAAATATTAATTACGGCTTTTATAGGATCTTACAGGAAAAAGACTACAGTCAATCAAGATCACAACACATATCATTAACTAGATATAAATAAATATATTATATATTGAAGGTAAAGACATGAGGATATCCATCGTTTGACTAATGTCTATTTATTAAAACAAATAAGTTATGAAATGAAGCAGGGAGTCTATTCAATGAACATCGCCTAATACTTTTATGATTTTTCTAGCCTATAGATCAGCAGTTAGAAACACGGGCCTGCTAAATGCCTGCAATTCACCTACCCTATCAATATGTTGTACAATTTTAGATATGTAATGTATACGTTTTGTTTCTTACTTAAGTCTATTTTGTTTGTATGTTTGTAATATTTAGACATTTACGAAAATTAAATCAAGCTGAACAGCAGATTACTATTTTAAATTTAATAGATCATACGAATTATCTTACCCTGTTCTGAATGACTGCTTTGTATAAATTGTGCCTTGTTTGTAAATGCTCTCTGAACTAAAATATTCATATATGAGAGAAATGTTATATAAGTCAATACAGGCCCTATAACTATCATTTATTGAGCTATACAAAGAGATTTATATCTACGCTAAACTAAAGATTAATAGAAGTATTGCATTCCTGATATCATAAGATAACGATAAAACACATGATTATTCTTAGACTAAGGTCTAATTTAGGTAGTCAATATGTAGGTAATCGAATTGTAGGTACATATCATGATGTGATATCATACAATTATATTCTAGTAAGAATTGTAATAAAGTCACTGCTATAAATAACAACATTCTTTATCACGATCATCTATCATTATCATAATCATCTAATGTCATGCAGAGTCAGCAGCTAGCTCCTAAGTTCGTATATGCGAGAATCGGTATTATATAACACACACATCAGTCTACATTCATTGCTCTAATATTGAAAGGAACTTTCTAGAATCTATAAAGTTGTACTACATATATTCAACTAATTTGAATATACGATAACTGATACTCATTATACTTCTATGCACACAATCGAGGTATCAGTACACTCCAACCGCGTGATCAAGATTGTAGTATTCAAATCAAGCTTCCTAGCCCCTATACAAGTATTCTAGAACACAGAGTATTCATCACTAAACGTATTCTTCATATATGAAATCATAAAATTCGAGTCTAACTACTGACGAGGTGAAAGAATAAGTGCAATCGGTTTATGCCCATACCAGGGTCCCTATGATTATTATAAATGTCTTAACAGAATAAAAAGGGTGAAATGAATATAACTTATAGGATTTAATCAAACTAGAAGAATATCGATATATCCTACGTTGAGAAAATAATTATACTATGTAAGCATCGATACGCTACATATGATTGCGAGCCTGAGTATAAGCATAAACCCTATACTACAGATTTTTATCCTTTTTCATTATATCTACTACAGACGAGGTGAATGAATAGGTACATTTAACATGCGTATGCTACAATTATCTAATTTCTAGTTTTCTAGACGTAATGTAATTTTTAACAGATTTTAACCCTTTTCGTTATATCTACTACCCCTGTAAGCGATTTCTACATATACGTTCTTATTGTTTATACACCATATAGATATTCGTAGCATCTAAAGTAAACTCTTATTGAAACGTTATTTTACAATATATCATACATTTCAGCAACTCCGAAATATGAAGATATATAATAATTTACTATATACTTTTGTAGGATATTAACTCGTATAATTAATACTAATTTGTAATTATTTTCGATACCTTCGAAATATAAGTCTATAACATATCTACCCAAAAGATTCACCGACAAACTTACTGAAGATAAAGTGGTCGATCTCAACCAAAAGATAGCGAATACAACTCTGTCTCTAGGATTGGTCTACCTAGGTAAAGTAAAGACAGAAAGATATCAACTGTATGCTGACTGTATGTTCATCGAGACGAATAAGGTGTGAAATGTAACAGGTAGTCTATTCAATTTGCATACTAATATATGAAAATAATATAATGTATATCGCCTGATAAATAAAATTGAAATTATTCTTATTCTTTTACAATGAAATGTGTTTTGAAAAAACACGATGAAACGTTATGTATATTAATGCAGGAGTTCTGTTAACGCATTCGTTATTTAGAGATTCACTTATAAGTACACTATCTATTTAGCTGATTCAATAAAAATTTCATTATTTTTAAAATTCCTAACGAGGGACCTACTGATAAGCGTTATATTATACCAGGTACGTATGATACTCTACTGCTGATTGCATACCTGATGAACGCAGTTGTACAAAGTAATATAGGATATACGTTACAGAGTTTAATTTTCCGTGCAACAAATGACCTATATATATATTTTATGTACAAGGCTGACATTAACATATTTAGCGCATACCTGTTGAACATAGCTCTACAAAGTAATATTTAAAAGACTTAAAAGGCTTATATTTTAGAGATCGGATACAGGCGCATATATTCCTGTATATTACCTCTAAATTTTACTTTAACAATACATGTAGTCAGGTTTGGCGTAAATAACAATTAGGGATATCAAAGCCATACTAACTGAACGCTAACATAATATGCTCTACAGGTCAAACTCAATTAATTAACCCTGGGGCTATACATCCTTAGGGTAGAAACAGTCTTGAAACAGAAAATGGCTGAGTCCACCCTGTTAGACAAGAAATCAGAGTATGGGCGTGATAAATAAAACATATAAAGTTATTTTACAAACATTTATTTAGTATACATAACATAATACAAGAATATAGATCATAAGTTGTTTTCTATGACGACTGTTGTAGTTCTACGGGTCTCTGAGTCGTCGTATGCCCTCGCAGCAATACTAATACGTATAAAGTCCGACGACTGACTCATTGGAACTGTACCGGTAGCCCTTTCCTTGTTCAACTCTTCGTTACTATCACATTAATCTAACGTTAATCTAACCTAAATTATATTCGTATGCTCTAACCTGTGATGTAATAAAAAACAATAAGGTTACAGATTATTATTAATCATAAGAGTTTACTATAGATACGTTGAATAACCTACAAGAGTATATAGTATATTATTACATATCTGCGTATTTCGAAGCTATTGAAAATGTATGATGTATTGTAAAATAACGTTTAAATATGGCGACGAACTTATTTCTTTTAAACTGACGACAACTCATCATACAAAACATACTGTATTTATGTATTCCCTTTCTCTGCTGATATGTTTTCTACAGTGTGTTTTTAAATATTATACCCCGTTCTCTCAAGAATGCATAAAATTTTCGAAATATCTGTTTATTATTTTACTTAGCACATATAACCTACTAAGTATGTCCTAATGGTAAAACTGTAATCGACGAGATCTAATATCATAGTAATATTATAACAGATTAGGTGACCTAACAAACTCTTTAAAGAAATGTTTATTTACATGTATGAGATAGTATTTAACATAATATCCTTACATACTGGGTTACGATAGAGACGGATAATCATACGAGCTGCTGAAATGTATGATATATTGTAAAATAACGTTTAAATAAGAGTTTACTTTAGATGCTACGAATATCTATATGGTGTATAAACAATAAGAACGTATATGTAGAAATCGCTTACAAGGGTAGTAGATATAACAAAAAGGGTTAAAATCTGTTCAAAATTACATTACGTCTAGAAAACTAGAAATTAGATAATTGTAGCATACGCATGTTAAATGTACCTATTCTTCACCTCGTAGTAGATATAATGAAAAAGGATAAAAATCTGTAGTATAGGGTTTATGCTTATACTCAGGCTCGCAATCATATGTAGCGTATTTATGCTTACATAGTATAATTATTTTCTCAACGTAGGATAGAACAACCGATTGCTCTGGTCGATCAGTATAAATCGACGGGTAGTGTTCCTGTTCCTTCATTAGTCGAGATGGACCAGCGTAAGAAGAAGAATGGCTCTGGTCGACAGGATTGCAAAATACAGTGTCCGGTTTGCTTCAAGTCTTTCGCGGGGCCATTCACCTGCAAGAGACACGTAAAAACCATACCCGATTCAAACAGAATCTGCTGTTCTAGCTGTGTCAAAACTTTTTCACGCTCTGACAACTAAAAAGACATACGAAAAACGTTCACGAATCAATCAAAGTACGGTGTTCTAATTGCTTCAAATATCTTTCACGCATCGACAGCTATAAAAGGCATTTAAAAACGTACATAATAACGCAAATGTTGTAAAGACAGCTCTGGTAAAGGAAGCAAATGGACCTACTGATATCGTTGAGACAGAAGAACAAGAAGAATATATGATTTCAGCCATGCATTTGGGTATTGATGAATGTGATTCCTCGTTTACCAACTGTGATAGTAACGAAGAGTTGAACAAGGAAAGGGCTACCGGTACAGTTCCAATGAGTCAGTCGTCGGACTTTATACGTATTAGTATTGCTGCGAGGGCATACGACGACTCAGAGACCCGTAGAACTACAACAGTCGTCATAGAAAACAACTTATGATCTATATTCTTGTATTATGTTATGTATACTAAATAAATGTTTGTAAAATAACTTTATATGTTTTATTTATCACGCCCATACTCTGATTTCTTGTCTAACAGGGTGGACTCAGCCATTTTTTGTTTCAAGACTGTTTCTAGCCTAAGGATGTATAGCCCCAGGGTTAATTAATTGAGTTTGACCTGTAGAGCATATTATGTTAGCGTTCAGTTAGTATGGCTTTGATATCCCTAATTGTTATTTACGCCAAACCTGACTACATGTATTGTTAAAGTAAAATTTAGAGGTAATATACAGGAATATATGCGCCTGTATCCGATCTCTAAAATATAAGCCTTTTAAGTCTTTTAAATATTACTTTGTAGAGCTATGTTCAACAGGTATGCGCTAAATATGTTAATGTCAGCCTTGTACATAAAATATATATATAGGTCATTTGTTGCACGGAAAATTAAACTTCTCTGTAACGTATATCCTATATTACTTTGTACAACTGCGTTCATCAGGTATGCAATCATCAGTAGAGTATCATACGTACCTGGTATAATATAACGCTTATCAGTAGGTCCCTCGTTAGGAATTTTAAAAATAATGAAATTTTTATTGAATCAGCTAAATAGATAGTGTACTTATAAGTGAATCTCTAAATAACGAATGCGTTAACAGAACTCCTGCATTAATATACATAACGTTTCATCGTGTTTTTTCAAAACACATTTCATTGTAAAAGAATAAGAATAATTTCAATTTTATTTATCAGGCGATATACATTATATTATTTTCATATATTAGTATGCAAATTGAATAGACTACCTGTTACATTTCACACCTTATTCGTCTCGATGAACATACAGTCAGCATACAGTTGATATCTTTCTGTCTTTACTTTACCTAGGTAGACCAATCCTAGAGACAGAGTTGTATTCGCTATCTTTTGGTTGAGATCGACCACTTTATCTTCAGTAAGTTTGTCGGTGAATCTTTTGGGTAGATATGTTATAGACTTATATTTCGAAGGTATCGAAAATAATTACAAATTAGTATTAATTATACGAGTTAATATCCTACAAAAGTATATAGTAAATTATTATATATCTTCATATTTCGGAGTTGCTGAAATGTATGATATATTGTAAAATAACGTTTCAATAAGAGTTTACTTTAGATGCTACGAATATCTATATGGTGTATAAACAATAAGAACGTATATGTAGAAATCGCTTACAGGGGTAGTAGATATAACGAAAAGGGTTAAAATCTGTTAAAAATTACATTACGTCTAGAAAACTAGAAATTAGATAATTGTAGCATACGCATGTTAAATGTACCTATTCATTCACCTCGTCTGTAGTAGATATAATGAAAAAAGGATAAAAATCTGTAGTATAGGGTTTATGCTTATACTCAGGCTCGCAATCATATGTAGCGTATCGATGCTTACATAGTATAATTATTTTCTCAACGTAGGATATATCGATATTCTTCTAGTTTGATTAAATCCTATAAGTTATATTCATTTCACCCTTTTTATTCTGTTAAGACATTTATAATAATCATAGGGACCCTGGTATGGGCATAAACCGATTGCACTTATTCTTTCACCTCGTCAGTAGTTAGACTCGAATTTTATGATTTCATATATGAAGAATACGTTTAGTGATGAATACTCTGTGTTCTAGAATACTTGTATAGGGGCTAGGAAGCTTGATTTGAATACTACAATCTTGATCACGCGGTTGGAGTGTACTGATACCTCGATTGTGTGCAGAGAAGTATAATGAGTATCAGTTATCGTATATTCAAATTAGTTGAATATATGTAGTACAACTTTATAGATTCTAGAAAGTTCCTATCAATATTAGAGCAATGAATGTAGACTGATGTGTGTGTTATATAATACCGATTCTCGCATATACGAACTTAGGAGCTAGCTGCTGACTCTGCATGACATTAGATGATTATGATAATGATAGATGATCGTGATAAAGAATGTTGTTATTTATAGCAGTGACTTTATTACAATTCTTACTAGAATATAATTGTATGATATCACATCATGATATGTACCTACAATTCGATTACCTACATTTTGACTACCTAAATTAGACCTTAGTCTAAGAATAATCATGTGTTTTATCGTTATCTTATGATATCAGGAATGCAATACTTCTATTAATCTTTAGTTTAGCGTAGATATAAATCTCTTTGTATAGCTCAATAAATGATAGTTATAGGGCCTGTATTGACTTATATAACATTTCTCTCATATATGAATATTTTAGTTCAGAGAGCATTTACAAACAAGGCACAATTTATACAAAGCAGTCATTCAGAACAGGGTAAGATAATTCGTATGATCTATTAAATTTAAAATAGTAATCTGCTGTTCAGCTTGATTTAATTTTCGTAAATGTCTAAATATTACAAACATACAAACAAAATAGACTTAAGTAAGAAACAAAACGTATACATTACATATCTAAAATTGTACAACATATTGATAGGGTAGGTGAATTGCAGGCATTTAGCAGGCCCGTGTTTCTAACTGCTGATCTATAGGCTAGAAAAATCATAAAAGTATTAGGCGATGTTCATTGAATAGACTCCCTGCTTCATTTCATAACTTATTTGTTTTAATAAATAGACATTAGTCAAACGATGGATATCCTCATGTCTTTACCTTCAATATATAATATATTTATTTATATCTAGTTAATGATATGTGTTGTGATCTTGATTGACTGTAATCTTTTTCCTGTAAGATCCTATAAAAGCCGTAATTAATATTTCTTAATATATATAGTTTAGTTTAATCCGTGTATGTATTTTATTCTTGCATTTTTTATTTCACAATGTATAACTATATACAATTTATTTTAAATTCGTTTTTCTGAAATTTCTAGATTTTAATACAAACAAAATTGATTTAGGCTTCAGGAAATATCCAAACAGATTTACTCAGAATTTACGGTTGTTATTAAATAATAATTAGCCGTCGGCAACTTTTAAAATATTTCGATTAAACCAATAGTCTTTCATGTTTGAATTTTAACTTTCTACACCCGCTAATTGGAAATTCATTAGCAATGGTGAAATCATCGTTACAGAAAATAAATTTTACAATCAAGACGTCATGTTTTTACCTTACCGATCTCATTTTTCATATAAGTTAATGTAGGATAATAATGGTACTACATACCCGACTATAAAGTAATCATGGAAAGTATAACAGCTGTTTAAAAGAATAGATAGTAAATATAACTATATCTAATTATTTTGTACTGATATAAAAAGCCGCGGATCTACTGATGTTACGGGCCTCATGTAGTAATAATATCTGTATATAGTTTTCAAATTGTTATATTTAAGATGTATCAAGAAAAATTTCTGGAGTTTCTTCACGATTGGCTCATATAAGGTTAATAATTGTCTCATCTCAATGACTCATGATAATAATCATAATTGGCTTATAATTTTTGAATCCTAAAGATTTAATATTATTAATGTACAATATTTATAAATATTTTCCGGGAATTATTTTTAAATAAATTGGTTTTAATCAAATATACGTGAAAGCATTTTTATAAATAACTCGTATGCAGTAATTTAAAAGACAAGCTCCGTGGTCTCGGGGGTTAAGCTATGGACTTGTAAACAGACGTACTTTACGAACCCTGGTTCGAAACTCGTTGGATCCATTAATTTTTATAAAAAAGTGTAGCAGGTTGCCTATCTACAGGTGTATAGAAATCTACTATACCGATCACAGGACGTTACCGATAGATGGCAGTAGCAGTACTAAAAATTCAAATCCAAGGGCGGGAAATGATGACAAGTTGGAAATGACAAGCGAGAGCGAGAGAGAGAGAGAGAGAGAGAGAGCCAGAGCGAAAGCCGAGCGAGAGAGAGGACCTGAGCCAAGCGAGAGCGAGAGAGAGGAATCTACTATACCGATCACATGACGTCACCTATAGATGGCAGTAGTAGTACTAAAAATTCAAATCCAAGGGCGGGAAATCCAAGATGACAAATTGAAAATGATAGATACAAAATGACGGATATGTAAATGACATTCAAAATTGACAGATTCAAAATGACATTTCAAAATGACATTTCAAAATGGCTATTCAAAATGGCGATCCAAAATGGCTATTCAAAATGGCGATCCAAGATGGCGATTCAAAATGGCGATTAAAAATGGCGATTAAAAATGGCGATTCAAAATGGCGATTCAAAATGGCGATTCAAAATGGCGATTCAAAATGGCGATTCAAGATGGCGATTCAAAATGGCTATTCAAAATGGCGATCCAAAATGGCCGCTGAGTAGGGATAGGAGTGGGGCTTAAGTGGGGGGCTAAGTGGGGGGCCTAAGTAGGGGGTAGTGGGGATAGGAGTGGGGGTAGGAGTGGGAAAAAAAGGAGTGGGGGTCATCTCAAGTGGGGCAATACCTACTAACATCTTTTCTAGAAGTTTTGAAAGTATCATATTTCATAAAATTTATATTCAAATTAAAAATCTGATAAGCACACATCAAAGATCAACTGTCACAGACTTATGTAATTTCACTCAATATGCCTACGACAACCTTGAAAACCGGTACCAAGTGGACGTAATATATACTGACTTTTCGAAAGCATTTGGCAAGGTGGATCACATGCTCTTGCTAGAAAAAATGCATACGATGGTCTTCTCACATGTATTGCTACAGTTGATGTTATCTTCTCTAGCAAATAGAACACAGTACGTTGAATGTCATGGTTTTCGGTCAATAGAATTTATCCCCACTTCTGGTGTACCTCAACGGTCGAATTTAGAACCTTTAATGTTTTTAATATTTATTAATAATATTGAGGAATCAATAAAACATTCTAAGTTCCTAATGTTTGCTGACGAAATCAAAATCTTCACAAAGATTCAATGTGAGAATGATTGCAATAAACTACAATTCCATCTACAACTGGTCTCTAACTAATAAACTTTACTTCAATATAAATAAATGTGTAACACTATCTATTTAAAAAAAACTGAACAAGAATGTATTAAATTTAATTACAAAATAAATGGAAAAATATTAGAAAAAAATGTCAGACTAGAGATTTAGGAATAATAGTGGATCATAAATTTACATTTCATAGTCACATTGATAGCTTATGCAATCAGTCTTACAAACTTCTGGGTTTCGTATACAGAATTTCAAAAAAATTTCAATCCTATGAGGTTGTGCTCAAACTGTACAATACACTAATTCGCTCTAAATTAGAATATGCTTCACTGATCTGGAATCCTTTTTACAACTTTCAAAAAACTGAAATTGAGAATATACAGAAAAAATGCCTTAAACACATGATTTACAAACAAATAGGTCAATGATTTGAAGGTGAATATCAGGCACTTCTGCATATTTTTGATATTGATTCTCTCGAAAAACGAAGGTTAATACAAGATCTAGTATTTTTATATAAGATTGTCCATAATCAAATCAATGACACCGATTTGTTGGACCAGTTAAACTTCTATGTTCCGGCGGTACAATTGAGAAACCCACCAACATTTAGATACCAATTAATTACTACTAATTACAGAAAAAATTCCCCATTAATCAGAATGTGTAGTCAATTTGAGAAATACAATATAGACATTTTTAATGTAACTCTTAGAGAATTCAAAATCATACTTTAAAATCAACTCCAGTAACGGAGCACTCATACTCATGCATACACCACGTTTCTAAATTTCTAAATTTAAATTTTTTTTAACTATGTATTTTTTTAAGTATTTTTGTATTTATGTTACTCTATTATTGAGGAAACCTGTTGGGTAATAAACGATTATTATTATTATATTAGTATTATTACCGATTGTTAGATGAGTTTAATATATTGGGTTTTATTCTATAACCAAACAATTACTGTAGTATGTGTTGTAGTAATCTCAAATCTAAAGATAATTGGCTGGAACAGACGATGCTCTTGCATATAATAATGTTCTTGAGATTCCTTGTTGACATTTTCAGTATATATAGCACTTGAGATGAATTAATGAAGTTAAAAATATAGAAGTATACTATTTTAGACTTTCTAAAGGATATGTCAAATATTATACCTAAAAACTACTCCTAATAATTATCATATAATAAATCATATAGTATTTAGATCAAACGCGAGTATATGTAATGTTCTTTATAACGGTCTCTAGATCATTAGTCTAGCTTGTGTAAAACCAGAACAATTAAAATTGAAAATCTGTTCGATAAGTGAGAAACTATTGATTTTCAGTTCTTTTAAAATTATTTAGCCTGAGGTAATTGCATTAATAAATACTCCGTTGTAGTTTCTAAACCACATCATTCTTTGAGTAGTGTTAATTTGATAAGTTTAGTTGAAATCGAAAATAGGTGGGTTAGAAATGGCAATTTCTTAGTTGGACGGAATTGCCCTATAATAAACAAGAAGAAATCTGCCACAAATAATCTTTTCTCGAAAACTATATTTGGGATACGGATTCCATACAATCTTCATCAGTTTAATCTCAAATTCATTCGTGATGGTAGGGTGGTAAGTAACTGTGGACATAAAGTAACTTACGTATGTAAAATTATAACCCTCAGTGACATACATACCAAGCGTGTTTTACGTAGAGCACCTGTCGTTAGACTTAATCTCCACGCTCCTTCCAAGAGAAAGTAATTGAGGTACGCTCAATCAGCGCGCATTTCCAATGCTTCCAGTAACTCACTGGTTGGAGCGAAGTTGCCTATCCACCCTCCACTAGCTCACCAGGCTAGTACCGGAGCAATAAATGTGCTCACCCGTCAAAACTAGCCCGTCCTCTTTCATGCGCGGCCGAGTTCCTCGTCCAGCAATAGGACTATTCCCCCAACCCAGGTTAGTGACATCAGAACCCTCCGCTCCTCTTTCTGCCCTCAGTGACACACGGTATATATACATCAGGGTTGTAAACATGATAACAAATGTAAAATTTACGCTTACAAGGTGAACAAAATCAAATTTATAACTCCGCTTTTATTGTAGAACTTTCATCTTGGGCTTGTTTTAAAGCTAAAGAAGCATAGTTCTCAAAAACATGTTTTATAATAAAATATTCAGTTTTTCATTCCAAGGTCACATGATGTGACCTTTGACCTTAAATATCTAAGAAAATTGTACCTTCAATTTTTTTAGGAATACAATATGTTATACAGCTAGTTGCAGTCTCTCTTTGGTGTAAGTTTCATTTTGGCATGGACTGACTCAGAGGTGTTTTGTGGAAAAGTATGCGGGGTGATTATGCGATGATATTTCTTTTAAAGATTCTTGTTTATTGATCTTTAAACAATTCAAACAAAATAATTGATACTCTGAAACAAACACTTCTGTCCTTACATTTTGCTTAGAAGCATTTCTAAGTTTCTAATCATATTTTTAAAATCGGTGTGACCTTTGCAGCCACAACCCAGCAGCTAATTTTACGGAAACAGCCGAATGACCAGTGGCGTTCGCCCAAAGATCGAATACGAGAAGAGTATACAACTGCTAAATATTCGCTCGGTAGCAGCCAAAATTTATTGAAATATGTATGTTGATGAACCGTTTTGCTCTATTTTTCTTATTTAGCTATTTCATAAAACTTCTATTCTCAGCAAAACAATTCTTATTCACAAACTACATAGTTAGTTACTTTCTCATGAACTTAAGGCCCTTCTGCGGGGTTGAAATCAAACAACAAATATTAAAAATAAAGTTAACATTGAAGGAAATGTTTAGCCAACTTCTAACATATTCAAAACAATTCCTCTTTACTAACTACATAATCTACCACTTTCTCATAGATTTACGATCCTCCCTTGGGGGTGGAAATCAGCCGCCAAATATTAAAAAATTAATTTAACATTGAAGGAAATATTTAGCAAACTTCTAACCTAAGCAGAACAATTCCACTTTACAAACTACACAATCTAACGCTTTCTACTGGGGTCGGTGGTGATCTTTATTTACGTATCATTAGACACTGCAAATTTATTGTAAAAGTAATGGGGCATAGATTAAAGATTAGAACCAAAATTTCTCTAACAAAAGGAATTCTTTCTTATTTGTGAAGCTGATATTCCTCGATTTTGAAAGCTTTCTTCATGCAAGTAGGTAATGGGCCGCCTGGCCAGACCCCACTCCTACAACTTTTAGCCACGCCCCTTTCCCCTTCTCCCTTCCGCTAGCCCCTCCCCTCGATTCTGGTTGGCTACGCGCACTCCTGTAGACACGCCTACTTGTCTCTGATTGGTTACCCCCACTCCTGTAGACACGCCTGCTGTTCTCTGATTGGTTGACGGCGGCCATTTTGGAATGTAGGACGCCATTTTAGCACGCTCTATGACGCCATTACTGGAATCTTGTATTACCGACAACCAGTGTATCGTCAATAGATGGCGCCAAGAAGGAATACCGACAAACTGTGTACTACTACAACTAGAGGGCGTCATGAAGATAGAGTCTGGCCAAGACAGCCATTTTATATCACAACATATGGCGCTAAATTTGAAACTGTCAAATTACTGAATCTGTCAATTTTAAATCTGTCATTTTTGCATCTGTCATTTTAAATTTGTCATTTTTGAATATGTCAAGTTTGAATTTGTCATTTTAAATCTGTCAATTTTGAATCTGTCATTTTGAATCTGTCATTTTGAATTTGTCATTTTTTAAGTCGCCATCTTGGATTTCCCACCTTAGATTTGTATTTTTTTCTCCTTCTTTCTACTACTAATACCTACAAGTCCTGCTATTGACTACCTTTCTCTCTCGCACACACACAGAACTTTTTTCTGCCTTTTCTAGAAGAAATAATAATGCCAAATAGGAATTAAAATTATGTTTATTATTATGACTACATTTAATTTATATTAAAATCGCCATCAAATGACGTTATGTAGACTGCTGGTGATGAAAGCTGAACCTTGAGGACTGCAGGACTGGCCTCTATTTT
Source organism: Agrypnus murinus (assembly GCA_929113105.1). NCBI lineage: Eukaryota > Metazoa > Arthropoda > Insecta > Coleoptera > Elateridae > Agrypnus > Agrypnus murinus. The sequence continues at coordinate 2,512,311 of OV816023.1, read as the reverse complement.
CTATTTGTGGTTCCAAGGGCTGTAACAACAACAACAGAGCAGTAAAAAAGGGGTTTATTGTAAACTTGATGTTTCCCATACCTTATCTGTTTCGACAAACATGCAGTCATCATATCAGCCTGTTTTTCCCAAGTACACCAGACCCAGAGAAAGCGCTTTAGCTGCTAGCTTCTCATTAAGTTCCTTCACTCATCTGTTAACTTATCGCTGATCCGCTTGGGTAGAAACGTAACGTACGCGTCTGATACAACAATTACACTACGACGTTTATCAGTACAAACGACGCTTTTGAATTGTAATATTGATACTACTTCTTTAATTCTTTATTGAAATAATTTCTTGATTGGATTTTGGTTGCCTGAAGGTTTGTTCAATTGATGCAACAATTCCATTTTGTCTAAGGTAAAACAAACGAACACACATAATTTAAATAATATTCATGATAATAATAACATACCTGTTTGTCGATGTCTATGTAACAAACTCACTATTAGAAATAAACTCAACCGTGTAACTGATCGTCAAATAATAGCGCTAATGCTGCCGAATGTAAAACTGATGATTTTTGTGAGAATCAAAGGCTTTTATACAATAAACGACCCCCTGGTGGACGCATTATCAAACTAGTCATGCGTGGGTTGCAAGATGAATCATATCGGCTACAAGTTTCATCTCGTTCCAACCCTCACAGCCGCTGTTCTTAGAAATTGCTAAAGATTTATTGCCCTACCAACGACGACGACGACGAGAGTAAATCAATTAACATATCGCCGTAAGTTATGCATTCTTTTCAGAAACACTCGAGCAGCAGTCAAAATCCGAACCTGCTTTTTTCGTGTTTTATCCTGTCAAGTGACGTCACGCGAGAGCGCTTGTAGCATGTGTAACAAAGGGTTTCATATTAGCCCCGAACGAAAATAGTTTCTTTGCAGTGTCAGCTTTTGTATATAGTTTAAGAGATTTTAATTAATTCTGATATATTGTCAAATGTATATTACATTTTATTTACAAACTCTGCCTAAGCACACCCTTAAAATTTAAAATTATCTGGTAAAAATACATTTTAATTAATTCAAGATAATAGCTACTTATCTTCTATAAAAAATAAGTCAGGTAAAAATTCCTCTTTCTGTTTTAACTAACCAACTCAAAAGCTTATATGTATTAACTATACGAGAATAACCATGTTCTAACGACCCTGTTCACACACTCAGGTAATAATAATTACGATGAAAGGGAAACTTGTATTTATTTGTTAGTCGTCGAAAGTAAGGTCTTTTGTTCGGGTTCTAAATTTCTTTTCATTTGTTATCTCGGTTGTTCTGAATTGATTAAATGTGATGCCTAGTTTAATAAACATTTGAAATATATTAAGACAAACACTTACCTAGTATTAAAGGTTAACATTCACTTTTATTATACGTTGTATACCTCTTCAAATAATAAAAGTGAATATCTGTAGCAGACTATAATAAGATATTTTGGCCTGCAATGTAACAATTCTCTATATATTTGATGGTCGAAATTTAATTAAAAGGTACGGATCTATTACTTGGATATCCGGTCAAATCCCAATGAACTTCAATTTACAACATTACCAGGCAGTAAGTAGATAATTACAAGCTATCATCTTATAATTTCATATACTTGAAAAATTGAATATATGAAAAGCATTTATAGTTATAAAGAGGAATTTAAACTATTGATAGATAACTGTGGATATTTTATTTCCCTTTTTGAAACGTACAAGGATATATTCTCAAACTAAACTTATACAAGCGATCTACATGTAAAAATTGTGTTTAGTCAAGTCTGTATCAATCAGCTTGAAACAGCCGTTAATTATAGGACATCTGTGTTAATTTAGTATTCACCTAAGTATCTTGACGCTGAATACATCCCTATTCATATTATAAAATACGACCTTCACAGAGCAGGTAGAAAAAAAAATCCATTAGACAGGCTGGTGCAAGAAAATAATTCAACAGCTTTTATGGATAATTGTTTAAATTCTGTAAAATTTTTCTTTTTTGTATATGTATTTATATCATTTAGGAAAATATTAGTACTACATATTTACATATTTCAGTTGATGTATCGTTAAATATGTAAAACATAATTTAAGTTTAACATAGTTTAACATAATAATAACAGGTTACCTGAAAAGGTTGCAGGTAGATACTAAATGCTTAAAACTGCTACACGGCGAATTTATGATCGTTTGTAAAAAGCCTAGAATGGCAGAAAGGATTTCTTTTCGAAGTTGACATTATAAAACTGTTTTACAAAGTTTAGCCAACAACAATAACAACGTTTTTGTTATAAAAAATTCTTTTATAACGTCAGTAATATTAGGGAAAATCATTTCTAGCTGATTATATACCCTCTCTACAGGTAAATCTTTATCGGTAGGTCGATCGATACCTTAATTAAGAGTTTAGATGTTATATGACGATAAAGTGGGTATTTACAGCATTTAGTTAAATAATTAATTGAAGACAATCTCTTATTTGACTACACGTCTACGGGGAATTTCACCCTAATAAAATAGGGTTCTGAATAAGAAATCTTATCCATATTCATATCTGAGTGTAATCAATAGCGACGACAGGTGATAATGCGTTGCGTAGATCATGTCATTAAACAAGATGAAACATGCAAGTGTGACCACGACGGTTTATGACATCCGGCTGATTTATGACCTAATAAATATCTAATTATCTGTGCGTTTGAAGGAATTTTGAAACATGTTCATTCTTGTCTATTTCGTAATATTGCGCAATATCTCGCAATACGTAAACGATGTTTTAATGACAACCAGATGGCGCTACGATTGAGCTAGTGCGTATAAAAGCAAATCCTGAACTTCCAGGCGTCACTTGCTTACGAGAGTTGTTAATAGTGTTTTCCACTCTTATTCTTATTGTGCGTTTAGTGATAAATAAAACTAATTTAAATAAAATTTAAATAAAACTTTGTGTTTTATCCAAAGCAGCCAGCCAAAAGGTATGATTTTTATTAATTGTTTATTACGTAGTTACTTTTTTGTACCTTTTTGTTTGTTATTAATAATAATAATTAATGATATTTGCTTAAATTAGATAAACAGTTTTCGAGCAAGATTAACTTTATTTTAAATAATAATAAATGCCCTTGTATACTAATTTAACGAATTTCTTGTAATCTGATTTATTTTACGAACAATAATATTTTCCCTGTGTCATTTAATAATAATAAGTCTGTCTACCCCCGCCTTTGTTTAATGCCTAGTTACTTAGTAAACTAGACTGCTTTGTTGTTGTTTATTTAAAATGAATCACAAATAACCTTGTGTGTGTGTATGTAATAATGTAATAATGCAATAATCTTTGTTTAACTGTGTACCAGTATTTTTACAAATAATAATATTTCACTTGTCATTTTAATGTTGCTAAACCACTAACAATTTATTAACTCTGTTTTCTTATGACTGTTTATTGTACATTAAGCATTGATAATACTAAAGTTTAATGTTAAAATAGTTATTTGCTAAAAGTTTTTATTAACATACGTCATTTATTAGAGTTTGTTTATGCCAAACTTGTTGCATCAGGATAAAACACGAAAATATTACGTCATTTATTCGATTTGTTTATTCCAAACGTGCTCTAGCGCTAAATAATAAATGCTCTTGTATGCTAATTTAACAAATATTTTTGTAATCTGTTTTTATTTTTACGAATAATATTTTTTCCCAGTCAATCTTGCTAAACCATTATAATACTTCAGGTGAAACATGATTCATTGTTAGATTACGTCAACAATAATTTACATTATTCAGGTAGAATATTATGAAGTTTTACACTTTTCAAGCAAGTTTAATTTATTTGTTATTCATAATAATAATAATAATTTGCCAAAGGGTTTTATTAACAATTTAAGCTTTAATAATATTTGCTTAAATTAAACTGCTATTAAAGTTTCGTGAAAGAAAGCAAACCCTGCGTTCATATTTGTTAGGGTTTTTAAACGCAGATAATAATTGTTTATAACAATATACATATAATGCAAATAATTATTTATAATATTTAATATACATAAAAATTTGAATAACTTATGTTTAACGTACTAGTTGCTTAGTAAATTAGATTGCTTTGCATTCAGATGTTGTTGTTTATTTAAAAATAAACAATATATAATCTTTGTTTTTAGCAGTTATTAAGTGTGCAAGTGCGATGTTGTTGTTACGCTTATCTGTACAAAATGTCTTCTCTCTACGAAGTAATCACCGAAAGCGTGTCCACCATAAAGAAATTCGTCACCCAGAAACACCGAGTAGTGTTTAAAGTAAACGACGCGCCAGGCGGTGAAGACCATTTGAACTTTTTTTAAATCGGCTATCAATGAAATTTTACGGAATTTGTTAAGCCGTGCGCAGTCTACAAATAAAATTGGGGCCACATTTGAATTTGATAGCTTCAAGCAAAAACTTGAGATTACACGAGCCGACGAGATTACCTTCAACGATGTCTGGGGCATTCTAGAATCAATTTTACAGAATTATCCTGAAGCCTTGAGTTCGGACACCTTTAGGCTTATCGCTACGGTAGTAACACCACCTGCCGGACAAGGTCGCAGTCGTTACCGTACGTACAGCACCTTTGCCAAAGAATGTCGTCAACGCAAAGGGGTTGTCACGATTAACAACAGCAGTGACAATCTATGCCTACCCAGGGCTTTGGTCGTAGGAAAGGCTTGCGTCGATAACAGTGCTGATTACAAGAAGACCCGTGATAATCAGGGTGTGCAAAAGATAAAGGCCGAGGAAATGATGCAGAAGCAGGCGTAGCCTTCATTCCACCGGAGGGAGCCGGGGTCAATGAATTAAGGCTCTTCCAGCTGCTCCTGGCCCCCAACTACAAGATAACCGTATATAGCTACGGATCAAAAGGACGTTCGCTTATCTTCGAGGGGGTCGTTGATAATGATGCTTGTGATACAATAGCAGCAACAAAGAACATCAATCTGCTGTATCACGAACACCATTACAACGTCATAACATCGTTGACCTCGGCCTTTGCCTGCAGATACTTTTGTGAGCACTGCCACGTACCCTATAACAACAAGGGAGATCACCGGTGTGAAATGTCCTGTGTAGGCTGCGGTAGCTGTCCGCCCTGCGAAAGAACAGCGGTATTGATTAGGTGTCCGGACTGCAGGCGAGACTTCAGAAACCAGACATGTTTTGAGAACCATCAGGCTAAAATTTGCCGGGAAGTACAAAAATGCGAGGGATGTTTCAAAACCGTTAACCTCAAGAACCGAAAACAGGCTCATGTATGCGGGGAGATCTATTGTAATACCTGCCAGAGCCATAAACCTGACAACCATTTCTGTCACATACAACCAGGAGGTAGTATGTTGAGTAAAAAGACGTACTGTTTGTGTTTTACGATCTAGAGACCCAGCAAGATAAGGAGATTGCGCCCGGCGTAAAACTCCATGAACCTAACTTATGCGTTTTCCAGCAGGTGTGTTCTACCTGTTACAATACTCCGACGACCAGATGCACGAGATGCGGCGTTCGAGAACAAATATTGAAAGGGAAATTATGCGTCGAAGGGTTTCTTACACACCTGCTGGAGATACGTAAAAAATTTAAAACAGTAATTACAATATCCGATAACGGTCAAGCTTTTGACACTCAGTTCATGCTAAATCATTTGATAACAAATACTTCAATAAAACCCGAATTAATTTTGCGTGTTTTAACTTGATAACCTTAAATTCATAGATTCCCTTAACTTTTTTCCCATGGCTCTGGCAGAGTTACCGAAAGCCTTCGATCTACCGGCTCCCAAAGGATACTTCCCGCATCTATTCAATACAGAGGCCAACGCCAACTACGTAGGTCCTCTACCTAACGTCAAATTCTACAGTCCCGACACCATGAAACCCAAGGCTCGTAAAGAGTTCCTAAAGTGGTACGAGGCAAACAGGGACACGGAGTTCGACATGCAACGTGACCTGGTCGAATATTGCCGAACCGACGTCGATATTTTGAAGAGAGCCTGTATCCACTTTAGGAATCTCTTTATTGAAGAATGCGACGTTGACCCGTTCACGGAAGCCATCATCATCGCCTCTGCCTGCAATCTCATGTTCTGGAGGAAATTTCTCAAAGAAAACACCATTTGAATAGTGCCAAAGGGTGGTTATAGACGGGCCGATAACCAGTCTAAGGTAGCTCTCCAATGGCTGTTGCTGGAAGAACACCGGAGAGGTATTGAGATTCAACATGCCGGCAGGCAGAGAGAAGCTATCGTGGGCGGGTTAAAGGTAGACGGACTGTACGACAAACAGATTTTCCAATTTCACGGGTGTTACTTCCACGGATGTCCCAACTGCTTCACTACACGACGATCCTAGCGACACCATGGATATGAAGCTCGAAAAGACCCGAGCCACTACTGAAAAGTTAAAGCCGTTAGGATACGAGGTCGTTTTGCAGTGGGAATGTCGCTTTCGCAGGCAGGTAACGCCTGAAATCAAGCAGCAGTTAGAGAAACATCCCTTGCTTTTAAACTCACCGCTTAACCCAAGAGAGGCATTTTACGGCGACGGTAAAGGGGCAGCAAAATTAAAGCGTGTTGCAAAAGACGGGGAAACGATCCGGTATGTAGACATACGTCTACATACCGGATCTATCTATCTACTATCTAGCATACGCTACCTTTACCCCTGGGTATGCAAGTACGCTAAATTCCCAGTTGGCCAACCAGAAGTTTACTTGGTCAATGAAGCGTGCCAGCAGTTTATTCATGATAAAGGGGGCATAGAACAGATCAACAGCGCTGTAAAATGTACAGTGCTACCACCGCAAGATCTCTATCATCCGGTCTTCCCCGTCAAGATGCATTAGAGGTGTCACGGTATTTCTTTTATACTTTAGCCCCCCCCCTCCAAAAAAGACCCTGCCACTGTTTAGATTTTATTTAGAATTATATAGAATCATTTGAGTATCGTTAATCTGTATTTTATGGCAACAAATTTTTGGTCCAAATATGACATCGATAGTTTCAATACTTCAAAAGTCAACAGCCGAATCCATACACACACACACTCACATACTCAATTTTTTCTCAAGGTACGTTTGTTGCGTCTCTTAAATCTTTAGATCATAAAACGTTAAGAAATATTAAAAAAACCGATTACTAATGGACTTTCTTATACTATTTCCGTATATGAGAAAGCAATTTAGCGACTCAATTAAAGTTTAACAGTCAAAAATTACACTGCAAAAACATTTTAGTTATTTATAAAACTAGTGAGAATGCCCAGAGCTAGCATTGTCATGACGAACAAAAACAACTGTATACTTAATAAATTAATTTATAGCGTTTACTGTTTAAAACTAATTTATATTTGAAAACTAATGTTGACGTAACACTTAGTTGTCATAAAAACTAAAATTCTAAGTCCTAAAATTTTTCGAATTTTTCTGTTGCTAAAAATGTTTATTTTTTCGTAAATTTTAAAAAAATACAAAATTTTTCATTTTTCAATAATTTACCGAAATTTTCGGTGGTCATTTTGACCACTTTCCCGAAGAGATACAAAAAAATGTTTCAACCAAAAGTTTCTTAGAATTTGATGTACTATACGATTCCAAGAAAAATTCAAAAAAGTCAACATGGAAAAAGGCGACAGACCGACAGACAGACCGACAGACTTCACAAATTCAGAGACGAACTTTTTGTTCGTCGAAAATTTATATTTATTTAATAATATCTTCAGGATTATCAATGCTGCTATCACTATTTTCTTGATCATAATGAACAGGTATCTTATTTTCTTCCACGGGATTCGTTTTGGGAGAATCAGTTATTTTGGCGATTACACTATCAGTTAGACAGTTATAATTTATTAATCAAAGTTGCGTATCATTTAAAGAAAATTCATTAGAAACGTCACATTCAGGGTTCTAAAGATATTCTACAATATTTAAAATTAAATTGCAACATAACCCCCAAATATAAGTTTTAGCATAATTTTTAGTAGATTAAAAAAAATGTAGTAGTTATTTTAGCTTCAGATACATTTCTGTAATCGCCAGGATCAGCAATCAGTTGCATTATTTTAATAGTTCTATTAGAACTGGTTTTAACTTAAGACATTTCCACAACAATAACATATTGCTTTGAACTTGCATGTGTTTAATTAATTACTCTATAGTAGAATTCAGCTAAGAATAAAGCGAAGGAAGGTATACGGCAAGCTTGACCTTCGCGTTGATTGGCTAAAATACGTTCACACAACTTAAAAAAGTAAATTTGTGCATAAATTATGTGTAAAGCGCCGTTTCAGTTCTACAATAAACGTTACGGCTTACGTTCGCTCAACTACGAAAATATAACTTATTGTGTGTGTAAAAAGAAACTATAATTAATGTATATTCATAATTAACGTGCGAAAATGCTCATTAATTAATGTACAAAGTTTAAATGAAAGGGGAAATCGGAAATTCATACCTAAAATCCGGCAACGCTGCAACTATGTCTAAGATATTAATACTGACAATTTTCGAGGTTATGGTTATGGTTTAGTTCGAGTTTTTTCAAGTTCTTTATAATTCTTAGTCCTTTTATTAAAACAATAGTTTTTTTAGAACTTACCGGTGCTATTCTTATTACTGTGAAGGTATGATGATTTATGTAACAATCTTAATTGCAGTTTAAATAAACGTAATAATATTTTAGTATGTACCCAATTTTAATTATGGCCGAACGACAATCGTTCAAAAATCCAAGAGGAAAAGTAATTCCTAATGGTCAAAATTGATGAAATGGTGAAAAATGGTGAAAAGTAGCGGAAGAACCAAATTAAGATTGCCCCCTTATGTTTGTAATTTAAATCCAATCCAGTTGATATGGACACAAGTGAAACATCATGTAGTATTACATGGCAGCTAATAATACATACAATATTCACTTACTGGCGTGAACAAATCCTCCTAATCAAGGGATTTCTACTGTTACTGCAGAACGATGGAAAGATTGCATAGGTATACCACATAATTAATGAAGAAAAACGGAGATGGGATTTAGACAAAGTAGTAGAGGATATTGTGGAAAAAATATTATAAATTTAGGATCGGAAGGAAAGTTCCAACCCAACGAATCAGACGAAGATGTTGATATTCGGACAATATAAAATCACTTTTAATGCATTATTTACTAATTCTATTTATAAATTATTCATAAAATACACTGGCATCTTGTACAAAATCACAGAAATAAATTTTATATATTTTTCAGTAAATATTTTGAAAACTAAACAATATTATATTTCAAATTTCCCGCTGTTTTAATTTTAGGTGTGTAAATGTAACTTGGATCGAAGCGCCATCTACTTTATTCTGATTTGGTTTTTACTATAGGACATATGTCCAGAATTATTCAAGTAAAGCAAGATGCATGTTACCTACTTACGCCTTCAGTACACCAAAAAGTTATACTTGTATTAAGACGAGAGTCCTTATACGTCCCTAGTACACCAACGTTTGTTGTGACATCCGACCAAATTGCATTCGCTAAATTCAAATCAAGCAGGTTTTTGGACATAGAACCACTGTACCCTAAAACTATTATGTCTTAGCATACACAAAACAGTATAAGCCCAGTTCTGCTAATTCTGGACATCCGCCTCTTGTACACCAGATGGAAGATATATATATATATATATATATATATATATATATATATATATATATATATATATATATATATTAAATGCTGTGGATTTTAGTGTCAAAATTTTGGAAATTTTGGAAAATTTTGGAAAATTCTAAAATCGTTAAATACTAACACTTTTGAAATATTTTTATCAACTTTTCCTGTTAAAAAATAAATTTAAGTTATTTAATGGAGTGTCATTGATTATACAATCAATGTGTATACTTTTTAATAAGGTTAAATAATACATGTTTCTTTATTTATTATCAAATAGCTTACTCACCGATTACTTAAGTGTACGTAACATCCAGTTGTTCGCAATTTATTGTTATGATGTAATTCAGTTATGATAATTTCAAATGTGTATATCGACGGGTTATGTGATTCTTTTAAGGTTTTTTGTTCATGTAAATAGTTCATTATTATTGCGTAAAAGTATTGTATAATAACCTGTAATAGATGTGTCATTTTTATAAAGAATATTAATCTGCTATTATGTATTATATGAGTGTACAGTTTGTATTAGTTCGTAAGTCAAATTGTGTAATATAATTATGTAAATAGGAAATAGTATATAAGCTTAGAAAATTATAATTTTAAAGGAGTCAGTAATATAAAGCGACGCAGTAAAGTCGTGTTAAAGACAATAGTAAAATGTAAATAGACACTTCATGGTAAACAACGACAGAGTAAAGTCGATATAGGAAATATAAATAAAAAATGTAAATGGGACTTACTGATAGAAAGCGACGGAGTAAAGTCGTGTAAGAAATATAGTATTAATGTAATTAGACACTTACTGTTAAACGACGAAAGAGTAAAGACAGTTCCTGAGATAAAGCGAAAGAGTAAGGTCATGTAAATAACATAGTACAAATGTAAATAGATAGTTAAGTTGGTTGGTGAATGGAATACAGCGAAAGTATTAAAAAAAGTATAAATTGTAAAAGTGTATACGTTTATAAAGAACCTTTTAAAGTTAATTTACTTGCTAAGTAAGCAAGATAATAAATCTTCGATTAAAACCATCAATCGGTGTTTTATTTAATTAAACACAAAAAGCAAATAAGTGACTTGCTCTGCCAATTGGTTTTGGAAAGAGAACATCTATAGAAAAAGGAAGAAGCATCGCTTTATAAAAAGGTAGGAAGTTATTTCCTTTGGTATCTGATGAAGAAAAGACTATAGTTTGTGAGGTGTAATTAAGTGATTTGAACAATTTAGCCATTAAACTTAATTAAGATTTCAATTTTAAAAAGTGATTTAAATTTCAATTTGTATATTTTTAAAACCTACAGGAATCCACATTCACCCTGAGATGAGTTATTTTTATAAAATGTAATTCTGTTATTTTAAGTTATTTAACTGGCGCCCAACTCTATTACGTAAACTTGATTTAGTCAGAATTCACGTAACATTGTTATGTAACTAGTGCATTATTTAAAACTATTAAAAAGTAATTTTGATTCATATAAGAATTTAAATAAAGAAAGTTGAAACGCATTTCCAAAGTACACAGTTTTTTTTTTAAATTAATTTATTTATAAAACAATTTTTCTACGATCTAACAGTAATTATTCGTTATTTGTAAGCATTTAATAAGTGAATATAAAAACAATATTTTATTTTTAATTAGCCGAATTCAACGCTTATATTTTTATTTGCTAGCCGAGGTGGGGCAAAAGAAAATCAAAATATTTCTTCTTATGCGAAGTCATCGCATATAAATTTGGTTTGTCCCAACGTCGGGCAAAAGAAAATCAAAATTATTCTGTTTATGCCAATTCATCGCATATAAATTTGTCGCTGTCAACGTAGGGCTTTTGAATATTAATAGGCTTTTGTAGGTTATAATAAATGATTTGGCATTTGATTATTATTTGGCTTTTTATAGGTTATTTGGCTCTTATTCGCTTATTAGGTTTATATTAGAATTTTGTAGGCATATTACTGCGTATTATAGCAAATTTTTAAAAAAAGATTAGGCTTATAATAACATATTTAAAAGATATTAGAGTAAATTCTGTGTAGTGATTAATGTATGACGTCGGTTAAAAATATTTATTCTGCCGCGGAAAGTAATTTAGTATTGAAAAAGAAGTATACAGATAAAGAATTAGTTGTGTCTGAGAAGCAGAAAGCTTTAACCATTTCAGTAATGGAGGGGAACGGAGAAGAAGGTAAAACAGAGAAATCTGAATTTGCGCAAATTTTGGAACTAATAAATGCCAAATTCGATAAACAATCTGTAGAATTTAATACAAAATTTGACAAACAGTCTGAAGACATGAAAGAAATGAAAGAAGACATGAAAACTAAATTTGACAAACAATCTGAAGAGATATCAAGAAATAATATAAAAATGGATGAAATAACAGGCAGTATAATAAATCTAAAAGAGGCAATAATTAGCAAATTAGAATTTAGCAAAGAATATAAGAAAGATCAGGAAGTTAAACAAATTAATAACGATGAAGTACATTCAACAGAATTAGGAAAAGTAGATGTAGGGAATACTGATGATAAAACTATAGAAGATGAGTTAGAAATAGTAGATGTAAATTGTAATAGTAATGAATGTGAAATTTTAAAGAAGGGAAGTTTTGTCAAGGTAGATTATAGTAGAAGAGATGATAAAGAGGTTATTATAGGTAAACTAATTAGAAATAAAAAAGTGAAATTAAAAGGCAAGCTAAAGAAAGACAGGAATAAAATTATATTGTGTAATTTCAAGACAGAAGGGAAAAATAGAAAGTTTGTTACAGGCAGTAGGGAAAAGATTAAAATTATAGATAAATTTTGTAAAAGACAAATATTACCATTTAGTAATTTCCATCTATTAAATTTTAAAAGCAGACGAAAGAAATACAGATCTTTTTAGGATAATTATATTAAATTAGAATTATATGACCGATAGTGACAATGAACCCAAAAGTACGATAAATTAAACTGATTTAAACTTTATGTAACGATTTGACTTTATATAATAAACAGGCTTATGGAATTTTACACCCAATTAGGACTTATGTTTTTGTATTTGTTATTGAAAATAAAGAAGGGAATAGTTTGAATATGATTGAAGAAAGATAATTGAAATATTTATTAAAATAGGGGAAAATGGGGTTTAAATTATGATAATTATATAATGAAATGATGAATGAAGATGAAAATAATGATAGGATATAAAAGTTTATTGAATAATGATTTTTAGATTAATTAAAGATAATTGGATAATGAGAAGATAAAAGATTAGGAAGTAAATGAAGGTGAATTTGATTATGATTAGTATGTTTATTAAAAATGAAAATAAAATAGAATTGTGGTTAGAAGAAGTTAGAGGGTTAGAAGTATTTTTAGAAATGAATAATATTGAAAATTATGATGAACTATTGATATTGATGAGGAAAAGATTAGTAAATTAGTTAAGAGGACATTCATTAATGAAAATGAATATGAAAACTTGATGATATGAAGAAATAGGATTCTGAAATAATTAGATGAATAGGACTGGGACGAGGATTGATAAGATGTAATTATTATTGTAAATTTTGTAGATAGCTTGTTATGATAGATTAGACTAAGGAAAATTGGGGATAAAATATAAAAATACAAAAATATGAATTGGTGTTTAAAAATAAATGTATTTTAATATTTGTTGTGTTAAAAGTAAAATTGCATTTACAATTTTATTTCAAACAGGAGGGGATAAATGCTGTGGATTTTAGTGTCAAAATTTTGGAAATTTTGAAAAATTTTGGAAAATTCTAAAATCGTTGTTAAATACTAACACTTTTGAAATATTTTTATCAACTTTTCCTGTTAAAAAATAAATTTAAGTTATTTAATGGAGTGTCATTGATTATACAATCAATGTGTATACTTTTTAATAAGGTTAAATAATACATGTTTCTTTATTTATTATCAAATAGCTTACTCACCGATTACTTAAGTGTACGTAACATCCAGTTGTTCGCAATTTATTGTTATGATGTAATTCAGTTATGATAATTTCAAATGTGTATATCGACGGGTTATGTGATTCTTTTAAGGTTTTTTGTTCATGTAAATAGTTCATTATTATTGCGTAAAAGTATTGTATAATAACCTGTAATAGATGTGTCATTTTTATAAAGAATATTAATCTGCTATTATGTATTATATGAGTGTACAGTTTGTATTAGTTCGTAAGTCAAATTGTGTAATATAATTATGTAAATAGGAAATAGTATATAAGCTTAGAAAATTATAATTTTAAAGGAGTCAGTAATATAAAGCGACGCAGTAAAGTCGTGTTAAAGACAATAGTAAAATGTAAATAGACACTTCATGGTAAACAACGACAGAGTAAAGTCGATATAGGAAATATAAATAAAAAATGTAAATGGGACTTACTGATAGAAAGCGACGGAGTAAAGTCGTGTAAGAAATATAGTATTAATGTAATTAGACACTTACTGTTAAACGACGAAAGAGTAAAGACAGTTCCTGAGATAAAGCGAAAGAGTAAGGTCATGTAAATAACATAGTACAAATGTAAATAGATAGTTAAGTTGGTTGGTGAATGGAATACAGCGAAAGTATTAAAAAAAGTATAAATTGTAAAAGTGTATACGTTTATAAAGAACCTTTTAAAGTTAATTTACTTGCTAAGTAAGCAAGATAATAAATCTTCGATTAAAACCATCAATCGGTGTTTTATTTAATTAAACACAAAAAGCAAATGCAAGTTCTTCGGAAAAGGGATATAGTACCCGTTATTAAAATAAAACAAAAGTGAGTTACCAAAACCAAGAGTGTGGATGGTGTTATGTGGGAAAGCCATGCAAAAGGAAAGAAGTCAACCGGAATTGGAAATCGGCACTGAGACAACATAAGTGACTTGCTCTGCCAATTGGTTTTGGAAAGAGAACATCTATAGAAAAAGGAAGAAGCATCGCTTTATAAAAAGGTAGGAAGTTATTTCCTTTGGTATCTGATGAAGAAAAGACTATAGTTTGTGAGGTGTAATTAAGTGATTTGAACAATTTAGCCATTAAACTTAATTAAGATTTCAATTTTAAAAAGTGATTTAAATTTCAATTTGTATATTTTTAAAACCTACAGGAATCCACATTCACCCTGAGATGAGTTATTTTTATAAAATGTAATTCTGTTATTTTAAGTTATTTAACTGGCGCCCAACTCTATTACGTAAACTTGATTTAGTCAGAATTCACGTAACATTGTTATGTAACTAGTGCATTATTTAAAACTATTAAAAAGTAATTTTGATTCATATAAGAATTTAAATAAAGAAAGTTGAAACGCATTTCCAAAGTACACAGTTTTTTTTTTAAATTAATTTATTTATAAAACAATTTTTCTACGATCTAACAGTAATTATTCGTTATTTGTAAGCATTTAATAAGTGAATATAAAAACAATATTTTATTTTTAATTAGCCGAATTCAACGCTTATATTTTTATTTGCTAGCCGAGGTGGGGCAAAAGAAAATCAAAATATTTCTTCTTATGCGAAGTCATCGCATATAAATTTGGTTTGTCCCAACGTGGGGCAAAAGAAAATCAAAATATTTCTTTTTATGCGAAGTCATCGCAATATATATATATATATATATATATATATATATATATATATATATATATATATATATATATATATATATATATATATATATATATATATATATGTATGTATGGCGATCGACGAGTTCCGGGACACCAAAAAATTCTTATGTATACCAGGTTTATTAAACCATATATAATGTAAGCTTTTCGGAACTCTTTAAATTTTTTAAAAATACAAAGCCGTTTTGATTTTAGGGATATATCGATGAGTTCCGGGACTCTTCTTATTTTTGCATTTGAACTCCATTACATAGGTATAACATTTATATACACCTAGTTTAAATACATATTTAAACAATTCTTTTTAAAAATCTTGAGTTTACAAACAATACCAAGCCCTTTTGGTTTTAGTTATATATCGATGAGTTCCAGGACTTTTCTTATTTTTACATTTCATATTCATTACATAGGTATTCACACCTATATATAATTATGTAATTTATATGTCATATGTAAACAATGCTTTCTAAAAAACCTTGAATTTTCTAATAATACCAAGCCGTTTTGGTTTTTGTTATATATCGATGAGTTTCAGGACATTTCTTATTTTTACATTTCAAATTCATTACATAGGTTTTAACTACATATATATAATTATGTAGTTTATATGTCATATGTAAACAATGCTTTCTAAAAAAACCTTAAATTTTCTAATAATACCAAGCCGTTTTGGGTTTTGTTATATATCGATGAGTTCCTTTCTTATTTTTACATTTCAAATTCATTACATAGGTATTAACACCTACATATATATAATTATGTAGTTTATATGCCATATGTAAACAATGCTTTCTAAAAAAACCTTGAATTTTCTAATAATACCAAGCCGTTTTGGTTTTTGTTATATATCGATGATTTCCAGGATATTTCTTATTTTTACATTTCAAATTCATTACATAGGTATTAACACCTACATATATATAATTATGTAGTTTATATGCCATATGTAAACAATGCTTTCTAAAAAAACCTTGAATTTTCTAATAATACCAAGCCGTTTTGGTTTTTGTTATGTATCGATGAGTTCCAGGACTTTTCTTATTTTTACATTTCAAATTCATTACATAGGTATTCACACCTATATATTATAATTATGTAGTTTATATGTCATATGTAAACAATGCTTTCTAAAAAAACCTTGAATTTTCTAATAATACCAAGCCGTTTTGGTTTTTGTTATTTATCGATGAGTTCCAGGACTTTTCTTATTTTTACATTTCAAATTCATTACATAGGTATTCACACCTATATATTATAGTTATGTAGTTTATATGTCATATGTAAACAATGCTTTCTAAAAAAACCTTAAATTTTCTAATAATACCAAGCCGTTTTGGTTTTTGTTATGTAACGATGAGTTCCAGGATTTTTCTTATTTTTACATTTCAAATTCATGACATAGGTATTAACACCTACATATATATAATTATGTAGTTTATATGTCATATGTAAACAATGCTTTCTAAAAAAACCTTGAATTTTCTAATAATACCAAGCCGTTTTGGTTTTTGTTATGTATCGATGAGTTCCAGGACATTTCTTATTTTTACATTTCAAATTCATTACATAGGTATTCACACCTATATATAATTATGTAGTTTATATGTAAACAATGCTTTCTAAAAAACCTTGAATTTTCTAATAATACCAAGCCGTTTTGGTTTTTGTTATATATCGATGAGTTCCAGGACTTTTCTTATTTTTACATTTTAATTTCAATACGTAGGTATTAACACCTATATACACTTAGCTTATATGCCATATGTAAACAATGATCTCTAAAAATTCTTGCATTTTCTAATACCAAGCCGTTTTGATTTTAGTTGTACAGTGTATTTTTTGTAAGCGATAATACAGAACATCCAATGGAGTTTTATCATTCTCCTCCTAAGTTTGTATCGTTGCAAATGTAAGTAGAAATTTCGGTATTAAAGAAAAAAAATTTATTTATTGCCAAAAACACATGTAACAATCAGAAAAGTTTTAAAAAAAGCTTGTTAATTGATTATAAGCTTAATTGATTGTTGTAAAGCCTATAATTAAAAAGAATTAGTGAAGTGGTTAACATTTCAGACTCGTAATCAGAAATTGCGAGTTCGGAGTTCACCCTTTTTTTAATTGTATTACTTACTAATTGTTGTATATTATTTTTAGAACTTGAATTTAAATGATTTTTATTACAATTATTATTGGTCTTATTCCATTTTTTCATCTGCTTTTTTCATAGTTAAGTTTGTACAAATAATAACGGTAAGGTTTTACCGTTAGATTTTGTGTAGCAAAAATATCCAATAATAAAAAAATAATAACAATTGTAATAATAATTAAAAGAGTTCGAAGATAATAAACAACATTAAGTAATCAAGTAAGGATCATCGATGCACAAGCTCTAAGTTGTATCGAAATTACGATATTAATTAACTTGCTTATTGGTACTTTTCCACCCCTTATATGTATTATACAATTTGTAAGACAGGAATGATTGAACCAATGATTTTGACCTATAAGGCTTATCCAGAGGCGCATTGGTGATATCCTTATACGAAGCTAATTAAAGCACAACTTGAAGTTTCGATCTTTAAAAGAATTGCTAAAAAATTGCTATGGCAACCGAAAAAATTGCCAAGAAAATGCTATCGCAACCAGGCTATATGAAAATGGTTTTGCGTGAGGCTCATCGTGATTTTAAACAAACATATGGTGAACACGTGTCAAATTTATATTGCAAAGTCGCAAAACCCAAAACTTAAACGTTTCTTTAGTCAAATATTCTCGTATGGTATTTTTTTAGTGCTTGTACTACTATAAAACTTTAAGTATATGTAAGAAATTAATTAATATAAAGCATGAAAGGTTACCGAAAAGAGCATTCGTTCTATAAAGTAACAAAACTTTAAAAGTTCAGGTAAAATATATGTATGTACATGTAGGTACGTAATTATTTTACAATAAAGATATTCCGGAGTACTGTAAATAAAATGATTAAGGTTCAAATTATGCCCTTGGTTAGGGATTGACTTTGACTGTAGCTGGGAAAACTAACGAAGAATTATCCAACAGGAGTGATTCTTGTGCACAGCAATCATTGCAAGAATGCTTGCTTTAAAAACTTTAATTGCCAAAGAATTTTACAGTAGGTATATCTCCCGTAAACTGTTATAAATGCAAAATGTCTGCGTAGCATCCATCTTATTGTAAATTTGGTCTGGTATGCAACAGAAACAATAGCAACTCAATTAAAAAAGGCGTAACCAAGGGCATCATTCGATTCCTAATTCTTTTCTTTACAGTACTGGAATATCTTCACTGTAAAATAACTATTTAGGGTAGATAATATTAAGGTTTGAAAAATGCACGTAAAACTGTATTGTGCGTGAACCAATTCTACATAATGCATAAATAAATTATATTAATTGTTATTTATTTAATTAAAATGCTACAAAATGGGTCTACACGAATTGTTTGTAATAAGTACAGCAAAAATGTTAAAAATCTTCCATTTATCTATATAATAAACCCTTCTTTACCTGGAAACCTTTTTCTTACTCTTATACTTTTACAATACGAGGGATGCTCTGTTAATAGTTAGTAGCAGGCCATGGAAGCTCAATTGGTTAGAAACAATTGCAACAATTGAATGTCGCAGTAGTTGACATTCGTTACCCACAATTGTCAAACGTTCCAATTTCCTTGTGAAACGTAGTTAATTTTGTAAGATAAGTAGTGCATTTTTAATTCAGTTAAGATGAGCATTCCGCGAACTGCCTTTAGAGCTATGATTTTCTACGACTATAAAAGACAGTTAGGATACCAGCAAAGCCATGAAAATTTGATAGCAGCTTTTGGCGATGCTGTCCCTTCATTATCCGCTGCTACAAGACGAAGCAAGGCCTGGAAGACCTGCGGAAGCTGCCTGTTCAGAAAATGTTGATCGAGTGGCAAGCTTGATTCAATTAAATCGAAATATTACTTATAGGGAGATTCAGGAGGAAGTGAAGATTGGATCCTCGGCGGTGAATACCATTTTGCATAAACATCTTGGGTAAGAAAGCTAGCAAGCCGTTGGATACCGCATTTGCTCTCAGAAAGTCAAAAACAGGCTCGAGTACACTGGTGTAAATTTATGTTGCAAAAATTTGACGGAGTAGATTCCAAGCAAGTGGCATACATTGTAACTGGTGACGAATCTTGGGTATACAGTTACGACCATGAAACTAAACAGCAGTCTAGTGTTTGGGTATTCGAAGATGAAGACTTGCCCACAAAAATAATTCGTAGCAGAAGCGTCAATAAGAAAATGATTGCTGTTTTTTCCGCTGAAGTGGTCCTGTTGCTGTTATTCCACTTGAAGATCGCAGAACTGTTAATTCTGAATGGTACTGCGAAGTGGCTTTACCACAGATGTTTGCAAAATTACAGACAGGTCGCCAAAGGACCGGCTTGCGTAACATCTTAGTCCATCATGACAACGCATCCTCCCACACTGCTGCCAGAATATTGGATTTTTTGACGGATACTGGAGTTCAATGGGTAACTCATCCTCCGTATAGCCCAGATCTGGCGCCGTGCGACTTTTTTTTGTTTCCAACTGTTAAAAAAATGATGCGAGGTAAAAGATTTTCCAGCGCAGATGCAGCAGTTACAGAATTTCAAAGAATTTTTGAGGACCTTTCAGAAAATGAATTTTTCGAATGTTTTAAAAAGTGGTGTCAAAGAATGCACAAGTGTATTAGTCTGAATTGAGATTATTTTGAAAAACAATAAAGATTTTTTGTTAAAAGATGCAACGGTCTTTTTATAACTAACAATTTTCAGCGCAACCCTCGTAAGATCATAAAACTTGCCGGAGGCTGTAAATGATTTTAGTATCAACCGAAAGTTTGTTTGCAAACCAGTATTTCTCATTTCTCATAGTTGCTATGTTTTAATTTTTGATTTTATATAGTCAAAAACAGACAAAATACTTGTCTACCACTTCTTTTGCTGTTCTTTACTATAGGAAGAGATTTTATTCATATATTTACAAATGTACAATACCAATACAATTGCAATCTGGAGAGTGAAAAAACTAGGAAGCCTCTAATGTTGATTTAATTGTAATGTTGTATTAACGTACATTTCCAGAACATTTTATATATGGTATCAACAGTTATTCAACTGTTACACATTCCATTAAATGTGTTTTTATCCATATGCAATAACACTTGAAGCTAGATAGCGAAATGAACTTATGAAGTTTTACCTTCTAATTTTGGTTTAGTTGTGTAACATATTGGATCTTTGTTAAAATATGTATACAAATACTTTTTATCATCATTTATGCATTGTACTTTTCAGTAATTAATAAAAATTCCAATAATACAGCAGTTTTCAATTTAAGTATGGAGGTTGTTTAGTCCCATGACCTTTCTTACTTTTTATTTCAATTCTATTACATAACACCTATTAGTAGAGTCAATTTTTGCATTAAGTTCTTATTTTTTACTATCTAAAGATAGAGACTGGAAATTTTTTGTAATGCCTTCAGTACTGGACCAATATAAAATGTTATATGTTTAAAATGGGGGCCCGCCTCCTCGGGGGGTTGAAACCCCCATTTTGTACCCCTAATTTAATAACGCAACCAAATTGAGCGAAATTTATGTTGGGAGGGTTCTTGGGGTCACTGATTATGAATCCAATAAGAAAATTGAAAAATTCAAAATGGCGAATCCAAAATGGCGGTCCTAAAATAACGGTCTTTGAGATTGAGAATGCGATTTCTATTGATTTTAGAAAAAAGTTCAAAAAGTGCTTAAAATGTGATTTTGCAAAGGAATACACTATCTTGGTTACCTTATTATGTAACCCCTTTGCTCTGCCCTAGTAGTAGAGTCAATTTTTGTATTAAGCTCTTATTTTTTACTATCTAAAGATAGAGACTTGAAATCTTTTGTAATGCCTTCAGTACTGGACCAATATAAAATGTAATATGTTTAAGATGGTGGCACGCCCCCTCGGGGGGTTAAAACCCCTATTTTACACTCCCAATGTAATAACTCGTGAAGTTTTCCATCAACTTGAGCGAAATTCATGTTGGGCGGGTTTTTGGGGTTCCTGATTATGAATCTAATGAGAGAATTAAGAAATACAAAATGGCGGTCTTTGAGACTGGAAATGCGATTTACGCCGTTTCTATTGATTTTAGAGAAAAATTCAGAGAGTAAAAAAGTGTCTAAAATGTGATCTTGCATAGAAATACACTATTTTGATTACCTTATTATGTAACCCCCTTCACTCTCCCCTAGTGGGCTTCTCAGTAGGGGAGAGTGAAGGGGTTACATAATAAGGTAATCGGAATTATGTATTCCTATGCAGAATAACATTCTAAACACTTCCTGCATTTTCGCATCTTTCTCTAAAATCAATAGAAACGGCGTAAATCGCATTTTTAGTCTCAGAGATCGCCATCTTGGGTCAGCCATTTTGTATTTCTCAATTTTCTCATTGAATTCATAATCAGAAACCCCTAAAACCTTCCCAACATGAATTTTGCTCAAGTTGATGGAAAACTTCCCGAGTTGGGGAGTGTGGAGTAAATTGGGAGTGTACAATAGGGATTTCAATCCCCGAGGTGCGTGCCCCCATTTTAAACATATTACATTTTATATTAGTCCACTACTAAAGGCATTAGAAAAGATTTCAAGTCTCTATCTTTAGATAGTAAAAAATAAGAACTTAGGCATGTTTTTTTGCAAAAATTGACTCTACTATATATATATACACCTAGTTTATATACCATATGTAAACAATCTAATAAATCATGAATTTTCTAATAATATCAAGCCGTTTTGGTTTTAGTTATACGCTGTGTTTTTTGTAAGCGATAATACAGGAAATCCAATGGAGTTTTATCACTCTCCTTCTAAATTTGTACACTTGCAAATGTAAATAAAAATTTCGGTATTAACCGAAAGAAGAATTTATTTTACATCCAAACATGAAGAAAAATCCGAAACTGTTTAGAAAAATACTTAAAAAGCATGTTGGTTTTAATGGCTTCCGTAATAAATATGATAAAATAATCATAAAAAGAAATTAGTGTAACTGTTAACGTATCAGACTCGTAATCTTTCTTTGTATTACTTACTAATTGTTATTTATTATATTTACAACTGAATTTTAATCATTATTATTACAATTTTCATTTTTTAGTTTCATATCCTTTTTCATCGTCTTTTCTTATAGTTGAAATTGTACAAAAACTAACAGTAAACTCTTATATCAAAAATATCTAATAATAAGAAAAACTAACAACAATTGTGATAATAACTAAAATCAAGTTCGTAAGATAATAAACAACAATTAAGTAATTCAATTAAAAAAAATTGCATACGAGAGTGGGCTTCGAACGCGCGATTTTTGATTGAGCGTTTGATACCCTGACCGTTATACCAATTCGGTACACAACTTCAAAGCCTTTTAATTTATCTTATTATAGAAAAAATATTAGAAAATATGTATTATCTATTTTTGAAATATTTCCTGCGAATCGGGATAAAACAATATCCATGTTAATTAACTGGATTAACACATTCCATTAAATGCGTTTTATTCATAAACAATTGCTATTTCAACAGTAAAAACATGATTATCAAGGTTCATTTAGTTTTGTTTTAGTTTTATAACGTAGACTCTAGGACATTTTAAATATGGCTTCAATAATTATTTAACTATTTCACATTTCATTAAGTGTTTATTCATGTATAATACACTTACAATCTCGACAGTGAAACAAAATTATGAAGCACCTTCTAATTTTCGTTTTGCTATTAAACGTATAGATTTCAGAAATTTCAGTAAAATTCAGTAAAGTTTCAGTATTAGATTTCTAATAGAAGTTATTCAATTGTTACACATTACATTAAATGTGTTTTTATTCATATACAATTGCAATCTGGACCGTGAAAAAAGATTAGGAAGACTTTAATGTTGGTTTAGTTGTATAACGTAATTATTGCTTATTTTACAGGGTATATACTATGAAAGCATCAAATTTACCATTTTCAAACTTATCAAAAAATTTTTTATGAAACATTACCTAATTATTAATGGGATGAATAATTCATTGATAATTCAATAATAATCTGTATTAAGTAAATATACGCACTTTTTATTAGAATTTTCGAAGTTAAATAGATACCGAAAAAATAGAGAAAAATTTATATATCTTTATTTTTTGGTAATACACAACATCAAGTTATTCCTTATTAAAAGTATTAAAACCACATTTAATGGAATGTATAACAGTTGAATAACTTTTGGTACCATATATAAAATGTTCTGAAAATGTACAAAGGTATATTTGTAAGGTCATTTATAACCAAAATTTCATAAACATTTACTTATTATTACTAATTATGTTAAACACATAATCTTGTTGCTTAATCTCTGATAAAACTAAATTTTTATCACTTTATTATCAAAATCATTTATAAAAACTTGCTGTCCTGGAACTCATCATTTGACATAAACAACTTCCAAGACCGTCTCGGAACTCATCAAATTACATAAAAAAGTTCCGAGACCGTCCCGGAACTCAACAAAAGTACTGGAACTTGTCGATACACATAAAAAAAGTCTCGGAACTTAACAATCGACATATATATATATACATATATACATATATACATATATATATATATATATATATATATATATATATATATATATATATATATATATATATATATATATATACATATATATATATATATATATATATATATATATATATATATATATATATAAATTTTAGTTGAAATTAATTTTTGTTAAGTTGAATAATGATTTTACATTAAATAATATTTAGAATGCAAATTCATATAGAAAAATTTATCATCGACTCTGCTGGGACTCGAACCCAGGACCCTCCACTGTCTAGGTGGTATCTCTACCAACTGAGCTACAGAGTACGACTACCAGCATAGCGAGAAATTTTCCATATGAATTAGATGTTTAAGCAGACATACAAAGTAACTAGATATTTTTTTGAATATTATTAATGAAGATCAGCAAGTCGCATGACAACAACATCAATATTCAAAGTATCTAGATTATTTTTAATCATTCCGAAAGGAAATTAATTATATATAAATTTTAGTTGAAATTAATTTTTGTTAAGTTGAATAATGATTTTACATTAAATAATATTTAGAATGCAAATTCATATAGAAAAATTTATCATCGACTCTGCTGGGACTCGAACCCAGGACCCTCCACTTCGAGTTCGAGTCCCAGCAGAGTCGATGATAAATTTTTCTATATGAATTTGCATTCTAAATATTATTTAATGTAAAATCATTATTCAACTTAACAAAAATTAATTTCAACTAAAATTTATATATAATTAATTTCCTTTCGGAATGATTAAAAATAATCTAGATACTTTGAATATTGATGTTGTTGTCATGCGACTTGCTGATCTTCATTAATAATATTCAAAAAAATATCTAGTTACTTTGTATGTCTGCTTAAACATCTAATTCATATGGAAAATTTCTCGCTATGCTGGTAGTCGTACTCTGTAGCTCAGTTGGTAGAGATACCACCTAGACAGTGGAGGGTCCTGGGTTCGAGTCCCAGCAGAGTCGATGATAAATTTTTCTATATGAATTTGCATTCTAAATATTATTTAATGTAAAATCATTATTCAACTTAACAAAAATTAATTTCAACTAAAATTTATATATAATTAATTTCCTTTCGGAATGATTAAAAATAATCTAGATACTTTGAATATTGATGTTGTTGTCATGCGACTTGCTGATCTTCATTAATAATATTCAAAAAAATATCTAGTTACTTTGTATGTCTGCTTAAACATCTAATTCATATGGAAAATTTCTCGCTATGCTGGTAGTCGTACTCTGTAGCTCAGTTGGTAGAGATACCACCTAGACAGTGGAGGGTCCTGGGTTCGAGTCCCAGCAGAGTCGATGATAAATTTTTCTATATGAATTTGCATTCTAAATATTATTTAATATATATATATATATATATATATATATATATATATATATATATATATATATATATATATATAGACACACACACACACACACACACACACACACACACACACACACACACATTTAGAGATATATATTTTGTTGAATATATTGAAGATATTTATGGAAATCATTGGAAATGAGTCAACTTGAAATTTCGGAATTGGAAAAAACACTAAATTACAAAGATTTCCGGTAAGATGCCATGAAGAAAGGAAAAAAGAGTAACTTCTAGTTATTTTGCAAGGATACCTAAGGTTAGAAATCAGGATTCCTTTAAAAATATAATTTCAACAATTATTAAACAAAAACCAATTAAACCTGCTTCAATTTCGTATGGAATAGAACATGAATCCACAGCTAGGAATCAATATCTGGAATAAAAAGTTATGAAAATGTCTATACCCCTGCCGGATTCTATTCATTAAAAATTTCCTTTCATGCTGCAGATGTTTTTATAGGAGATGATGGATTAATTGAAATAAAATACCCATTCACTGCCAGAATCCATTCCCGTCATCATTTCAAGTTAGATTTTCTAACACTTAACCAAGAAAACTTAAAAATAATCACGACTATAATTATCAAATTCAGGGAACAATGGAAATTACTGGTCTTATTGCTAATATAGATTTTTATAAAGAGCTAGATAATAAAAGGGGCTACATTGTAACAAGAAATTTCGACCATAATTTCTCTTTAACTGAACTGTTTATAGAAGACTTCTTAACCCTCAATGATGGTGAGTGGCTAAGTATTTTTGTAATAGATCAGTATCTTTGGATTTTAAATGACTCTCCTAAAATAATTAATTCTGTAACCAAATTTTTAATAATCTTTAGTATTCAAATATTCGATAGAAATTTTGCAAGTGATTTCAGGTTTGTTAAAAACGAAGTTATTTTATCAGTTATAAAGGAATTCACTTTGTTTTGATTTGATTGAACCTTGATAATTTTAACTGGAAAATCAGATATGTGACGTTCCTTAGCTTTTAAGATTCTATTCTTAAACCCTAACAATGTTCCGATAGAGTGTTCAACTGTAAAGTCAATGTCGTGATCGGCTTTTATAATCGAACTTCGGATATATAATTCGGATCGATGTTAACAGACTCACCGTTTATTTGAGAATTAATGTATTGAGCTATATCAGTAAGCTCATATGACCCTGTAGGTATTTTTATTATTCTTTCACCCATTTTAAACACGTTGTTTTTATCCGTTACGTTCGGAATAGTATTAAACGTTTCGAAATTTGTCAAACGCATAACCCATTGTTTTGTAGGATCCAAATATATGGGAGGGTTAAAAGGAGAAGTTAAAACAGACGTTGTAGCGGAGAAGATGAATGTTTGAGACATCTCAACATTCCCAGTAAAACTGAGGAAATGTTAAGGAGTGTTATCATGTAAAAAGTTCAGCGCTAAATGTCCACAATTGTAGGAATTTAACTTCTGAAAAGCATCGTAGTTGTAACGAATAACGTTTAAGCTACCATCACTTTTAAAGTAATGAACGAGTTCTAGTGGGGGTTTTAACTGTCCAATACTATCAAAGTATAATATATTTCGACCACGTTTAACATACGATGTCCAATGCGTACCTTCCCCATCTGTATCATCCAAATTCACAATTCCACATTCGTTTTTACGGATACGTTTCGGTATCCCGTTTCGCATAAAAATACCTCTGAAGTATGGAATTTTTAACTCGTTTACGTACTTTGACAGATCGATATTGGTCAGTGGTCGGTGTGGTAGCTTTAAGGGTAGTTTTTTGGAGGTCGTAAATACAATCCTAATCCTTTCTTGTACGGTTTCAAATATAATCCTTTTCCTACAGGCGCTTGCTCCATCGCTATATTGTGTCGTTTCGTTTCTTCGACCGCTGGTTTCGCTGCTTTTGCTTCATTCACTGCTTTGGCAACCGCAGCTGCTCCAGTTCCTAACGAGCCTATAGCTCCGAGAGCGGCAAATAAAGGAATCAGCGGTAGGAAACCACCTTGCTTGGGGATAGGTATAATCCGACCTTTGGGAGCAATGATACGTTTACGTTTCAAGGCCGCTAGGGCAAGACGAGCAGACCGTTTTAAAGATAACTTTTTTACTTTACCACCAATACGTTTTCTTGCTAATTTGATGGCGTTGTTGAACGTTAAAGTACCCCTTCTTTTCACCTTAGATCGTCGTCGTCGAACACCCATACCCAATTTTCTTTTTCCAGACATAATGCCGGCCACAGTAAGTGCAGCCGCTCTCTCTCCAAAACGAGCGTCCTTAGAACGAAACCTCGTCCACGCCTTATGTCCTAATATACTATCGTCTTTATGACGTTCACCAAGATCGTTAGTTTTTGAATAGACTATGTCGTGCTCTTTACAAGCTTCATCCAACGGGTTTATTCCTTTGTCTCCACGAGCAACCCTTTGATGTAAACGGGTGCCAGGTCCGCAGTAGTTATACCCTGGTAAATGTAATTCTAACGGTAACTTATTAATGATAGTGTTGATCACTCCCTTCCCCTTACGAGTTGATTGACGATTCTCCGCTTTTCGCAGAGTACGTTTCATAACACATTACTTCTCCTATCACAGGTGAAGAGTGACTGCAAGCTTGCTTCACCGTCTACATATATACATAAGAGGCACAGATTACCGGTTGTAAATCGGGATAATTGTTCACCGACGGCGCAAGTTTTTAAACATAGCGTATTGTTAGGTGCAGGATGCAAACGCGGTATAATAGTAGGCAGTTCCGGATGTGGTAAAACCAACCTAATGATAAGTTTACTAGAATATCCAAACGGTTTACGCTTCGAAAACGTATATGTCTATAGTAAATCTCTTTATCAACCGAAATACGCATATCTGCGCGACCTGTTTCGATCATTACCCATCGGTTATTTCGAATACGATTCTTCTGGAACTATATTACCGCCTAAGAATGCAAACCAAAACTCGGTTATTATCTTCGATGATGTAGTTTGCGATAGTCAAAGCACCATACGTGATTACTTCTGCTTCGGGAGACATAAACACATCGATTGTTTTTATTTATGTCAGACATATTCTGCAATACCTAAACAACTCGTAAGAGATAATTCAAATCTCATTGTCGTGTTTAAGCAGGGTAATACTAACTTAAAACACATATTTAACGATCATGTTAGCGGGGATATGACTTTCGAAGCGTTTAAACACTTGTGTTTACACTGTTGGAAGGAGAAATATGGCTTTTTAGTAATCGACAAAGATTATCCACTTAATGGGGGACGTTATCGAAAAGGTTTCGACTGTTACTTCACCATAAATACCGAAGAAACGAACTAAACGTTTTAGTAAACATGGACAAGCGTGTAGCAGAAGACTTGGTTAAAGCACGACGTCATGCTAAACAGAAATACAAAAGTCTCAAGTCTGAAATTGCACGGTCAGAAGTGGAACTACAACGCCGCTATCAACCTATCACTCAACCATTGCGTGAGTTTATAACCGGAGTTAAAACGGAATTATTAACTCCGAAAGAAGAACCCTTAAAAACGGAAGTGTCTTCTCCCATACCTACCTCGACTCCGAAAATTTTTTATAAACGACTTCCACCCGCAAGAGGAATAGGTATGCCTCGCGAACCATCACCTATCGCCCAAAGAATGCGCACTACTAGCGTTCCCTCACCTGATATCTCGGTTTTTGAAACAGAAGTCCTGGAAGAATCTGGGATCCCAACATTGGATCAATTGAAAGAACAACTTGCTGCTGTTGGGTTCAGCCCGGAATTCCAAACTTACATAGATGAGACCTTTTCTGGTAGAGCTAAAATGTATATGGAAAACATGTTCAAGAATACTAAGAACGAGTTCGATCATCATTATGGAGTACGATTCCATCCGGAATCTCACCAGTACCTAATCGGAGACGCCGTACTCACTTTTGACGAGAACGACTTTATTATTAAAAAACCCTTAGGTACAATTTTTAAATATACAGGAACTCCTGGTTTGTACGAATTAGTATTTAAAAAAGCACCTATTGGATACACCCAATCAGACTTGCAGAAGTATAAGGACCTTCTTACACGTACCAATGCTACCAGAGGAGGTTACATTGAGGGTGCACAGCTACACGGAACCGGAAAGAAATATTCAAATATAATTAGACCCCTTCTAACTACTCCTGGAGCAAGATTTCGAAGTGAGTCTACACCTACTACACCTACTACACCGGTCACGCGATCGAAAACTCGCACATTACCAAAACGTGGCGGTGGTGATATGCGCGTTCTCAACTATAATAATAAACAGGTGGAATTTATACCTTGGAAAGATCCTAATAAATTAGTGGACAGATTGAGACTCCTTTTAAGTTCAAAATCGGCTGGTCACACCGGTCACACTAATGAAATCATATATATTATCGATGAATTAAGAGCTGCTAAAATTATCGAATAAATCATCACACGCGTATCGATCCGTTTCATAATATTGCTAACGTTAGTGCAATCATGACGCTCGATAAATTCGGTAAACATTTTCACAAAACCCCCTGTCCGAGTGAAACTCGACACTCGTTCGAGAGTGTACCTATTAGAAGATATACAAGATGTAAGGTACACAACAATGATGTATATGTGGGCGGACACCGAGCCAGCGTCGAATGAACCTAACATTTCCGACCTACCGAACTATTACAATTTGAAAGGTAGCAACAGTAAACGGGAATACACAATACCGTTTACAGAAGGGACTGTACAAGAAGTGTGCAGCTCACCACCATGCTATATGTATGTAAACGGCATTAGTATTGGTGGTGCTGCCAACTTAATTGGGAGACTATTGAGAAAAGGCGATAAGATTAAGGTGAGAGGTACGTCGCTATATCCGTCAACAGCCGCCCCATTTTACTTCGAAGCTGTTATTAGTCTTCCATATCACCATATATCATCATTACCTCAAAACCATGACTCTAGATAAGTTCGGTAAACATCTTCACAAAACTCCTGTCCGAGTTAAACTCGACGCTCGTGCAAAAGTATTTCTTTTAGAAGACGTGTCTAATGTGCACTACGAGACAATGTTGTATATGATGGGAATATACAATCATGAAAACGGTTATGCACTTTTGAACTCCACCAACTTCGAGTATGTCGTTCCTCTAACAAAAGGTAGCATTAAACAAATCAAATACTATCCCACAGATGCGCAAATCTTTTTAAACGATACGTTATACGATGCCGAATCACTCATCGGAGTGTCATTGAAGAAAGGGGATAAGTTTAAGGCGAAGAAGCCTGGATCAAGGGACATATTTATTTTTGAAGCTGTTATTAGTGTTCCAGCATTTTCTAAATGAGTATCAAACGTCAAATAATTGAAGAATTGCATAAACCTGCTCGTAAACGATTTCGAAGAAGACGCGTAATCGTAAAAGGCTTGAACGATTTGTACATGGCAGATCTTGTGGAAATGATTCCCTATGCTAAAATAAATAAAGGTTTTCGATATATTTTAGTTTTGTTGAATATGTTTAGCAAGCGTGTTTGGGCGTGTCCACTTAAACGAAAAACCGGTGAAGACGTCACGAAAGCAATGAAAAATTATTATCATCAACAGGAGGTACCCCGGAAAATTTACAAACGGATATGGGAAAGGAATTTTACAACCAGCATTTTCGTAAGCTAATGCAAACTTTCAACATTAATCATTACAGCACGTTCTCTAGTATGAAAGCAAGCCCCGTGGAACGTGTAAATCGAACCCTCAAAAATAAGATGTGGAAAGAATTTTCAATGCAAGAGTCATATAAGTGGTTACAGTTATTACCTCAAGTAGTTGCGAAGTATAACTCAACAGTACATGGAACCACTGGATTTAAACCTATTGATGTTAGTCGGAAAAACGCTAAGAAAATTTTACAGACAGTCTTTAAATTTCCAAAGACCATAGATCCGCGAAGTCCTAAATTTAAAGTTGGTGATCACGTGCGAATCAGTAAGCACCGGGAAGCTTTCGCAAAAGGCTACACTCCAAGCTGGAGTACAGAAATTTTTAAGATTAAAAAGGTTCGACTAACAAA
This sequence comes from Agrypnus murinus, assembly GCA_929113105.1. NCBI lineage: Eukaryota > Metazoa > Arthropoda > Insecta > Coleoptera > Elateridae > Agrypnus > Agrypnus murinus. The sequence goes on along the minus strand of OV816023.1, from coordinate 2,480,849 downwards.
CCCTACAACGTATACTTTGGAAGACGTTAAAGGTGAACAAATTCGCGGCGGATTCTACACGGAGGAATTACAGATAGCTATACATCCAGATATATTTTTAGTGGAACAGGTCTTGAAAAAAAGTCGGGATCGCGTTTTGGTAAAGTGGTTGGGCTTTGATAACACCCATAACTCGTATATAGCAGCACGTAATATAGTAAATTAAGTAGTATAGATGCATTACTTTACCTGTGCAAGAACATGCTTCAATTATTCTAAATATCCTTGTGTGTTTTATGTTTATTTTTATAATAAGTTATATAATATACGTTTTTTTCTCAATATGTTATTTTATTTATAGTATATAAGATACAAAAAACCAGCTTATAATATGCATTACAATCAAACCTTACTAAAGCGATCAATATAAATTCTATTTCTATGTTCTATATCTAAAATTCTATTTAACACTACACCACATTTCTCGATACGCCTTTGAAATCGACACCGATCTACAACACTCTGCATCCACAATGCTATTCGTGCTTGTCTGTAGGCGTAATTCCACGTAAATAAATAATGTATTTTATTATTCCCCTCCTTGATCGTAACGCGTTTCTTTTGGTTGTTCATTTTTGTTGTCTACAAACTCTTCTATTGTAGACGTAAATGATTCCAAACCTTCCTTGTTTAATTTATCCAACAAGCAATCTATACATATATTTCCTTCTAAATACGATTCACACAAGTCTACCCCTTTCTGAAACTGTAGAACTCTTTCTTTACACTCTTCGTTGGTGCAATATTTGCCCAATCCATAGACTGCTTCGTGATCGGTATCAAAGCGTAGATCGCGTAACTCTTCCTGCACTCTCTGTACTGCACTTTTAAGATCAATAGCCTTAGGCCACGATTGTGAACTATAACACATCCACATCTTTATACAAGAACGTTTTGCAAGTCGATGTCACAATGAATTCTTTCCGGGTACAATGCCACCAGTTCCAAAGCACACACAACGGTCTCGGACGGTGGTAAAGCAGATAACACTTGTTTAACGTTTTCGGTGGAATCCCCGCTTAATACACTCGATCCTTTTAATAAAGCTTGATAAAATTGAATAAAATCTTGCTCTACAAGGATTTTCAAACGGATTTCTAGCAGAGGAAGTAGTTCTAGAAGCTGAATGACGCTTTCAAATCCCAACCACACTTCCGACCCATCAATACGTTCGCGAAATCACAACACATTCTTTCCTTCGATATTTTGGAAGATAATAGTCTTACACGTTGATATAGTTACTGGATTGGTCGGTATTTCACTGCTGTACAACAAACTTTTTATAAGCGATTGTTGTTGAACTACATCAAGCCATTCCTCGAGCGTAAAAGTAACTAAACCAGTCCTGATTCCGAAGATTCTCACTCTTGGTAAAAGGTCTACGGGACACAATCCAATAGTTACCGCTTTACATTTAGATTTATTCAAATAGTAAAGTCGCCCTTCTAATAAAGGTAGGATCTGTGACAATTTTGCTTTGCTGTCCGATGATGACGATGAACTTGAAGATGCATTTGATACTCGTCCACTCGCAACGTTCTTGACGACTTCAAACGCTTTAACCAAATTTTCCATTTTACAGAGATAGTAATATAATTTACAATGCACTTACTTATGTAAATAGAGACGCACTTCTTGAATGCTTACTGATAGATTAAGCTCACTTAATGTTGCAATTGGTAAGATCCTATTTTTATATGGATCAATTCATGGTGGGGATAATTAAAGGGTGGGGTTTAAACGTAGTGGGGGAAAGTCTATCAAGAGTTCTTTTAGTCTACTTCCTGCTGCGAGCATGGGTGCTTTACCTATAAAACTCTTAATAGTGCTAACCGCCGTTTATGATGGTGTTATGTACATCGCACGACCGTCGGAGTCCATTTCCGGGTCAATAGTGTTCTCCCAAGATCCAACGCGTTACAACTTAAAAAGTGATGTTCTGCATGGACTAAACGTTTACAGTGTTTCATTAAGTAATGTTACACGTGTACCTTCATCATTCAAAGTAAAATTTCATTATCCGTCACATGACATCGAGACCAGCTGGCAAACAATTGGGCATGATCCGCACATTTGCAAACTGCCTGATTCACCAACGAATGTTAGCTGTATAGTTGTCGTCTCAGTGGCGATCTTTGTATTGGTTATATTTGCCATATTTTTGATTGTTTACGTGGTTATTTATTTGCTTAACCTTAAAGTTTAATAATGTGCATAATACAACATATTGTATTAAACTTTGTATTTGTACTGCAACCATTTTTTAATAAAACCACTTGTTAATAAAAGTCTTTTATTTTTTTTGTTACAACATTGTATACAATCTAAACATTTATAATAAACCTTTTTGTAATTTGTCAGTAATTTATCAGATTTACTTTTATAGGCTCACGTTTAATGTAGTTCAGTACATAACAGTTATTCGGATTACAGTCTGCAGGCATATACGTCTCCGGAACTTTAAAATCACTATTATGCACCTCAGGTATATGTGGGTTACGTTCTTTTGAATATCTAGTGAAGTTGAGAGTCCTTTCCTTGTGAAATTCTTCTTCAGTCATCCACGTAAACGGTCTATGTTCACTATTATGCAACCATGATCTATTAAACCAAATGTTGCGTTCTATATTATCCATCCACACATCAGAAATTTCGCTATCCCACGTGCGGCATACACATTTGAAAAGTACGAACGGACAAGTGTCACCCAAAAGATATATTTCGTGAATATGTTCTCTGCCCGATTTCGTGCATTCTATTCTTTGTGAATTTATTGGATTACCATCTTCATTTAAGTATAAAATCTCTATATATGAACATACAGTGTGACCTATGTCTTCAATGCTTTTTAATTCTACAATGTTGGGCAGTTTACATGATTCAATTAACAACCGGGTATTGTGAGTTTGTAACGGGTACAAAATTTATTTTCTCCACAAGGTTTTATTCCTTGTTATTTATTGATAGAGAAATCAGGAACACCTGGAGTGTAAATTTTGTTAGAGATATCTTTCTCAGGCTTTGGCAGCTAAAGCATAAAGATGTTTTAAGTTCTTTCTTAATTAAATTTTTGTTTAATTCTGTTTCTGTTTAACTATGTGAAAACCTATTTACATCTAGGTATGTATCTTTTGAAACTGTAAAATCTGTCTTATGCTAACAGAAATATTTAGGTTTTTAGTATCACCTATGGTATAAAATGGAATACTAAATATTGGGTTTTTTTCTTTGGTAATTTATTTGCTTGCTGGAGAAACTGTATGAACTATGGAAGGACGGCTGTCCGACAATTTCATCTTTATCTCTCCAAGCATCATCTTCAACTGATAAGTTTTGCAGCACAACGGACCTTGTCTGATGTAAAAAAGAAAAAGAAAAACTCATCCCTCTGGTGGACCTGTGACCATTATAGGTATTTAATTTGATTAAAAAAGGTATACATCTTATCATAAATAATTTCTCAACTAAATTATGTTTAATTAAACAATTGTACACTTGGTGTAAATCATTTGGGTGGTACCATTTAATTGATATATTTTATTATTTGTTAACTAATTGGAGATTTTCGTAATTTGAAGATATCTTAATGTAGCTAGTCCATCATACGTTTTGTTGGAAGTTTTTACCTTTATCTCTATGATCTTAATGCATTTAAAGTTATTTAACTGTAACTGGTACAGATTAGTTCTGTTGTGATAATTTTTTGTTCTATTCACATATCTTAGATTTTTTTAACTTTATTAATTTACGTACATAGGTGATACATATTTAAAACTTTATATTTTTGTGATCAATTTTTTTAACTTTTATTTCATTATATCTTAAACTATAGCTGCAAATGTCTGTTTTTCATTTCATCGCATTTCATGTGTTCCTGACCATTTTTGGTATTTTTTTAATGGTGAAAATAATAAAAAATACCTGGCGCCTTTTTAGTAAATAATCTTATGAACCCACAATACCCTGCTCTCCGATCATTTGGCTTCCGAGGTAAATGTATAAATGTAATTCTTTAGGAGAATGGTTATACAAATGACGCCTGTACGTGGGGGCACGAGAATTATTTAGTATGTGATTTTATTAGAAATGTTTAGACAATTGGGTTAATTTTGAGTAATTTAATAAGGATAAGTAGTAGTTTTTGGTTTCTACTAAACCTTTGGTTAGTCTTTATACTATTTACATAGATTTGAGATTGCCTATTATCAGGTTTGCCTCTAAGATATTTAGTGATTTCTTTTCTATTGTAAAATTATCAACTAGTAAACTAGAATTTTTCCTTATTTATAAAAGAAAGTTGAGAACAAAATGGCAAATTTTTATGAATTAGAACCAAATTTTTTGAAACTTTTTGAAATAAATCACGAGTTACTCGTGAGAGGTGTAAAGTCTGATAGATTAGATCTAGACACAAAACGCAAAAATTTAAGACGCAGGCTGCGTGACGATATAAATAGACGAGAAATTAAATATCCCACGCCAGATTTTAACTTTGAAAATGAAAAATTAGAAGTAGGGACTACTATTAAGGATATTGAATCTTTGTTGGAAAGTTTTGATGGTATTAGGGCCGATGTAAATAAGAAATTACAGACGAAGGTTAATCACGTTCTAGGAAGGCTAGATCGTTTTGATACTTCTGAAGATACAGAAGGTAACATAGAGGAATATAAGCAGCACCAGACGTGGGTAGTAGAAGCACTGGATGAATCGCGAATTGAAATAATAGAGCAAAGTGACCTTGACACTTCTAGTCATGATATTTCCACTAATAACGTTGCCGGATCTTGTGCGAAATATACACCGGTTCATAAATGGGGAGTTACGTTTGATGGGAAATTAGTAAACGCGTTTTTGCAACGAATTGAAGAACTACGAATCGCGCGAAATACGCCAAAACATGAGCTATTCAAGTCTGCAGTTGATTTATTTCAGGGCCAAGCTTTAGTTTGGTATCGTTCGATTAGGTCTACCGTTCGTAGTTGGGATGCGTTAGTAAATGCTTTAAAGAAGGATTTTTTGCCGTCCGATTACGATGAGGAACTCTGGCAGGAAATTCGTAGTCGAACTCAAGGCCAGGGTGAACGAGTTACTTTATATATCGCGGCGATGTTAAATTTGTTTAGCCGATTATTGGAGTCGCCTTCCGAAGAAGTCAAGTTAAGAACCGTGAAACGCAATCTGCTTCCAAAATTTCAAACTCAATTAGCACTATGCGACATTAGGTCTATTAGTCAGTTATCAGAAATCTGTAGATCCCTGGAAGGTGCGTTTTTAGCGCAACAAAAATTTCAGCCTCCCCCTAAGAAAAATGTAGCATTGTTAGAACCGGATCTTGCATATGAGGAGATTACGAGCGAACCTCAATTATCTTCATCTTTGCCTAAGTCATTTTTGTCTCCGAGAACCTCGTCGAGGGTATCTAAAGCAGCTCAGCTTTGTGAAATTACGTGCTATAATTGTAAGAAAACTGGTCACACTCGCAAGTTCTGTCGAGAATCGAAGAAGGGTCCTATCTGTTGGGGTTGTGGTCAGCCTGGGGTAATCAAACCGAACTGTAAAAGGTGTTCAAAAAAACTAGTTAAGAGACAGTGCGGTTCCCCGAGCCTACCTCGACTGTCTCATTTAGCCACCGAGGCTTGGAAAAATCCACGCTATAGTCCTGATTGGAAGGAATGGCTTCGTAAGGTGTCGAGATTTTGTAAATCACAACCTTTGTCTTCATTTCCCCGTGAATTAGAACAGCGTTGCAATTCGAAGTCACAGTTGCTAGACCAAACCAGTAACCAAACCGGTAATCGTGTAGGATCTTTAGAATTTGTAGATAAAGAGTGTGATGATAGACCTCATGTGAGTGTGAGAATTTATGAACGAGAAGTTATAGGGCTTGTTGATAGCGGTGCTTCGATTTCCTTAATTGGAGAGAACGGGTTAGAATTAGTTAATATTTTTGGACTGAATGTGTATGAGTCTTCATCGTATAATGTAAAAACAGCCGAGGGCAGATCCCAGCAAATAATCGGATATGTTGAAGTGCCTGTATCTCTTGATGGGGTATGTAAAGTAGTGAGATTGTGGTTAGTCCCCTCTATTCGCCATGCTCTCATATTGGGGAACGATTTTTGCAGTCAGTTTAGGTTAATGATTGATTGGGAGAGTAGAACCATTTCTGTAGGTGATAAGGTCAGTGACTGGTGTGGTCATGATAGCGTGAATGAGGTGGCAGCTATTAATAAAATTATTTGTAGATGTGAATTGGATTCCAAACAATCTACAGCATTAGAGGATGTTCTTAATCTATTTAAAACATTATCATGGGAGTCCGGAACTAAGTTAGGTCGAACTAATAAAATTCATCATAAGATCGACACAGGTGATACCGATGCAATTAAACAACGTCATCATAATTTATCCCCGTATATGCTAGAGCATCTAAGTACTGAACTCGATAAAATGTTGGAGTTAGGTGTGGTCCAGCCATCCTCTTCGGCTTGGGCTTCTCCTGTCCTGCTTGTGAAAAAATCTTCAGGTGACTATAGGTTATGTTTTGATGGCCGTCGTCTTAACTCAGTTACCAAGCGCGACGCGTACCCACTACCTTTGATTGATCATATTTTAAATAAATTGTCAGGTAGTCAATATCTCAGTAGCATCGACCTTAAGGCCGCGTTTTGGCAAATTCCTCTGGAACCTTCCTCAATAGAGAAGACAGCTTTTGTAGTACCATCTCGAGGGCTTTTTGAATTTACAGTTCTTCCCTTTGGTCTTAATAATGCTGCTCAGACACAACAACGGCTTATGGATGCCGTTTTTGGACCATCATTGGAGCCGTATGTTTTCGTCTACTTGGACGATGTTATAATCGCCACACCTACTTTTGAAAAACATTTGGAGATATTGCTGGAGGTATATGAGAGACTTCAAGAGGCAAAACTTACCATCAATCTTGATAAATGCGAATTTTGCAAATCATCTTTAAAGTATTTAGGTTATGTTGTCGATCGAGAGGGTTTAAGGACTGACCCAGACAAAGTTCGTTCAATGTTGGAGTACCCCTTACCACAGAATGTTACTCAAGTAAAACGCTTTATAGGGATGTGTGGATGGTATCGCAGATTTATTGCTAATTTTGCATCTTTGACAGCACCTATAACATCATTGATAAAGGGAAAACATAAAAAGCAAACTATCTCTTGGACTCCTGAAGCCACCGAAAATTTTCAGAAAATTAAAGAAGCTCTCGTGTCTGCTCCTGTTCTAACCAGCCCGGATTTTAAGCGGTTATTTACGATCCAGTGCGACGCTTCAAATGTCGGTTTAGGGTGCGTGTTGACCCAGGAGGATGTTGATGGTAATGAGATCGCCGTTGCTTTTGCCAGCCGCACACTTACTCCACCAGAAAAAAAGTATACAGTAACTGAGAAGGAGTGTTTAAGTGTGTTATTTGGTATCGAGAAATTTCGACCTTATATAGAGGGAGTGCACTTTAAAGTCATTACTGATCACCACAGTCTGTTGTGGCTTAACCGATTACAGAACCCTTCTGGACGGTTAGCTAGATGGGCAGTTAAAATCCAGCAGTTTGACATGGTTATAGAACATCGCAAGGGTGCGCTAAATGTCGTTCCCGACGCCTTATCCCGAGCTCATGTGGAAGTTGCTGTCTTAGAAATGGAACCTGAAAAATGTCTGCTAGATAAAAGCTACAGTAAGAAGTTAGAAAATGTTTCAAGTTCACCTGATGATTATCCTGAGTGGTTGATACGTGAAAACCGCCTGTATAAATATTTTGAGACGGAGAATGGTTCTCCTGCTTGGAAATTGTACGTCCCCGAGTCCTATCGTCTAGATGCTTTACGGATGGTCCATGATGATGTTAAAGCTGCTCATTTGGGAATCCAGAAAACACTTTACAGGTTGCAAGAGTTGTTTTATTGGCCACGCATGCGGATCGACGTGAAAAGGTACGTTCAGCAATGTCAAATTTGTCTAGCTCAAAAGACCCCCAATCAAGCACGCCCAGGATATATGGGGCAGCCCAAGCAAGTCTCGTATCCTTGGCAGATGATAGCGTTGGATTTAATTGGACCTTTTCCACGTTCGTCTCAGGGAAATCGTTATTTACTTGTCGTTTCTGATTGGTTTTCAAAGTTTTGTTTGTTGCATCCACTGAGAGAAGCTACTGCCAAGAGAATAGTGAAATTTTTAGAGGAGCAAGTATTTTTGGTTTATGGATCGCCGCAAATTATTATTTGTGATAATGCCACATCGTTTACTGGTCATATGTTTAAGGGATTGGCTAATGAGTATGGGTGCAAGTTGTGGTTTAACTGCAAGTATCATCCCCAAGTGAATCCTGTAGAGCGTGTCAATCGAGTTGTAGAGACAGCCATTCGTTCATATATTAAAGATCATGATCATACAAAGTGGGATCGAAATATAGCAAAGATTGGGTATGCTTTGCGAACAGCTATACATGAATCTACTGGCTATGCCCCTTCCTTTCTTAATTTTGGTAGGTACGTTCCTGCGAATGGCTCGGTATATGGCAAAATTGAAGAACTTAATGTTAATCATCTTCAGCCTTATAATCGGGAAGAGTACGCTGAAAATATGGCCCAGCTTTCCGAGCTGTATAAAGATGTAAAGACTAGACTTGATAAGGCCTACAGAAAGAATTGCCATACTTATAACCTTCGGAAGAGGGAATCTCCAATTTATAAAGTAGGAGATAACGTGTGGAAGAAAAATTATATCTTGTCTGATGCTTCGAAGAAATTTATGGCTAAGTTGGAGCCTAAATATATAAAGTGTAAGATTGCAGAGGTGATTTCACCTTTAGTTTATAGACTGATGTCAGAAGATGGTGTTGATCTTGGTCGTTACCATACGAAAGATTTAAAGACAGATGTTGATGCGAATTGGACATAAGTGAATGAAAAGTATTGTATGATAGAGTTAGGTTGAGTGATCTCGTGTAAGAAGTGCAAAAGATTGGAGTGAATGATATTTCTTGTGTCTAGTTTCGAATTTTCCTTGATAGAGACAAATTTAGCCATGGCCATGGAATTATTATCCCGGATTGAGTTAAGAATTAATTTAATATACCATTGAATCTTAGAATTCAGTTTATGATGTAGAGTGTAAAGGAATATTGCACTGTTAGGTGTAGGACAGGTGTAGGGTAATTTTTGTTAAACTGGATCTGACACTAAATGAATCATGTGTTTCGGAATGCTCTCTGCATAATCCTATAACAATAATGATTTTATCGATTATTTATTTTCAAGGGAAGTCGATTCCTTCTATTATTGTTTGTTTATGGGTAAATTAGTTTACTGGCTTTTTGCAGATATTATCTCTGTTGGCTGATATTACAGAGAGGTAGTGCTTTAGTGGTTAGAGTTTTTTGTCAATCTTTGATAAAGACTTACTCGTAGTGTAAATAGCTAAGGGTAGTTTAGGTATATGATGGGTTATTGTATGGTGGTATAATTACTAACATTAGTTATTTAAGCTGTTAGCAGAAGTTAGGAAAATAATAAAAATTAACTGCGTTAATTTTTTTTGGCACCAATCGGGGGGGTGTAACGGGTACAAAATTTATTTTCTCCACAAGGTTTTATTCCTTGTTATTTATTGATAGAGAAATCAGGAACACCTGGAGTGTAAATTTTGTTAGAGATATCTTTCTCAGGCTTTGGCAGCTAAAGCATAAAGATGTTTTAAGTTCTTTCTTAATTAAATTTTTGTTTAATTCTGTTTCTGTTTAACTATGTGAAAACCTATTTACATCTAGGTATGTATCTTTTGAAACTGTAAAATCTGTCTTATGCTAACAGAAATATTTAGGTTTTTAGTATCACCTATGGTATAAAATGGAATACTAAATATTGGGTTTTTTTCTTTGGTAATTTATTTGCTTGCTGGAGAAACTGTATGAACTATGGAAGGACGGCTGTCCGACAATTTCATCTTTATCTCTCCAAGCATCATCTTCAACTGATAAGTTTTGCAGCACAACGGACCTTGTCTGATGTAAAAAAGAAAAAGAAAAACTCATCCCTCTGGTGGACCTGTGACCATTATAGGTATTTAATTTGATTAAAAAAGGTATACATCTTATCATAAATAATTTCTCAACTAAATTATGTTTAATTAAACAATTGTACACTTGGTGTAAATCATTTGGGTGGTACCATTTAATTGATATATTTTATTATTTGTTAACTAATTGGAGATTTTCGTAATTTGAAGATATCTTAATGTAGCTAGTCCATCATACGTTTTGTTGGAAGTTTTTACCTTTATCTCTATGATCTTAATGCATTTAAAGTTATTTAACTGTAACTGGTACAGATTAGTTCTGTTGTGATAATTTTTTGTTCTATTCACATATCTTAGATTTTTTTAACTTTATTAATTTACGTACATAGGTGATACATATTTAAAACTTTATATTTTTGTGATCAATTTTTTTAACTTTTATTTCATTATATCTTAAACTATAGCTGCAAATGTCTGTTTTTCATTTCATCGCATTTCATGTGTTCCTGACCATTTTTGGTATTTTTTTAATGGTGAAAATAATAAAAAATACCTGGCGCCTTTTTAGTAAATAATCTTATGAACCCACAATACCCTGCTCTCCGATCATTTGGCTTCCGAGGTAAATGTATAAATGTAATTCTTTAGGAGAATGGTTATAAGTTTTAAAACGAGAAAACTTAATTGCGCCAGTCTTTAGTTCAATAGACCATTGATGTTCGTACCCCATTTTCTACTAGATAACTAACTATAAAAGTGGCCAGAAAATGAGCTTATATAGAGTTTTTAAAAAATAAATATGTAATATCTTTAATTTACAAAGTTGAACATAATTTACTGTTTGAGAAGTTTTTAAATACGTGGTTTTTCAACTAATTTATTTGTGAATGTCTATATTTTAAAACCCCAAAAGGAATGAATTATTTAACTTCAAAAATTAATTATCATTTAATAACACGCACGTGCAATTTGCAGAGATTGTTTTAATTGATAAAGATTACCAAACTTCTGATAAATTAGAAAAAACTTTATTGGATATATATGCGGTTATTTGATAAAAAATGTTTATCGGTACATACATGCAAACCTGAGTTTTGTTTAATTTATTTTATTTATGGAAATACTTTTTCAACAACACTTCGAAGATATTTTTGTAGATGAAAATGTGGTCAAACGCGTTTTATCCATCTTCAAATCATTAACATTTCTACATTGGTGCAATAATTTTAAATATAATAATAAAGTATATCATTTGCACGATCGATTGCGAGTGTTTAAAAGACGTTAACAGAAATTTTAAATCATCCAAAAGTAGTAAAAAGATAATTATATTGAAACATACTTAACAATAAAGTTGAACATAATTTACTGTTTGAGAAGTTTTTAAATACGTGGTTTTCAACTAATTTATTTGTGAATGTCTATATTTTAAAACCCCAAAAGGAATTTTTCTGAAAAGCAATACAAGTCGAGAAAATTATTTATTAAAAACCTGGTGCTAAGATGATTATTAAAACTATGCATGATACAATTGGTACATTAATTATATGAATCAATTATTTAACTTCAAAAATTAATAACACGCACGTGCAATTTCAAGACATACAGAATTCCAGACTAACAAGAGAGAGAACTTGTATTCTCTTTTCTCTCAAAACCAACGCAAACGGTTGCTTTCCTTTTGTGTGGCATAAATTACCTACAATCGGTCATTAATGTAATCGACACAATAAATGGGAATTGATGCGAGACTTTTAAATGCTTAACTGTACTCTCAACACCAGTTTGAGAGTAACCCTCTCCCCTCTCCCCAACGAAAACTCCTCTTGTTAACGAAAACCGGGAATTGTCGTCAGTCAATATTGAACAGTGCTCAAAAGCAGTAGTGCTCAAAAGCGGTATGCTCCAAGGCCATAAGCGAACCCAAGTGAAAGACCGGCTTCCAGCAGATTCCTTCCCCAGCTCGATACAACTTCGAGCACAGCGGAAGCACAACTTCGAATGAACACAAGCCGTGTTGAATTTTCAACGCCCAGCAGAAGGTCCGATCGGTGTGTTAATGCAAACCCAGGCCGGTCTCCAAGGAATACAACGTCCCGCAGCACGTAGAATGTGTGTGTTCATGTAAGGTAATGCAATAAACGTTTTAGCTTCTTTTTAAAAAAAATTGTTTAAATCATTGTAACAAAAGAGATTCTTTAATTATAATTATATGGAATGAATGTTTGTAAACGAAAACGTTTAATTTGATTAAATCAGCGACCACACTGATTTTAATGTTAAGATTCTAAAAATTATCCCTCTTTAATTTTAAATGCTTTTGTAATTATAATATTTATATATAATTATTAATCATAACAATTTATTTGTATTATAAAAATTTGGTATTTTAAATTACATCCCCAGACAGACTTCCCAAAACATCTTCTAAATAGGAATTTGCGTGAAATAAATTACACTATAAACCGGCCGGGAACCCGTTCTTGGCTTGGAGCTGGAAAAAGCGGTTTCATATGGAGGTCAGCGTGCGAAAACATCCGTTACGTTTTTTAATAAATTAATTTTGTTTATTCCTCTTAATTATGTCTTAAGGGGTTTATTGTTCAACACAAAATTTGCATTAATGTAAACAAATATAACTTTGTGGACTGTTTTTATACTATTCATAAAACGATGTTTTATCTTAATTGTTATTGTTAATTATTTTTTGACATATACACCCAACTTGGTTTTTGGCATTGTATAAATAAATTTATTCACTGTCTTCTAGTATATACAAGGCAGTTGGTTTTGGTGTTTTTTAATCAAAAAATTACAATCATTGTGACGAGATTGTGGCATACATTACACTAGAAACCGGCTTGTGTTAAACATGTATATTTGTTGATACACACAAACTGGTTGTTTCAAAGTAGGTCAATACATATTATCATATGCAAACGCATCTTTTTATGTAGTTCATGTATATTTTAATAAATTATACTTTTTTGTGGATTGTTTTTACAGGTTATGTATTAATTGTTGTACTTTAAATAAATTAAACAAATAAATTATAATTTACATAATACATTTATTATAACAATTTATTGTATATTATAAAATTGTGAAATATTTAGTGGATTGTTTTTCGTAGAAATGTAATCTATTGTTTAGTTTTTAAAATGAATTATACCTTTGTGCTTATTATTAATTGTTGTATTAATTGTTGTAATCTAAATAAATTATTATTTATATTTTTGATTTTTATTATAAGCAAAGAGAGAAGGGCTACTAAAGTGGAGGGGCTTGGAGAGGGGGAAGAGGCTTAAAAACTGAAAGAAGGCTAAATGGGAGGGGCTTAAAAAGTGAAAGGAGGAGGAGGGGCTTAAAAAGTGAAAGGAGGTCAAATGGGAGGGGCTTAAAAAGTGAAAGGAGCTCAAATGAGAGGTCAAGGTTGTGTGGCTCCACTAAGCCCATTTGTTATCTACTAATATGCAAACGTCACTAGCGCAAACACCAGATAACCAGCTTCAAGAACACGCTTCTCTTTGACGCTTTTAACGAATGCCTCTTTGTGGTGGTCTAAAGTTTTCTCGACGTATGCACCGTATAGTTCTTCGTCTCGCATTTCATCGTCGTCGTCCTCGAAATCGAATGTTACTAATACGGTTGCCTCTACCACGTTTATGATGCTGTACTACTGAAGTGTTCTTGCGTAGATGTTGTACTACTGAAGTGTTCTTGCGTCTGCGTTTATATATACTGAGTTGTCGGGTGGAATCCAAGGTCATGGTATATACTGAGTTGACGAGTGAGATCCTAGGTCATGGTATATACTGAGTTGACTGGTGGGGTCCAAGGTCATGGTCTTTAATGGTAACGATAACGAGCGATACAATATGTTCCCATGCTTCCACCAACTACTGCGATTAACAGGGTGTCCAGGTCACCACGGAAGCGTAACACGTTGCTCTGCTGACTTTGCATTGTTCTACCGGACTATTCCCGATGGTTTGCCACTCGCTATCCATGGTATATGTTGGGTACACGAATTTGACCCTGAATCGTACTTCTCGCGTTCTATTGCTGATTTCGTGTTTAAACATTCCCATTTGTTGCAACGTCACCGGTTGCATGCCAAACCAAACGCTCGTATTGAAGTCGTATGAAATAAAGACTGCTGTTGTGTCTGGAAGTTTTGCAACGTACACTACCCCCTCGTACAAGGTTGTCAATAATATTACTGCCGTGATTGGTAACATCTTCCCTGTTATATTTTATATTGTATCTGGTTACTTTTAACCGCAAACGTCTCTACCACTTTCAACGTTTATGGGTGCTAACACGTTTGCAAACACACAATGTGGTGACCATTTCAGATGTTCTACGATTGGACTATCCGACGGTTCCCATTTGAAAATGTTCACTCGGCAATAAAAACATTCTACTCTATCTTCACGCCCCGTGTAGACAAATCCGGAATCAGCTAAAGATTTTGGAGTTTTGTATACCCTTCCAATTACGAAATGATAACACTCGTTCTGTCAAGCACGTATTCTGTAAGCTCGCTTCTACACACATTTTGAATCTTCAGTACATGCGACCTGCTATATATATCTACAGCTTGACCTTGAATGGTGTTGGATGACCTTGAATATTCCTAATTTAGTTACCTGCGTGGCCTTGAAGAGTGGCCTTGAGTTCAAGGTCACAACATTGTTGTCATATTGTTGACCTTGAGAATGCGGTGTTGCCACGTTTACGTGACAGAGATAGATTCAAGGTCACCAGGTGTTAGAGAGAGATAGGTTCAAGGTCAATGTCAGGAGTGGGGGGTGGGTTCAGAACTCTCAATTTTTATCTACTGAAACCTTCAGGTAGATAGGAACGAGGAACAGACTTCTAGCAACGCGAAGAAACATGCAATAAAAAGAACCATTGCAAACGAAATTAAAGTAGCATGGCAAAACAAGGTAATGCACGGGCAATATCCGCGAAATGTAAATGAAACCATGATCAGAAAAAAAGCAACCTACAACTGGCTTGCAGAAGGTGTACTAAAAGGCGAGACAGAAAGTACAATTGTAGCAGCACAAGATCAAGCCATTAATAAAAAGTACTACGCAAAAAACATACTCCACCAACAAACAGATGCTAAATGTCGACTGTGTGGAGAGTACGATGAAACAGTAGAACACATCGTATCAGGCTGTAGAATATTGACCCAAAAAGAATATATATATAAAGACATGATCTAGTATGCCGTAATATCCACTACAACATAAGTAAGGCATGCGGGATCGAGGTATGCGATAAATGGTACGAACACGAGCCAATGCAGGTGGAAGAAAAACAAGACATAGTAATACTATGGAACCAACAGATACAGACGGACAGGGAAATACGAGCCAATAAACCTGACATTGTATTAAAAAAGAAAAAAACCTGTCTAATAATAGATGTTGCGGTACCCGGAGATCGACGTATCTACGATAAAGAAGCTGAGAAGCTGTTAAAGTATCGGGACTTAGCAATAGAAGTAGAACGATGTGGCATTGCAAAACAACCATCATACCAGTGATCATAGGAGCTCTGGGCACGGTGTCGAGAAAATATAATAATTATGTAAAGCAGATACCTGGAAAACAACACACCCGGAGCATACAGAAGAGCGTTCTTTTAGGGACAGCACATATACTTAGAAAAGTGTTAAACATTACACCACAAACCTAAAACGAGACAAGCAGGCCTAAGGGATGCGGTGCATTCTTGGCTTAAAATCCGGATAAACCCCTGAGAAACAAGATAAAATAAAAAATAATAATAATAATATATATTTATTCCATATCATACATAATACAGAATCTCAAGGAAGGAATTCAACAGTGTTGTTCTTCCATTCCCCCTTGTATAAATCAAACAAATAAACATAGTCGAACTATAAGTAAAACTAGTAACAGTAATAACTCTTATAATAATTAACATAAATAGATAATACATCATTTAAACTTATCAATATTGACTGTTTGCGAAGTGGGGCATCAGTGACGATCTGTATTAAATTGCTTAATTAGTACTTTTTTGAATTGTTTAATGGATAATGTCTTGAAAGATGAAGGTACATCATTGTACATTTTTGCGACATTGTAACAGAATGATCGGTTGTAGAATGTGGTATTATGCTTGGGTATAGTCAACAGACCTCTATGTCGCACATTTATATTGTGTACATCTGTTCTATACCTTATCTTATTGTATAAATAGGGTGACTGCCTATTCATTATAATGCTATGATAGAACGTTGCTGTCTGTATGTAACGCCGCTGCTTCATATTAAGCCATCCTGTCTCTAGTAATTTTAAAGATATAAGTGCAAACTTAGGGATTCCATGTATAAAACGTAAACAAGAGTTTTGCACACCTTGTATACACTGTAGTCACGTAACCCAAAATGATGCATATAACTGTGGCGCGTCATCATTTTCTTTTTCTTCAAACTGATGACGGGATATAGGAGGAGGTTAAAATGGCTTTTGCTTAAAAATAGTTCTGACATGAAATGTAAATGTTTCTATTGCTCAACAGATATCACAGAAGAGAGTAGTGGCAACTTTCAATGTGCATCATGTCACAGACCGACTCATTTGGAATGCTTACGTACAGAATCTGAAGTTTTACAAAAACAACTCATAGAACAAAAAACGACAAATGAAATATGCGATCCATGTAGGTGTAACTAATTAGTTGTATAAAATGTAGCTTTTTTTTATTGCTAGGCTTAGAAACTCAGTTCTCGACAATGTAACTTTCATAAATAGATATTTATTATACAAGTGTGGAATGTGCGAGATTAGGCACGCAAGAAAAAGTTTACCCCCGAGCTCGCAGAGCGAGGGGGTAATTTTCTTAAGTGCCTAAGAAGCAATTCCACACGCGTGTAATATAATATTTTATCCAAAATCGCGTGTAATTAAATTAAAAACATTAAAATAAAATTTATAAATTTTTGACCAAAATGTATTGCAAGAGAGCTGCGGGATGCTTGCTATAGTAAAATTTTGTTTTCGTAATCAATTTGTGAAAAACCGTGAAAAACGGTGCAGAACTTTGAGATGGATGAAAACGAGACAGTACCGCCTGAAATTCTGCGTGAGGCTGAAGAAGCTTCATTACATTTAATACCCTTCAAGTCGAAAGAGGTGTACGACAAAGAGTACAAAAATTTCAACGATTGGAGAGAAGAAAGAGGAGTGGGAGTGTCAGTGAAGATGTTCTCCTGTCATATTTCTTCAATGCCCGAAATAAAAGTTTATACAAATATTGCCATTTCTCGATATGCCAAACTCATTGCATATTTGAAAAATGAATCCCGGGGTTATAAACCAAAAAAGGCGAAAGTCTTAGAAAGGCACCATATTGAACAGTTTTTGAAAGAAGCTCCGGATTCTGACTATTTAATGAAGAAGGTAATTTATATACATAAAGTTTATTAAAAGAGGTTTAAGTGACAATTTTCTAGGTAGCTCTCTTGATGGGTATTGCCGGTGCGACTCGATGCAACGAGTTAACAAATTTAAGTATTGACGACATAGAATACAAAGGATCGTATTTGCTTGTGAAAATAGCCGACACCAAGACATACGTCCCACGAAGTTTTAGTGTAATTTCAGAAGGATACCCTGTAAATCCGCTTGAATTATATAGAAAGTATGTGGCTTTGCGACCTGCCACTACCTGTCATCGGAGATTATTCGTTAAATACTCAGCAGGAAATTGCACAAGACAACCTGTGGGTATAAACACACTTTCGAGAATACCTGCACACATTGCATCATATTTAAAGTTGCCTGAATCTGAACGGTATACTGGTCACAGTCTAAGACGTTCATCTGCCACATTGTTAGCAAACGGTGGAGGCGATTTGTTAAGCGTGAAAAGATTAGGTTGGTGGAGATCGTCGCAAACGGTCGAAGGATACATTGAAGATAGTGTTAGTACTAAAATAGCAACAGCCAAACGCATCCAAGGGGCACTAAATGAAGAACTATAAAATCTACCTTCAACATCATCTTCTCCACATCTAAACGTCGAAAAAAGCTTCGATGTAGTTGCAAACTCTTCTAGTTCTTCAACGCTATGTTTTAACATAAATGTTAATGTTCAGTTACAAAAATAAATAATTTGAAGTGTTTTTAGTGTTGAGTACATTATTTTATTAAAAATATTACAATTTGATAATTGTTCCGTGAGTCTTACTTTTTCTCTCACTAGTGGGTAATGTTCAACATTCCATGCTTCAAATCACCATAGTAATTCACTAATTATTCACGATTTTGGATAAATTTCTTTACGATGAAACGTACGTTATTCTGTCAGACTAAATGACAATAAACTAACTAAATTACTCACAAACAAAACTAGGCCCCGTGATTGGGCGCCAGTGAAACGTCGCTTTTTTCACCAAGATAAAACAACAAAAAAAATAACTATAAAAGCTATAAAAATACATCATACTTACTGTAACTGAAAACTCAAAAAATATCTGCCACAGCTTGAGATTTAAACTCTCTCTTTACAAATTGATTAATCAAGTCGTAGGTATTGGTTCCACAGCTGTATAAATTGTGAAAAGGAATAGATAAGGGTTCAACACAAATAAAAACATAAAAGGGCGCCATCTGGTTCTGAGCTTAGTTAATGATTTATTAACCATTCAAAGATGTTGATTGAATAAGCATTAAAATTTATTAAATTCATTAACCAGAAAATGAATGGAATATTTAGTTGAAACAAAAAATTTTTTGTTTATTTACAATTGTTGAAGAAATGAACTTAAGCATTCATAACCAATATGGTTCCGTTTTGTAGATCCATCAGTTTTGCAATAATAACATTTATTAACAAAAGAATGGGTAAAATACACATACAAAGATAAACAAATAAAACACACCTTGTATATTTATTACTAATCCAATCTAAATTTATTGGATTATAATTATGTCCAAAAGTTAATCAATAAAAAATTCACCAAGAACATTTCGTTTAATAAAGAAAACAAACAGGAAAACTTATTGGATTGACCACAAAATTGTTCAAAACACATACTACCAATATTAGAAATTTACATTGACAGATCATGATCGCAAAATATTTCAAAAGAATCGATTAGATCAACCATAAAAATTATTCAAAACAATTTAATTTAAATATTAACCTTTGTATTGACTGGTCTTTTTCTGGACAAAAATTTATACACAAATATCTAAATGAGATTAGACAAATTAAATCAATTCGACAGTATCAATACAAATGATTTGTAATTACATTAAAGTTTAAAGCTTTTTAACAACTGACGAGAGTTCTATTGATAATAGAATTTAATGAGCAAACATTTATAATGAACTTCTATTAGAAACAATAACAAAAATGACTGCAAATTCAAGCAAGAAATTTATCTAAATGAATAACACTAAGAACAATAGTCACAATACCTTTTATTTTTGGTAAGTCACAAACCAAAATCAACGATAAACTGCATAAAATTTGACGACAACGTCACAGCAACTGGAAACTGGAAGATTGGGAATTTTCTTTCATACATTAAAGATGTACGAGATAACCCTCGTAGAAACTGGATATGGCGAATTATAATTTGCAAATTCACCCCAAACGGCAGTAACAATATGCAACCAAAGAGTTCCATAAAAGATTTGGCTATTAGTAGTTTTGATAACCATTTTATAATTTCATTGTTTTCAATAAAACAATACACATAAACATTAATTCTGAACTGAATTTAGAAGGCACACAGCACGAATTATTATTTAACCGAAATTTCGATTACAGAGAAAGCGTCTGTAATTATTAACTTATTTCTGTACAATAATTATTTAGACGAGAGTACGGTACTGTATACTGTCATAACATATGTTACACAGTAATAAGGGAAACTGAATTTCCCACTTTTCTGAAGCACAAACGTCCGCGAAAATATTTAACGGAATAACTGTAACTTTTGTTAACCACGAATTATTGGTTAATTTCCGAACACTGATTTAAACGAGAACTATTACTTGTTGATTTTAATTAAATGCACCGACCATCCGAAAGTCGGTACTTGTTCAAACAATATGAAAAACTGAATTTAGAGTTTTCTTTCAAACTCCATTTTACTACAACAAAATGGCATTTTTAACGCAAGATCGAACGTACGCTCTCGGCGTGTGATTTTGGAAGACAGCCCTCTCAACATCATCTCGCCTTTTTATTAACTCTGCTCAACGTTGCTCCGCGTATTAACATCTGTTTTTAGGCGGCAAGGGCGCTTGTTGCTTGCCCTACTATAGAATTTTAGACCTTACGTGTAAAAAATAGTACCAAAATTCTGCCCGCCAAACGTGTGGAATGCTACTGCTGTCGAGACGAGAATTTCTACGCCGCATTGACTTAAAATTTAAAACGCAACTAACAGACAAAGGAAAGTGCATTTACCAATCGTATACACTCAAAATATTTACCGAAACATTTCTATAAATGAGATGACGAAGCGCTTCTCATGGTTTCTTTTCAAGGTTTCTTTTTGAAGAAATTGATATTATTTTTAAAATGCCAGGTCGCAAGATACGAAAAACGACATCAATATGACGTTACATTATTTCATTATAGCAAATATTCAACATTCCCTTCCTATAAATGCTTTCTGTAGGAAATGTTTGCCTGATGAACTGCATATTTAAATAAAGCGATATCTACAGGACCGAACTTAAGATTTTTATCAAGAATTAATACAAAATTCTATATACTAAATGCCGGTGGAAAATGTACCCGTTACAACTTACACCTCGTTTGCTTGCACCATGTCTAAATAACAATTAATGCATTCTCGACGAAATACTACAATCGAGATTTCGTTTTACACCGACTGTTAGTTCAAAGAACAAGATTTCCACTCCCAAGCGAGGATCGTAAATCTATGAGGAACTGGAAGATTTTGTAGTTTGTGAACCGGAATTGTTTTGCGTATGTTAGAAGTTGGCTAAATGTCTCCTTCAACGATAAATTAATTTTCGTAATATTTAAGGGCCGATTTTCTCCACAAACTGGTTTCGTAAGTCTATGAGGAAGTAATAGATTATGTAGTTTGTGAACAAGAGTTGTTTTGCATGCATTAGAAGTTGGCTAAATATTTCCTTTAATGTTAAATTATTTTTTTTAATGTTTGGGGGTTGATTTCCACTCCCAAGGGAGGGTTGTAAATCTACGAGGAAGTGGTAGAATATGTAGTTTGTAAAGAGAAATTTTTTTTAATAGGTAAGAAGTTGACTAAACATTTCCTTCAATGTAAAATTAATTCTTTTAATAATTGGGGGCCGATTTCTATCTTCAAGGGGGGGTCGCAAGTCAATGAGGAAGTGGTAGTTTATGTAGTTTGTAAAGAGGAATTGTTTTGAGTATGTTAGAAGTTGCCTAAACATTTCCTTCAATGTCACCTTAATTTTAATATTTGTTGGTTGATTTCAACCCTGAAGGAGGGTGGTAAGTTCATGAGAAAGTAACTAACTATGTAGTTTGTGAATAAGAATTGTTTTGCTGAGAGCAGAAGTTTTATGAAATAGTGAAATAAGGTAAATAGAGCAAAGTGGCGTTCGTCCAAAGCCGAATGGCTTTTTCCGTAAAATTATCTGCTAGGTTTTGGCTGCGAAGTTCACACCGGTTTTTAAATATTTCTGTTATGCTACAGTTTTTAATTCTTTACTGTTTTTGGTTAATTAGTTGGAAAGTAAGGTGGGCGTTTATGTTTTAGTGCGTTTTCAATGAACTTAAAAGTTCGTTACTAAAATCTATAAGAAATCCGTCTGCCGCTGAGGTTTTTCGGAATTTTAAAATTTGAATTTAGATGAGATGTATGAGATGTATTGAGAAAAAGATGTATTGATACTAACTTCCTATCTTATAAGGGACACCCTTAAAATGGTTGTCGACGTACAAATTAGATAAATTACTATAAAGAAAAAGTGTTTGCTTCTAAGCTCGTTCTGTTAATGCAGCTTGCACATTCTCTGTTTCATTGTAGAAACAAGCGATTAACATTTTTAGATGTTTTGAAAACCACAAATTTATCATTTTCCTCCGCATGGTTGGTACTGTGATGTAAAAGTGCTAGAACAGCGTTCAGAAATAATAATGCTTACTTAACTGAAACTTATATTACAACTTCATTTTACACAATTGTTTTACATTTTATTGAGACGCGCCAATAAACACAGATGGCGTTGTACAACAGCAAACTGCACTGTAAAAAATGAGGTAAAATTTACCTTGGGAAAGAACCAACTTTCCTCTCTACTTGCGGTATTTTTACTCTAAAATTCTACTTTACCTATACGTTAATAGTGGTTCTATTTGTAGTAAAATGGTCTTTAATTGTGTAAAATTACACAATTGTAAGTAATTCTACTACATTTAACTGGTTAAAATCGCTACCCATAATATAAATTTACATAACTCAGAAAATTTTTCCTTGCAAATATATAATTGCTCAACAACTTGATTCATTTTTAGTATATCTTGCTTTGAAGGACTTGACTACATAAAGTAACTCGCATTTTAGGCAGTCTTCTTTAAAAAAATAGGACCTTTGGCAGAAGCTATTCTTGAATATCTTTTTTTAGTGTTGAACTGTTGGGAATTTGTTCTGACTTTTCTGCTATGATAGCAGGCATTGTTCATTACCACATCAGTTTTTTCTGGCAGGTTGGTTTGAAAATAATTAAATTTTTTAATTATGCTCATCGGCAGACATAGACTATGAAAAGGTCAATGGCCAAAAGTATGATCCAATTAGGTCAAAATTTAGCAAATAACGGAACAAATTAATAGGAGGCTGACAATTTGCACTATAGATGTTGGCGAAAACATATTGTTTAAGAAATTGATGAGTCCCGAGTTGAATAAGTTGTGCTTAAAAGATGACGGGTTAAATGAAGAATAACGGAAAATATTTATAGGTAGCTGAAGTAGTAGTATAGCAGTAGCATAGATGTTAATTGTACTTAACATTGCCAAACCACTGAAGTAGATACATACTTGTGTGTGATATAGAGCGGTTATTTTTAACGACAACCACAGAAAGATGCTTATGTGATTGTCGTGACCAACTGCTTAACGTGCCCATCTGAAAGCACGGCGTAATTTTTAATAAACGTGTAAAAATCAGTAATATAAAAGTTTTCCCTTTTACGAACTGGTAATACATTATATAGTACTACTATTTTAATTTCTTAAAAAGATAGAAGACTCAAGACAGCTTATGGTGAAGTTTTTATTTAAAACACACAAGAAACCTAGAACTATTTAATTAATTTATTAAAGGTGAACAGAACTAATTATGTACAATAATAAACGCTATCTTATAATTTACTAGGGGTACTAATTTATTTAAATCTATTACTTAAGTACTTAATTATTAACATGATAATATATAAATTAAAATATACCATTGACATATACACATATACAAAATATACATATAGACTACTGTCTAAATATTCAATACTAAGTTCCCATATCATATATACAGGTGTCGATATACAGTGTGTAGCTAAATGTGTGATATTTATTAGAATAATGAAAACAGTTTAAATAAAGGTGTCCAAAGATTCGCCGTTTTAGAGATACAGGATTGCAAAGAATGGTGGGAATCTTCTATTCTTTTAACACATTGAAAGATGTTTGCTGATACACCATAAAGTTTTGTGCATAATTTTACTTATTTATTTTTCTTATTTTCGGAATCCACGTATTATTAGAGAAAACCGTATATCATATGTCTTCGTAGAAAGCTTATACTTTTCAAATTTTATTTATTTACTTTATTTTTTGTCCTAAGCCTTTGACCTGACCCTGACTTTATTAGGATCGATTTTTTTTATTGATCTTGTCAGTAACGCAGTGTGTTGGTTCATTGGCAACAAGGTGACATGTTTCGTACGTTTTCCGATGTTCTAAAAACGTTTTTTATTATAAAAATGGAAAGTTTAGAGAGCAGTCATATTGTCGACAGTTGCAGGAACATGAGGATGAAGTCTATGAATGCGCCGATAAAGAAGAATCTAATTTTCTTTAATATTCTTTTATATATTTGATTAAAAAGCTATGTTTAAAAAAAAAATTTCTTTAAAATGTTCGTCTTCAAAGCCAAGCTTTTTAAAAAACTTATTTTATTTTGTCTAAAAAGCTAATTTTCGTTTAACGTTTGATGTTTAACTTATGAGTTATGACTTAAAAGTGAAACTTCTTTAAAATTATTAAGTTTGCCATATAAGACCCAGTTTCTTTAAAAAAATTAATATGTTTAACTTAGAAACTAGCTTTTTATAAAAAAATATAATGTTCGGTGTACGTGTAACGTGTAATAACACACACACACACACAAACACACACACACACACACACACACCCACACACACACACACACACTTCTTCCATACGCATTTTTTTGCTACATTGCTAAAATCTTTTCCTCATATTTCTCATATTACCTTTAATATTTAACTGAGTTTTTCCACGTAAAATTGATCAACAACCCAGAACAGTTTTTGACCTAGTAATTTTACCAGAACGGAAAATCTAGATACGAATGTATTTAAATCAAAATTTAAAATGGCCGATCCAATAGAGCCGCTAGAATCAGAAAATTGGTTTAAATGTTCGAAAAGTGCATTAAAAATCAATACCAAGATAGGGAATCCAATACTGTGGCATAAATTTAGGAAGTTCTATGTTTTTATATCAAATGATTTGAGACTTTCTATATAAAGTCTGTCATCAAAATATTACATTTAAAAATATTATATAACAAAAATTGTTGAAAATCACTTGGCACTTGGCTACCTGCCTGGTTCGGAAGCCGCTGATTATACAAATATGGAATAAAAATTTGGAAATGATAACGGTGAATGTTATATAATAATGATTATAATAATTGCTACAACCCTTAGCCTGGAAACCAGGCCCCAGAAGCTATAAGCTTGTGCGGGAGGGAGAGGACGATTATTATTATTACGTAGGTCCTAAATGCGGCTGCAGCCGACTTACAGATGGAACAGCGTAAATCCCACATTTGTGTCACAGCTAAGGAAAACTGCAGAAAACCTTAACCAGATCTGCCGGCACCGAGAATCGACCGCGGGCCGCTTGGGTGAAAGTCCAGCACTCTAGACAGTACACTACCAAGGCTGTTTTGAATACCAAGTTATGTTAAAAATAATGTTATTTCAAAAAATTAAAATACTTTCTGCGTTTAAGATCGAGACTATATATGATTTATTTAATCTCTGAATTCTTAAAAAAAATGTAATTGTTGTTTTGTTATTTGTTACTAATCAGTAATCGTTTGAATAACCTTTTTGTATATCTTGAATCGATCTAGCCTATTAAATCTTATTGTTAAGTATAAAGTCAGAGCATGCTTTGACTACTTATGTTCATTTTCTATACTGTACTGTACTGTAATATACGTCAATATTTGACAAATTTTTCTTAGTTCATGTCTAAAAAGTCTAAAAGGTGTATTGGGATGAATAGAATATAAAAAAAATTATAGCACTTATATATTATGAGATAAAACCTGAAAACTTATAATTATAAGACTATCTCTTATGGCTAATTTCTCAAGAAAACCCTACAGGGGTATGATTACTGTTTGTTTTGAGATGTTCTTTAATACATTTTTCGATTATTTTGTCATTCTTCTAACCTCGATATTAGATCAGCCATTTTGAATTTTGGAAACTGCCATACAGCATTTGAAAGCCTATATCAGCATGTAAATTTTGTGCCCTGACAAAAATAAACAAAAAAATCGTTCTGGTCAGGAGGTGGCCGATTTCACACGAAATAACTTCTACTTAGAACTATGGATTACTTATCTACTTATAATTACAGATGGGAAACTAAGAATTGCGACGCAATTTTCATTTTATTGAAAACCACCGAAATAGTTTATAATATATTATGAAATGTAGTTATTATAATTAATAATTACAAGTTTATATCACATTCTACTTGGATACAGTCAATAAATTATTTTACTGTATCCAAGCACAATGTGATATAAACTTGTAATTATTAATTTCATTCTGAAGATGGTATTAAAAAAATAAACATACCGAAACGTATAGGAAACTAATTTTATTATTTTTAATTGACCGAATCCCATAAATTATTAACATACATATATATATATATATATATATATATATATATATATATATATATATATATATATATATATATATATATATATATATATATATATATTGCTGTTATATTGGTTAATTAAAAATAATAAATTATTTTTAAAAATTTTATTACATATTTTGAAACTGTGAATAATTGCCGTTCGATCGTAGATAATTACTTTATAATTAAATTAATTTTTAAAATGACTGTGAACTTTGGAAATGCTTTTCAACTTCCCTCTTTTATAAATTCTAATATGATTTGAAATTACCTTTTAATAGATTTAATAATGCAATGGTTATATAAAATTAATGTTACGTTAGTTCTTGATTAACTCAAGTTTACGTAAGAGAGTTGGGCGCCAGTTAAATAACTTAAATTAACAGAATTATAATATAATAAAGACTCATCTCAGGGTGAATGTGGTTTCTTGTGGTATTAAAAATATACAAATTGAAATTTGAAATTACTTTTAAAATTGAAATCTTAATTAATTTTAACTATTACTAAATTGTTCAAATCACTTTACTACAATTTACAAACGATAGTCTTTTCTTCAGCAATGCCAATACAAAAAGGAATAACTTCCTACCTTTTTATAATATTTATTCTTTCCTTTTTCTATAGATGTCCTCTTTCCCAAACCATTGGCAGAGTAGATCACTTTATGTTGACCCAGGGCTGGTCTCCAATTCCGGTTAACTTTCTTCCTTTTCCATGGATTTCCCATATAATATCATCCAAAACTTGATTTTGGTAACTCACTTTTGTTTATTAATTACGGGTACAATTTCCCTTTTTCGTAGAATACTTATAATTGTTTTTGTGTTTAATTAAATAAAACACCCGTTTATGGTTTTAACGTAGATTTATTATTTTGCTTAACTTTAGCAAGTAATTTATCTTAAATGTGGTTCTTTATAATCATATACACTTTTACAATTTATATTTTTTTCACCTTCGCCGTATTCAAATCACCAACTAACTTAACTTGTCTATTTAATTCTAGACTATTTAAATTTTTATAATATTATCAGCCACGACTTTACTTTGTCGCTTGATTTACTATAATATCTTTACTCTTTCGTCGTTTAACAGTCAGTGCTCTTTTATCTTACACGACTTTACACCGTCGCTTTCTATCAGTAAGTGTCTATACTCTTTCGTCGTTTAACAGTAAGTGTCTATTTACATATTTACTATATTCTCTTACACGACTTTACTGCGTCGCTTTATGTCAGGAAGTCATCATTTACATTTTACTATTGTCTTTTAACACGACTTTACTGCGTCGCTTTATATTACTGACTGCCTTAAACTTATGATTTTCTAAACTTATATACTATTTGCTATTTACATAATCGCGTTACCTAATTTGACGTCACCTTATCATCTAATACAATGACCGCACTATTTACAACATAAAATACATAATAGCAGATTATTACTCTTTATAAAAGTGACACATCTATTACAGATTAATTACACAATACTTTTACGCAATAATAACGATCTATTTACATTAACAAAAACCTTAAAGAATCACATAACCCGTCGATATTACTCATTTGAAAGTATACATAATTGAATTACATCATAACAAACACTTGCGAACAACTGGATGTTACGTATACTTAAGTAATCGGTGAGTAAGCTATTTGATAATAAATAAAGAAACATGTATTATTTAACCTTATTAAAAAGTATACACATTGATTGTATAATCAATGACACACCATAAAATACCTCAAATTTATTTTTAACTGGAAAAGTTGATAAAAATATTTCAAAAGTGTTAGTATTTAGCAAAGATTTTAGATTTTTACAAAATTTTCAAAATTTTCCAAAATTTTGAAACTACCATCCACAGCATTTATCCCCTCCTGTTTCAAATAAAATTGAAAAAAGCAATTTTACTTTTAAACACAATACATGTTAAATAACAAATGTTAAACTAGTTTTATTTTTAAACACCAATATTTTTTTGTATTTTAATCTTTTATCCTATTAAACTTGCCCTATTCTAAATCTGCTAACTAAACTATCTACAATATTTACAATAATTACATCTTATCAATCCTCATCTATTCATCTAATTATTTCATAATTCTTTTGCAATGTATCATAATCATTCTATTTCCTACATCATTTTTATTAATAATCGCTCTTTATTAATTTACTAATCTTTTTGCTTATCATATAATAATATATTTCAATCATAGTTTTTTATTTTATCTATACCACAATTCTACTTTTGTTTTCATTTTCAAAATACTTTTAAACTAATCATTATCAATCAATCTATATTCACCTTCATAATCTCTTATCTTCTCATCTTTCCATAATTTTTAATTTTTCTAAAATCAATATTCATTACACCTTTATATCCTATCATTATTTTCTTCTTTCATTCATAATTTTATTTTAATATCATTTCCTAATCCCTATTTTCCCCTATAATCATTTCATTTTTCATCTAAACTTTAATTTTCAATTTATTCATACACTTTCCCTCTTTCATTTTTAATAACATAATACATAAGTCCTAATTGAGTATAAAATTTCATAAGCCTGTTTATTATATAAAGTCAAATCAGTTATATAAAGTCTGAATCAATTTAAAATTACGTCATATCTGGGTTTCTTGTCACAAATGGTTATGTAAGTTCTAATTAAATAATTATTCTACAAAGATCTTTATTTCTTTCTTCTGCTTTTATAATTCGTTAGATGAAAATTACTAATTGGTAAAATTTGCTTTTTCCAGAGTTTATTTACAATCCTACTATTTTTCCCTCTTCCTCTATCAAACTTCCTATTTTTCTTCATAATTTTAAAATTACTAATCATGATTTTATTACGTTTATTTTTCTTTTCTTTGTATTTTAAATTTACCCTTTTACTCCTAATTTGTTTACCCATAACAACCTTTT
This sequence comes from Agrypnus murinus, assembly GCA_929113105.1. NCBI lineage: Eukaryota > Metazoa > Arthropoda > Insecta > Coleoptera > Elateridae > Agrypnus > Agrypnus murinus. The sequence goes on along the minus strand of OV816023.1, from coordinate 2,451,609 downwards.
TCTTACCTTTTTTACTATAATCTACCTTTCCTAATTCTTTTAAATTTTTCACTTTCTTTTTGTTTGTTAATTTCACTTCTTTATCATTAATATGTTTAACTACAACAGCCTCCTTCTTAGATTTTTTTTTACATTCTAATTTGTCAATCACTATTTCCTCCTTTATAATTTCCTTATTGGTATTATTTACTACATCTATCTTTCCTAATTTTATTGAATTTATTAATAGTCTTTTGTCTTTTGGTTCCGTACCACCACCCTTAGGAAAATGAAAATATACTTGTGGTTGTATCTGATTGTGGTGAGTAGTGGTACAAGCAATTAAAAATTTTCTTCATCGTGTTGCGATTGCTTTTCCTTAAAACTTACAAATTTTTCCTTTGTAGGACTATATAAACGACTAGGCATGTTACGTGATACCTCTCGCTCCGTATTATATTTACTACAGTTACCCTCCTTACTATTCCTACCGTATCTATCATCCCTTCCGTGCTCCTGCTCTATTTTATCATGTTTCTCATATTTTCTATACTCATCCCGTTCATCACATCTATTATCACTAACTGGATTTCTAACATTTCCCCGATAATTATCCCTATTTCTATATGAAAAACTAGAGTTAGACTGTGTAAAATTCACATTTCTCATACCAGGCCTCGTTGAATCTCTTTTAAGATTTTCTAGTACGTCAAAGTTTTTAAGTATTTGTAAAAATCGCTCAAACTCTTTTATATCATCCGTGTAGACTTTCTCCAAAATAGGCCTATCAAAATGTTTAGCTAATTGTTTAATTACAACCGCCTCTTCTATCGGATTGTCTAATTGGTTAATCATAAACATTTTATTCAAGGCATAGTTTTCCCTTGTAGTCCCTTGAAGAGGGTTAAACCTTCCAAATGTTAAGTTTTCTACTACTTTTTCTTGTTCCGATAGACCCCAATACTGTGTCAAAAATAATCTTTCGAAATCTTCAAAATTAAGGATTTTGTTTTCATTTATTGAAAACCATTTTTCTGCTTCTCCTTTCATCAATCCACGAATAATTGATAATTCGTAATCAAAATTATATGATTGTTTAAGACTTATTTTCACATTACCCAAATAAGATTTTATATTCTTTATAAAGGTCTTGGGATTCATTCTCTTATCCCCATAAAATTTGGTAATATTTTGTTCACTCAAAGATGGTAACAAAATAGGTGCGAATGAAGGTTGTCCTAAACTTGATTCAGTATGGATATTTTTTAATTCATTAACCTGAACAGTAATTTGTTTTAAATCCTCTTCTATACATTCGGATCTTTGAATACAATTTCCTTGAACTTCGCCTATCTTATTTTTAAAATATATTAAATGAGTATCTTGAATTCCTTTTACTTTTGTTATTTCTTGTGAAAAGGATTCATGTTTTTGTTCTAATTCTGTAAATTTCTTTTCATTGTCTATCTTCAATGCTTCTACTTTACTATTCATCTCTTTTGTAATCGCCTCAATATCATCTTTCAATTCTTGTTTTATTTCCTTTATATCATTTTTAATTTCTTGTTTCATTGTTTCTGATTGAATTCTCATTTCTTCTTTCATTTCTTTCATGTCTTCTGACTGTTTATCAAATTTTGTATTCAATTCCACAGATTGTTTGTCTAATTTATTACTAAATTCTTTCATTTCTTTATTACGTTCCTCTTTATCTTGTTCCCTTTCTTTTTTTCTTTGTTCAGTTTGATTCATTAATAGTTCCATAATTTTCGAAAGTGTAGGTTCTGTTGTTTTGCCTTCTTCACCGTTCCCCTCCATTATGGAAATCGTTAAAACTTTCTGTTTCTCAGAAACTATTAATTCTTTATCTATACACCTCTTTTTCACTACTAAATTACTTTCTTTCGCAGAATATATATTTTTAACTGACGTCATACATTAACCACTAAAAATCTTCTCAATATCTTTTAAATATCCTAGTATTAGCTGTAATATGCTAATTTCCTAATATTATGTTAAATTAATAATTTCCTACCGTATGCCTTAATATGCCTACAATTATGCTATTATAAGCCTAATAATTTAATATAATCGTAATAAGCCAACTATTACTATAAGCAAAATAACCTACAAAAACTAAATAATCTCAAAAGCCAAATAATCTATTAAAAGCTACTATACGCCTACTATTTTTCAAAAGATTATATAAACCACAAATGGTTATATGTACCACAAAAGGCTATATGTACCACAAAAGTCCCACGTTGTCGGTCGCCATATATTAAATGCTGTAATATCTCATTTAAAAAAAATATAGTATTTTGCCCCACATTAACAAATGCCCCGCGTTGACAGCGTCATATATAAATGCAGTGATATTGGATAATTAAAAATAATAAATTATTTTTAAAAATTTTATTACATATTTTGAAACTGTGAATAATTGCCGTTCGATCGTAGATAATTACTTTATAATTAAATTAATTTTTAAAATGACTGTGAACTTTGGAAATGCTTTTCAACTTCCCTCTTTTATAAATTCTAATATGATTTGAAATTACCTTTTAATAGATTTAATAATGCAATGGTTATATAAAATTAATGTTACGTTAGTTCTTGATTAACTCAAGTTTACGTAAGAGAGTTGGGCGCCAGTTAAATAACTTAAATTAACAGAATTATAATATAATAAAGACTCATCTCAGGGTGAATGTGGTTTCTTGTGGTATTAAAAATATACAAATTGAAATTTGAAATTACTTTTAAAATTGAAATCTTAATTAATTTTAACTATTACTAAATTGTTCAAATCACTTTACTACAATTTACAAACGATAGTCTTTTCTTCAGCAATGCCAATACAAAAAGGAATAACTTCCTACCTTTTTATAATATTTATTCTTTCCTTTTTCTATAGATGTCCTCTTTCCCAAACCATTGGCAGAGTAGATCACTTTATGTTGACCCAGGGCTGGTCTCCAATTCCGGTTAACTTTCTTCCTTTTCCATGGATTTCCCATATAATATCATCCAAAACTTGATTTTGGTAACTCACTTTTGTTTATTAATTACGGGTACAATTTCCCTTTTTCGTAGAATACTTATAATTGTTTTTGTGTTTAATTAAATAAAACACCCGTTTATGGTTTTAACGTAGATTTATTATCTTGCTTAACTTTAGCAAGTAATTTATCTTAAATGTGGTTCTTTATAATCATATACACTTTTACAATTTATATTTTTTTCACCTTCGCCGTATTCAAATCACCAACTAACTTAACTTGTCTATTTAATTCTAGACTATTTAAATTTTTATAATATTATCAGCCACGACTTTACTTTGTCGCTTGATTTACTATAATATCTTTACTCTTTCGTCGTTTAACAGTCAGTGCTCTTTTATCTTACACGACTTTACACCGTCGCTTTCTATCAGTAAGTGTCTATACTCTTTCGTCGTTTAACAGTAAGTGTCTATTTACATATTTACTATATTCTCTTACACGACTTTACTGCGTCGCTTTATGTCAGGAAGTCATCATTTACATTTTACTATTGTCTTTTAACACGACTTTACTGCGTCGCTTTATATTACTGACTGCCTTAAACTTATGATTTTCTAAACTTATATACTATTTGCTATTTACATAATCGCGTTACCTAATTTGACGTCACCTTATCATCTAATACAATGACCGCACTATTTACAACATAAAATACATAATAGCAGATTATTACTCTTTATAAAAGTGACACATCTATTACAGATTAATTACACAATACTTTTACGCAATAATAACGATCTATTTACATTAACAAAAACCTTAAAGAATCACATAACCCGTCGATATTACTCATTTGAAAGTATACATAATTGAATTACATCATAACAAACACTTGCGAACAACTGGATGTTACGTATACTTAAGTAATCGGTGAGTAAGCTATTTGATAATAAATAAAGAAACATGTATTATTTAACCTTATTAAAAAGTATACACATTGATTGTATAATCAATGACACACCATAAAATACCTCAAATTTATTTTTAACTGGAAAAGTTGATAAAAATATTTCAAAAGTGTTAGTATTTAGCAAAGATTTTAGATTTTTACAAAATTTTCAAAATTTTCCAAAATTTTGAAACTACCATCCACAGCATTTATCCCCTCCTGTTTCAAATAAAATTGAAAAAAGCAATTTTACTTTTAAACACAATACATGTTAAATAACAAATGTTAAACTAGTTTTATTTTTAAACACCAATATTTTTTTGTATTTTAATCTTTTATCCTATTAAACTTGCCCTATTCTAAATCTGCTAACTAAACTATCTACAATATTTACAATAATTACATCTTATCAATCCTCATCTATTCATCTAATTATTTCATAATTCTTTTGCAATGTATCATAATCATTCTATTTCCTACATCATTTTTATTAATAATCGCTCTTTATTAATTTACTAATCTTTTTGCTTATCATATAATAATATATTTCAATCATAGTTTTTTATTTTATCTATACCACAATTCTACTTTTGTTTTCATTTTCAAAATACTTTTAAACTAATCATTATCAATCAATCTATATTCACCTTCATAATCTCTTATCTTCTCATCTTTCCATAATTTTTAATTTTTCTAAAATCAATATTCATTACACCTTTATATCCTATCATTATTTTCTTCTTTCATTCATAATTTTATTTTAATATCATTTCCTAATCCCTATTTTCCCCTATAATCATTTCATTTTTCATCTAAACTTTAATTTTCAATTTATTCATACACTTTCCCTCTTTCATTTTTAATAACATAATACATAAGTCCTAATTGAGTATAAAATTTCATAAGCCTGTTTATTATATAAAGTCAAATCAGTTATATAAAGTCTGAATCAATTTAAAATTACGTCATATCTGGGTTTCTTGTCACAAATGGTTATGTAAGTTCTAATTAAATAATTATTCTACAAAGATCTTTATTTCTTTCTTCTGCTTTTATAATTCGTTAGATGAAAATTACTAATTGGTAAAATTTGCTTTTTCCAGAGTTTATTTACAATCCTACTATTTTTCCCTCTTCCTCTATCAAACTTCCTATTTTTCTTCATAATTTTAAAATTACTAATCATGATTTTATTACGTTTATTTTTCTTTTCTTTGTATTTTAAATTTACCCTTTTACTCCTAATTTGTTTACCCATAACAACCTTTTTCTTACCTTTTTTACTATAATCTACCTTTCCTAATTCTTTTAAATCTTTCACTTTCTTTTTGTTTGTTAATTTCACTTCTTTATCATTAATATGTTTAACTACAACAGCCTCCTTCTTAGATTTTTTTTTACATTCTAATTTGTCAATCACTATTTCCTCCTTTATAATTTCCTTATTGGTATTATTTACTACATCTATCTTTCCTAATTTTATTGAATTTATTAATAGTCTTTTGTCTTTTGGTTCCGTACCACCACCCTTAGGAAAATGAAAATATACTTGTGGTTGTATCTGATTGTGGTGAGTAGTGGTACAAGCAATTAAAAATTTTCTTCATCGTGTTGCGATTGCTTTTCCTTAAAACTTACAAATTTTTCCTTTGTAGGACTATATAAACGACTAGGCATGTTACGTGATACCTCTCGCTCCGTATTATATTTACTACAGTTACCCTCCTTACTATTCCTACCGTATCTATCATCCCTTCCGTGCTCCTGCTCTATTTTATCATGTTTCTCATATTTTCTATACTCATCCCGTTCATCACATCTATTATCACTAACTGGATTTCTAACATTTCCCCGATAATTATCCCTATTTCTATATGAAAAACTAGAGTTAGACTGTGTAAAATTCACATTTCTCATACCAGGCCTCGTTGAATCTCTTTTAAGATTTTCTAGTACGTCAAAGTTTTTAAGTATTTGTAAAAATCGCTCAAACTCTTTTATATCATCCGTGTAGACTTTCTCCAAAATAGGCCTATCAAAATGTTTAGCTAATTGTTTAATTACAACCGCCTCTTCTATCGGATTGTCTAATTGGTTAATCATAAACATTTTATTCAAGGCATAGTTTTCCCTTGTAGTCCCTTGAAGAGGGTTAAACCTTCCAAATGTTAAGTTTTCTACTACTTTTTCTTGTTCCGATAGACCCCAATACTGTGTCAAAAATAATCTTTCGAAATCTTCAAAATTAAGGATTTTGTTTTCATTTATTGAAAACCATTTTTCTGCTTCTCCTTTCATCAATCCACGAATAATTGATAATTCGTAATCAAAATTATATGATTGTTTAAGACTTATTTTCACATTACCCAAATAAGATTTTATATTCTTTATAAAGGTCTTGGGATGCATTCTCTTATCCCCATAAAATTTGGTAATATTTTGTTCACTCAAAGATGGTAACAAAATAGGTGCGAATGAAGGTTGTCCTAAACTTGATTCAGTATGGATATTTTTTAATTCATTAACCTGAACAGTAATTTGTTTTAAATCCTCTTCTATACATTCGGATCTTTGAATACAATTTCCTTGAACTTCGCCTATCTTATTTTTAAAATATATTAAATGAGTATCTTGAATTCCTTTTACTTTTGTTATTTCTTGTGAAAAGGATTCATGTTTTTGTTCTAATTCTGTAAATTTCTTTTCATTGTCTATCTTCAATGCTTCTACTTTACTATTCATCTCTTTTGTAATCGCCTCAATATCATCTTTCAATTCTTGTTTTATTTCCTTTATATCATTTTTAATTTCTTGTTTCATTGTTTCTGATTGAATTCTCATTTCTTCTTTCATTTCTTTCATGTCTTCTGACTGTTTATCAAATTTTGTATTCAATTCCACAGATTGTTTGTCTAATTTATTACTAAATTCTTTCATTTCTTTATTACGTTCCTCTTTATCTTGTTCCCTTTCTTTTTTTCTTTGTTCAGTTTGATTCATTAATAGTTCCATAATTTTCGAAAGTGTAGGTTCTGTTGTTTTGCCTTCTTCACCGTTCCCCTCCATTATGGAAATCGTTAAAACTTTCTGTTTCTCAGAAACTATTAATTCTTTATCTATACACCTCTTTTTCACTACTAAATTACTTTCTTTCGCAGAATATATATTTTTAACTGACGTCATACATTAACCACTAAAAATCTTCTCAATATCTTTTAAATATCCTAGTATTAGCTGTAATATGCTAATTTCCTAATATTATGTTAAATTAATAATTTCCTACCGTATGCCTTAATATGCCTACAATTATGCTATTATAAGCCTAATAATTTAATATAATCGTAATAAGCCAACTATTACTATAAGCAAAATAACCTACAAAAACTAAATAATCTCAAAAGCCAAATAATCTATTAAAAGCTACTATACGCCTACTATTTTTCAAAAGATTATATAAACCACAAATGGTTATATGTACCACAAAAGGCTATATGTACCACAAAAGTCCCACGTTGTCGGTCGCCATATATTAAATGCTGTAATATCTCATTTAAAAAAAATATAGTATTTTGCCCCACATTAACAAATGCCCCGCGTTGACAGCGTCATATATAAATGCAGTGATATTGGATAATTAAAAATAATAAATTATTTTTAAAAATTTTATTACATATTTTGAAACTGTGAATAATTGCCGTTCGATCGTAGATAATTACTTTATAATTAAATTAATTTTTAAAATGACTGTGAACTTTGGAAATGCTTTTCAACTTCCCTCTTTTATAAATTCTAATATGATTTGAAATTACCTTTTAATAGATTTAATAATGCAATGGTTATATAAAATTAATGTTACGTTAGTTCTTGATTAACTCAAGTTTACGTAAGAGAGTTGGGCGCCAGTTAAATAACTTAAATTAACAGAATTATAATATAATAAAGACTCATCTCAGGGTGAATGTGGTTTCTTGTGGTATTAAAAATATACAAATTGAAATTTGAAATTACTTTTAAAATTGAAATCTTAATTAATTTTAACTATTACTAAATTGTTCAAATCACTTTACTACAATTTACAAACGATAGTCTTTTCTTCAGCAATGCCAATACAAAAAGGAATAACTTCCTACCTTTTTATAATATTTATTCTTTCCTTTTTCTATAGATGTCCTCTTTCCCAAACCATTGGCAGAGTAGATCACTTTATGTTGACCCAGGGCTGGTCTCCAATTCCGGTTAACTTTCTTCCTTTTCCATGGATTTCCCATATAATATCATCCAAAACTTGATTTTGGTAACTCACTTTTGTTTATTAATTACGGGTACAATTTCCCTTTTTCGTAGAATACTTATAATTGTTTTTGTGTTTAATTAAATAAAACACCCGTTTATGGTTTTAACGTAGATTTATTATCTTGCTTAACTTTAGCAAGTAATTTATCTTAAATGTGGTTCTTTATAATCATATACACTTTTACAATTTATATTTTTTTCACCTTCGCCGTATTCAAATCACCAACTAACTTAACTTGTCTATTTAATTCTAGACTATTTAAATTTTTATAATATTATCAGCCACGACTTTACTTTGTCGCTTGATTTACTATAATATCTTTACTCTTTCGTCGTTTAACAGTCAGTGCTCTTTTATCTTACACGACTTTACACCGTCGCTTTCTATCAGTAAGTGTCTATACTCTTTCGTCGTTTAACAGTAAGTGTCTATTTACATATTTACTATATTCTCTTACACGACTTTACTGCGTCGCTTTATGTCAGGAAGTCATCATTTACATTTTACTATTGTCTTTTAACACGACTTTACTGCGTCGCTTTATATTACTGACTGCCTTAAACTTATGATTTTCTAAACTTATATACTATTTGCTATTTACATAATCGCGTTACCTAATTTGACGTCACCTTATCATCTAATACAATGACCGCACTATTTACAACATAAAATACATAATAGCAGATTATTACTCTTTATAAAAGTGACACATCTATTACAGATTAATTACACAATACTTTTACGCAATAATAACGATCTATTTACATTAACAAAAACCTTAAAGAATCACATAACCCGTCGATATTACTCATTTGAAAGTATACATAATTGAATTACATCATAACAAACACTTGCGAACAACTGGATGTTACGTATACTTAAGTAATCGGTGAGTAAGCTATTTGATAATAAATAAAGAAACATGTATTATTTAACCTTATTAAAAAGTATACACATTGATTGTATAATCAATGACACACCATAAAATACCTCAAATTTATTTTTAACTGGAAAAGTTGATAAAAATATTTCAAAAGTGTTAGTATTTAGCAAAGATTTTAGATTTTTACAAAATTTTCAAAATTTTCCAAAATTTTGAAACTACCATCCACAGCAATATATATATATATATATATATATATATATATATATATATATATATACATGCAGAAAGCACTGATACGCCTCCGAATATATGTCTGTTCATAGCGATCGCCTCCGATTTTGGAGGCGAAGTGGAAAAAACGGAGGCGAAAACGAATCCCCGTGTATATGTGGTTTAAAATGTTGGTAATCATGTATTACGCCGTTTCCCAAATTTTAGGTCGGAGTCGAAAAATACCTATTCACCCACTCATAGATACATTTTAGTACATCGTGTTATACCCTAGGCGGCGCTTTCGCTTTATACGAGATACGTCTTAGCCTAAGTAACAGCATTATACACCTCACTACATTTAACATGCGTTTTTTGTTCATATTAGCGGCAACACAGCTAGAGGCTAAACCTACCTATGTGTATCTTCAAGAAGTTGTTCTATTGTATACACTTCACCATGCGCTTTCAAATTTATTAAGAAACAGATTTTTCATAAGATCAACAAATTAAAATGAAACTAAAATTTTGTTACTAAAAGCTTTACAATTGGTTACTTGCATTATGTATGATTTGGGTAACTTATGTAAATATTAAAACATAGTTTTACACATAAAATTTGTTAAATATCATGAAAACTATCTGGTTACTATGTTACTAACCAACTTATTCATTAGAAAACTGAACATTTCAAAAATTCAATAACATTATTCTTAAGGCGATAAGTCACGTTTATCCCACATGAAACGATCATTACAAGGTGCGTACTGCGTCGCGACTACTTCTACTCACGTCGATATACGAGACATTAGAAGGAAATAGACTGAGTTATTTGTATTTTTATAAACCTGTAAATGTAGCAAAAAGAAAATGTTTATTAGAAAAAAAATTTAAGTCAGTTAGATAGTTAAAGGGTTATAGAATGTGTGAAACATGTTAAACTAAACAAATTTGTAATATTTGTGTAAATAAATGGCATTAAAAACAAAACTTCGTTACTGTACGTATTAAAACATTTAATCTCTAGACTAACTACATTTAATTAAATTAAATTAAAGTAAAAAGCTGCATTGCCCGTCTCAGTTCCCCTCAGTTATTAGGCTAATACACTATTTTTGTCGTATATTGTCGAATTCTAAATGTCTGTTACGATTTACAATCGCTCATATAAGATACAAATGCTAACGTCGCTCATTTCTCATAATAACATAGTTGGGCAACTGGTTAAACTTTTCGTATCTATTTCGTGGCCGGTGTGCGGGCTTCGGGCGCTCAGCTGCCTGTTGGAGTCGAGTGCCCTTCTCTGTTCGATTAGGTAACGCACGGTAGGATAAACAAAGAGAAATCTATTCTTTACTATAGATGTTTTTCTGAGAAATAGAATATGGAATACGTTAAGATAAATTAATTTCAAGTGAGGTAGTGTCTTATGCTCTTAATAGTTACCCAGACTATGTCACATATCTAAAAAGCATGTCACTATAGAAAACCCCTAATAGTAGTTATTTATGTACCAAGGGCGTTCGGATAAGGATAATGACAGGAGGGGACGATTTTGCAGCCCGAAGGATGGAAGTAGCCCGATGGGCATTACCATCTAGTAACGCTCGTGGTGCATACAAATTTTTTTTTCACGCGAATATATTGTACAAGTAGAAATAGTCATTTATGGTACAAGTGAGTTAAGTAAGATATTATCCACGAACGAAATTTTTCTGAGTGGATAATATCCTTAACTCACGTGTGCCATACTCAATTTTTTCCAACACCTCTTTACTTAAGTTTAAATATCGAATTTGCAATTTAATGTTAGTCTGTAGTTTTTGACAGTAATAAGTTTAATACTCTACCGCGATGACTGGATTTTAATAACATTATGCAATGTAGTCGGCAGTACGGAAGAGTGGTTATAGCGGATTTCTATCGCTTAACATAGTTAAGTCGAGTTTGTGGCGGTCAGTAGTTGGATGGGTAAACCACGAGCGCAGTGTACTTGCCTATATGACTCCGCTGCCTCGTCTCACGTACACATATCCACTCTGCGGCTCGGTGTGTCCGGTACTTCGACACCGAAAGGTATAAGAGGTTAAAGATTATGTATGTATGTATGTATGTATGTATGTATGTTATGCAATGTAAGCTGGTGATTGGTTGCTACGTATAATAGCAGCCAATCACCATTCTAATGTAAGTATATGTTTTTCTACCCACAAGTGAGTAAACATCAACTTTAATTGCTTGCAAACATCAAGTTTTAGCCCTCTTTATTTAGAGGTATTGGATAAATTAGCTGTTGATAATATTGTTGGCGTTGCCAAGGACGTTGTTTATATATTTATAAAGCTAGAAATTTTTTTGTTTGTCGGATGGTAACAACTTTTTATTAAATCTACAAAAGTCAAACAGAGATATGACAATTTAAATTCAAATGTTTTGTTGTTACCAACATGAAAACAAAAAAGTCCTTATAGCACTCATGTTATCTAAAGAACAAGTTAATTTTATTTAAGAAATTTGTGCAGAATTCGGCACATAAGAATTCGCTGATCACGCGCCCAGAAACTACGTTGCAAATACTAATCTAACCTAGCCTAACCTGGACTGACCTAGCCTGGCCTAGTCTAGCCTAACCTGACCTACCCTAGCCTAACCTACCCTAATCTAATCTAACCTAACCTAACATAATCTAACATAACCTAACATAACCTAAAATAACGTAGCCCAGCCCAACTCAACCCTATCTAATCCAACCTAACCTAACCTAATCTAACCTAGACCCATCTACAATTCCATTAAATTCAATATGTTTTTTTCTAAAAGTTACATAGTTATTTATTAGAGAGGAACCAGTACAAGAATTACCATATTACTGTCGAATAGCGTCCAATACACCGTCGACAATGCCGACGCCAACGACAAATATTCGCATATATCGCTGCACGTTACGCCCACGAAACCACTCCTTAGCCGGTGGCCAAGTTGACTCAATCCTCTGTGTATGTTTCTGTAGAATTAATATAACTTTTATGACTAGCTCGACGAGAAGGGTTCAACGATGTATAGCAGTGCCCACCAAGGGCATGTATGCTAAAGTAAAGTCAAGCCTATTGAAGATTTGGGAAACAGTAGTGATGATTAGATAGACGTAATTTTACTAGACTAGAGAACATACAGCCCCTCACGTCGAAGAGAACTTCTTGTAGAACCTGGGTCTCCATTAGGTAGACTCGAACGATACTCTGCCAAAGGCAGATAAGAGTTCAATGCACGCTTGGTTTCGATGTGGTTCGCGCTGGGAGCTGCACTCCGACGTGTGAGCTACGATTCTAGCTCCGGTACTGTCTTGGAAAGCTAGCAGAAGGTGGATGTTGCCTAGCTCCCATCAGTACGAACTAATAGTTCTGTGTATCTCAACTCTTCGCCCACGGACTGGGCTGGATAGATTCTGACACTCAGTTTGTAGAAAGCGGTAAATGTAAGCTAATAGCTAACTGTTCAGGGCCGGATTTAGACTTGATAAGGCCCTAAGCTATTTGAGATATGGGGCCCTTTAGTATGGGACGTCCCGGACATGCCGCATTGGGACAAATAATACTGCAGTATTATTTAAGTATATACATATGACAATTGCTCACTTGGACAATTTTTTTTGGCCCCCCCCCCAAGAAAGTGGGGACCCTAAGCTATAGCTTGTGTAGCTTATACGTAAATCCTGCACTGTAACTGTTCTATTAAAAACAGTACACCATTTCGGCATTTTTGTTCTGTTTATTATCCTGCTTTTTGATTGTGAGGTTATAAATTTGAAATTATTTACTTAAATATTGTTTTCTTTTTGGAAAATTATGGAAGACATAATCATTGATGTTTTTAGGTAAAACAGCGAGAAATCATTTAAACGAATGTAATATTATTTATTTAATGATGATTTTGCGGTAAACGACGTGTTGCAAATACCCAGCCAGCACACTGACGTCATAAACGACATCAAATTGTCGTAAAACTGACATCATTATGTCACAGCCCAAAAACGTCAATATAAGACGTCATTAAAATCTATACGAGGACTAAGACGGGAATTATAAATAAAAAGTTGAATATTGGAAATAACATTTATTATATACTACAGTCAAAACATTTCTATATTGTGACCTCCTGCTTAATATGACCAATATTCCTGTTAAAATAATATCTTTGTAATGAAACTTGTACGTATTGTATTGTACGTCCAAAAGACGTCGTTTTGAAGACGTCTACGTACGTCCTATTATATGCCGTCTCATGGCCATCATTTATTAGTCATATGACGTCGTCGACCAATATTGACTTAAAAATAACGTCATTATAACCTCAGTGTGCTGGCTGGGTAGTGGTTGATAATATTGCTAAGGCTGTATTTTACGCGCTAATCATTCCCACCAACCGTGGATAACCAAAGTAAGCGAAAGTATTTTAAGATGGAAAGTTTCATCAGTTTCTGACTTTCTGTCGGAGGTGTTTATTAAAACAGTTGAGTGAGCAATTTAGCAACTGAACTTCCCTGAATGCGCCCAATGTCTTGTTTGGCCAATCAGCAGAGCTCTGAACGACAATAATGATGATGCACACACATAGCTGTCAAGGCCATGAAAGGACTTATCTGGTTTTGAGCGAGTACCTAAATTAATTTGTTGTGTTGCAACACACTCGTACGCAAACATTGACTATTAGAAACAAATTACTACGAACAGAACACCGGGCCCGATTGCAAAGTATACGATGAGCGGGTGCTATAGACTATAACGCTCGTTTATAATGCCCTGGTTGTTATGGAGTTGTTTATATAGTTCGTATCACAGGTATAAACAAAGAATAATATGCAAATGAAACATAATAGTTATTTATGTGTTAAGGGTATAATGAAGCTTTTATGGCCAGAAGCGTTATTTCTAGCCCGAGGCGTCAGCCGAGGAAAAGGAAAAGGCTGTAGGGCCCTGAAAGCAAGTTATGCCTGCTATACATACACTATTTTATGCACATATTAAGTTTTTAATGTCAAATCTATTATTGTGTAAAAATATAATTAAATGAGTACGTAGGTACATCAAGCAGCTATGCGTATACTTATGTGACTATTCAACTCACATGTCATTTATTAAAAATTGACCAATTAAAATGCGGCATTTAATATTTTTAATCCAATGAAAATGAATTGTATCGACAATTCTCACTAGTGAAAATTGTCGACAATTTTCACTAGTGATAACAATCGACAATTTTAATAAAACACAAATATTTAACAACATTTATTTTTGAGTATTGAACGTACAATTATTAAATGTAACATTGCTACACTCTTTATTATGAAAAACAATTTGATTTTTTAAAGCGTGTTCGTTGAATAGTCTCTCGAATACCATAAGTAGTCAAAGTTAAGTAGACTATTTTTGTGGTGCTTAACACTCATGTCTATCATGCTTGCGAATACCACTCGTGCTGCGCACTCGTGGTATTTAAATGCAAACATGATAGACATTCGTGAAACCACCATGGTATTATAAGTGATTATATGAAGTTCGTTACTATAGTTACTATTCCAAAATATTTAATTTCAGTTTATTTTCATTGGTGATAAGTTTACAAATTATATTAAGAACCAATCAAGTTCTACAAAAAAACTTCTGACATTTAATTGACTTTTCGTTATTGCCCGTCTGACTATAAAGAGGCCCTTGAGCCATAAAAAGACGTTTATGTTTAGATGAGTCTTGCAATAATAGTCTAATTATAATGCATCTGTGCATAATAGTTATTTATTTTATTTTGACATGATAATCGTCTTTATTGGCACTCAATTGCGGGCGTAATTTGGCTTTTTTAGCCCGAGGGCGTATAAAGTTGCTAAGATACAAAGAAAACGTTTCTATAGAGTTCTAACAATTTTAATAAATAATTATAACTATTACATTTTTTCAAAATAAAATGTGCAATTGCTTGCAATTATCCTTTCCATGAAGCAAAATAAAATAAAACGTTGTATGTACCACGGGCATAATCAAGATAATGGCCCTCGAGAAATTAAAAGACCTCCTTCGTCGGGCTTTAAACATTCTCTCATGCCATAATCTAATAGATTATGCCCTTAATACATAAATAACTATTATGTATTAAGGGCATAAAGAAGTTATGCCCGAAATGCATACACTATTTTATGCACAGATTGTTTTTATCTCAAATCTATTATTGTGTAAAAAACATAATTAAATGAGTACGTAGGTTACATCAAGCCGCTGTACGTATACTTATGTGCTTATATACGAAGTACGTTACTATAGTTACTATCTAAAATACTTAATTTCAGCTTATTTCATTGGTGATAAGTTTACAAATTATATTAAGAACCAATCAAGTTCTACAAATACAGCTCTGACATTTAATTGACGTTTCATTATTGCCCGTCGGATCATAAAGAGGGCCTTGGGGCATAAAGAGACAGTTATGTTCCGATAAATCTAGCAATAATAGTCTAATTATAATGCATCTGTGCATAAAAGATTTTTATTTTCAAAACAACTCGACATTGAAAATTTACCCGACTTGGTCTAGAAATCTCATAAGGTGTATTTGAGGATAGCCCTAATTAGGAAAACCCGATCAAGTTCCTATGAGTAGTCGATTACGTCAACCCCAATTTAATTCAAGGAGAAGTTACTTAGGGTAGCCTGATTAAGACCTCATGAAGACCCGGGACAGCTACAGTTTTTTTCTGGATTAAACTACATAGGGGAACCACTTATGATCGTTATGAAGTTTCAAAATGGGCAATCTGAGGTAATTTTACAATAAAATAACTTAAGAAAGCCCGATGAGGCCCCCACGAAGGCCCCAAAAAGACAACCTCAGTGTTTGTAAGGTCCGGATAAGATGTCCTAATAAGTTTCTTATAAAAGGAAATTGCGTTACTTGGCTTCACAATGTCCTAACAACAAATATGATTGTTTTATTATAACAAAGGTTAAATAATTTGCACTTTCTCCGATATGAGTTACATTTTGTCCTATCTTACATCCAAAAATACTGCAAAATACGAACGAATTCAATTTTTCATATATAATTTAACAAGTGGTCTAATTTTTTCCGACAAAATTTGTCATTTCAGAAATGAGTATCTTTTGCAACTAAAAGCAAAGCTACGAATGTCTTAAATGACAAATTTTGCAAGAAAAAATTAGAACACGAGTTGAATTCGTCTTGACAATCGATCGAGCAAATTTGACATTTCATTTTGACATATATCTTTTCACTGAGAAAAAACCACTACTGGTTTTTTCACTATAAACTAATTTCATTGGTCCTAATTTGAAAAATTCTGTAATTTGATTGGTTAAAAATTTTCGAGATGGATTGTCAAAATAATCTTAACTATAAAGCAAATATTTCCTCTATCATTCTAATATTTTCAAGGTATAATTGATTTCTGATCGTTCCAATGTTTCCAAGGCTTAGCTATTTTTGCAGTAACCAAAGGTATCATTCGATTCATATATATTTCTTTTCTTTATAACACTCCCGAATATTTTTACTGTAAAATAATTAGGGGAGATAGTATTAGGGTTTGAAATAAAATGCATATAAAACTGTATGGTGCGTGAAGCGATTCTACACCTTGTATGCTGCACTTGCTTAATTAGATCTTTTAAATTATTGGAAAATTAGACCTTTAGGCTTAAGGTAGTCATTTTTGAAGAATAAATAAGTGTACTTCTCTTACTGAATAAATACAAAGTTAACTTCTAACAAAAATTCAACCTTTTAAATTAAATTAATTAAATTAAGTCTTTTAACCAATTCTTTTAACTCTAAATACGTGAAAGTACGTGGTAGAATGATATAATATTACACGCCAACGATACAAATATATTCAACCGTCCTTCTAAAATATGGCATATCTCTATTAAATTAAATATTATCATTAGTAAGCATACGACTTATAGACAACAATGCAAATAATTCTATTTATAACAGAGGTACTCAGCGAACCTATTAAACAACAAGGACAGACGAACCGTGCGTGCTTTGGTAAAATGGTTATTAATATATAAGAGATACAAATAATACATTTTCGACTCCGAAATAATAGCAACGCCGCTGGAGGCGAACGCAACTGGTTGTCATATATAAAATATACAAATAGGAGTTAAAAGCGTATGCTAAAGATTCAGAGGCGAAATGGTACGGTAATTTGTTCACCCTAAGTATAAAGAATTTACAAAAAAAAATTCCCCTCTCCACGTGCTCATCATCAACAAAGCTGTATAAAGCAATAGCGATAACTGGTATGTCAGTATCTGTATATTTAAGGCCGGAGTCGCGGGCGCCTTATAGCCTGTCGGAGTCGAAAAAGATAGATAAGCACGTATATATATATATATATATATATATATATATATATATATATATATATATATATTAAATAATATTTAGAATGCAAATTCATATAGAAAATTGCATTCTAAATATTATTTAATGTAAAATCATTATTCAACTTAAAACTTAATTTCAACTAAAATATATATATATATATATATATATATATATATATATATATATATATATATATACATATATATATATATATATATATATATATATATATATATATATATATATATATATATATATATATATATATATATATATATATATATAATTAATATTATTAAATTTTGATTATTATGAATTAATCTCTCCGGCTGAGTACTCTACTAAGTGAGTTACCAGAGCGACCTACAGTAGAATGACAATTTTTCTATATAAACTAGCTGATTGCACATATACAGTGTACTAGATATAATTGTTTTATCATGTTTAATGGATCTAAAGTTCGTCAACAATACATCAACTCTTAAAGCTAAACTAGATTTTTTCATCCTTTTATCCTTTTTAATCTGTTAAGAAAATTATTTTTTTATTTTGGGTGGAGGTTGGTTTATTAATTAATGTTTTTCATTCAATCATATTCTAAATGCAAATCCATATAAAAAAATCATCACCCTGACTGGATCTCGAACCTCGAATCTCCGGGTGGGTATTTGACCAAGTGAGTTACCAGAGCGACCTACAGTAAAATGACAATTTTTCTATACGAACTAGATAATTGTTGATATACAAAGTGTGCTAGATATAATTGCTTTATCAAGTTTAATGAATTTAAAGTTCGCCGACAACACATAAGCTAAATAAGCTAATCTAGATGTTCTTAATAATGCTATAAGGAAATTATTTAATTTAAGCTCAAGGTGAATTTTCTAATTAATGTTTTACATTAAATCATATTCTACATGCAAACCCATATAGAAAAATTATCACTTTGACAGAGCGACCTACAGTGACAATTTTTCTATATAAACCAAATGATTGTAAATATACAAAGTATTCTCGATATAATATATTTTCTATATGGATTTGCATTTAGAATATGATTGAATTTTAAACATTAATTAAAAAATTAATCATTATCTCAAATTAAAAATTAATTTCCTAATAGGATTATTATAGTTGTGATATCGGCGAATTGTCGATCCATTAAATTTGATAAAGCAATTACAAACATCTAGTACACTTTGTATATTTTTCATATCTAGTTCGTATAAAAAATAGTGTAGGTCGCTCTGGAAGTTCAGATGAGGCCTGGTTTGATAATCCTATACAGAAATTAATATTATTATTTAAGGTGAAAGTTAATTTTTTATTTAATATTTTACATTAAATCCTATTCTGAATGCAAATTGACATTAAAAAATTATCACTTCGACTGGGAATCGAACCAAACATCATCCGCTTTCCAGGCGGGTAGCCTACCTCTGAGTTACCTAAGGTGATGGTAATGGAATTATTTAAACAAATCTAGATTAGTTTTGATAGTTGATTTGTCGTCGGCGAATTGACACTGTTACATTTTAAGGCGCTGGAAATGGTTGTAGGCTTTCTAGCATTACTAATAAAACTGATATGTGAAACATTGAATGTAAAATAGGCTCATAATAACCAAATGTTGTGTGGTACTTCAAGTGCGTATACCTCTTATAGGAGCTATTGCAGAAGAAATTTTTGATTTTTTTTAGACGTTTTAATTTAGTTTCCGTGGTAAAATGTTATGGTTGAGTTTGGTGAGTAAAGAAGGTACCTCCACTGCGTAACTTAAAGGTGGAAGTGTAATATTGCTATAAAATTATGTCCGCCCAACCACAGATCATATTTCTTGATAATACTTTCGGACTTTCGGAGATCTATAACCTTTTCCTGCATTATTTTGCTTTGAAAAGTTTAGTAACTATGGTACTCTGAGAAAATGAAACTATTAAATCAAAGAATAAACTTGTTTATTGTTTCCAGCCTTACTTTGTGGAACTCCATAATCATGAAATAAATAAAGATTAAAAGTTTCACAGTTTTATTAAAATACAACCTGACAATATTGTTTCGACAGCTATGCTGTCATTATCAAATGTAATATAATTATAAAGAAACACGTCGCTAAGGTAGGTACAAAAATAGGTAACTAGATAAAATAATAATAATAATCAGAATTAAATATCTAATACTTCCAGTAACGGAGAATTACTGAGCTCAAGTTGTTCATTCATTAAAGGTACCCTGAGTTTGTGTTTGTATATCTCAGAGGCTTCTAAAATGGCGTTTACTGTCTCCAGCCTTACTTTGTGGAACTCCATAATCATGAAATATAATATAAATACAAAGATTAGTTAAAGTTTCACAAGTTTTATTAATATCTTAACCTGACAATATTGTTTCGACACTTTGTGTCATTATCAAAGGTAGATAAGATTGATAAACAAACACGTTGCTAAGGATAAATACATACATTTACTATTACTACATTCTAGTTACGTATTTTCTGTATATATTTATCCTTAGCAACGTGTTTGTTTATCAATCTTATCTACCTTTGATAATGACACAAAGTGTCGAAACAATATTGTCAGGTTAAGATATTAATAAAACTTGTGAAACTTTAACTAATCTTTGTATTTATATTATATTTCATGCTTCTAAAATGTCTAATTTGCGTTTGTTATTACAAAAATATAGGAATTTAATATTATTTTGAGGAGTCATTGTATGATTTTGTTCTAAAAGGTGTTTGGCGTAATTCGATTTTTCAGGATGTTTATTTTTGTAATGACGTACGTGTTCTTTATATCTTATGTCAAAATTTCGAAGTGTTTGTCCAATATATACCGAACTACAAAAAGAACAATTTAAACGGTAAATGCCCGATTTCATGATATCATGTGTTCTGTCTTTAGCATTGAATAAAAATGAAAAAGTGTTAGTGTTGGTTTTAAATGTTATTTTATAATTGTTGGTTTTTCTTAGTATATGTGCAATTTTTTCTGATATTTTGCCAAAATATGGTATAGATATGTAATTTGTGTCTTCTGTTTGATTGTCAATGGGATATATTCTTTTGATAGCTAACCTATAATCTTTTTGTTTAATTAAAGTGTCAATCATGTTCGGATTGTAATGATTTGCATGTGCTAGTTGTTTAATAGTTGATATCTCTTTGCTAAAATCTGATTTTGTTAGTGGAATAGTTAAAGTTCTGTGTACTAATGATCTGTAGGCTGCTATTTTATGTGTATTATTGTGCCAAGATTCATTTGGTATTGTTATGTCTGTTTGTGTTGGTTTTCTGTATATGGAAAATTCAAATAGATTGTCTGCGTTAATCTTGATATTTAAGTCTAAAAAGTTTATAATCCTGTTTTGTTCTGTTTCTATTGTAAATTTTATATTAGGGTGGATACTGTTAATAAGAATTAAAGATTCATTGATAACCTCAAAAGAACTGTCAAAACAAGCTAAAATGTCATCAACATAACGAAACCAGAAGATAATGTGTTTAGAAAGGTTTAATTCAAATATTCGATCTTCAAACTTGTCCATAAATATGTTAGCTAATAGAGGACTTAGAGAATTACCCATAGGTAAACCATCCTTTTGTAAATAAATTATGTTATTAAAAGTGAAATAATTTTGACTTATACAAAGGTCAAATAATTGAATTAACTCTAACCTTTTAACTAATTCTATATTACTATTGATCAAGAAACTATCTAATAAAGGAATACATTCTTGTGGAGGTATTCTGGAGAACATGTTGCAAATATCAAAACCAACAAGTTTTGAATGTGGTGGAAGATGTATGTTTTGTAGCTTATCTACTAATTCTAATGAATTTCTAACTGAGTATTTCGATTTGTAACCTATCGTGTTAATAATCTGGTTCAGTTTTTTGGATAAAATGTGATTAGGTGCATTGATGTATGATACAACTGGTCTTATTGGCATATTCTGTTTATGTGTTTTGACTAGTCCATATAGTTTAGGTATTTGTGGGTTTTTATTAATGATTTGTTGCTTTTCTAATTCTGAAAAGCAGATATTGCAGTTTTCTAAACCTTGTTTTATTTATTTTTGGAATTTTGTGGTTGGGTTTTTGTTTAAAGTTTCTAAATTTTCTTTATTAATAAATTCATTAACTTTTTGTATGTAAATATCTTTTGAAAGAATTACCAAAGTGTTACCCTTATCTGCTTTAACAGAAATTAGATCGTTCTCTGTGATTTTGTGTTTTATAGATTGAAGAAGTGATGTGTTAGATGTGTTGTACATTTTGTCCTGTTTCAAAGACATCTCTTTTAACAAATTCGAAATTTGGAATTTTGCATAGTTATTATGATCTTTCTTAAGTATAGTTAGTTTCGCATTCAACGGCCAAAATTTCTTTAATTTTGGAAAAGGACAAAATTTGAAACCTTTGTTAAGAAATTATGTTTCTCTGCCATTGAATGTTATATTCGACAAGTTTATGAAACGAGGATAAAAAGTTTGCAGTGTTCTGACAATTAAGGTTATTTTGTAGTGTACGTTTTTGTTGTGCAAGTCGATGAAGTTTATTTTTCTGTGTGGTGTATTTTTGAATTTAATGTGACTGACGGTTTCTCTAATGTCAAAATCTAAGATGTCAAATTGGATATTGTGTAATTTATGAGTAAGTTCTGTATGGAGTACCTTTATATAAACGTGCATATTGTCTCTTATACTAAACCATTTCTTCGATTCTTCTTTGAGTCATCTTCTTTTGGCATTCCTAATCACTTTTTCGGTAATGGAATTCTTGGTTCTGGTAGTGATGTTTACGTAGTTAGGAATAACCTGACGTTTCAGACATTCTTGGTTAAACCAAACATTCTGACTTGCGATTCCGTGTTTGATCATAAGTTTCTTGTATAACTTGGCTTGTTCTTCTAACGAAGACGAAATAATTTCATTTCTCTCATAGCGTTTACGATTTATATGCGCTGACAACTTGACTTAGATCGTCAACTAGACCGAACGGCAAAGAAGGCAATCGAATTGAAACGATGGTTAAAATTTAAAATGACGTCAAGTGAAATAATACGAATAGGAGTACAAATAGTTTGTTATGCAATCCGAGAGGAAATATTACAAACAAAAAAGAATAAGCCAAGCTTATTAATGTGTTATGTGTAATATCGCTTCTAATGCACTTTTTCTTGCCTTATTATTGCTTTTTGGTAAATTTGTAAGAATTTACTTATATTCAATTTAGCGACAGCTGATGCAGGAAATATGCACTCCTGCAAGTTTTTTAACACGAGCTGAAGAACTCGTGCTGTGGCTAGTGCATCAGTTCATTTTAGGTTATGTTCGTTTGTTAGTTTCTGGTGTTGTTTCATGCGTATTTGAAAAATGGATTAAAAAGAACTAAATATAATGTAATAGAGCAATACAATGTGTTAAATATTTATTGTACAATAAAAACAGCCCACAGCACGTGTTGCTACATAGAGTTGAGGTTAGGTTGTCTTGTTTATTGACGCGCGCGTTCGATTTATAGTTCGTTTATATATGCTCGGTGTTCGTGCTAATTTGCACTATTCCAGAACTTGATCGGTTCTAGGAAAATATTAGTGCGTATAAATCGAAAACGCTATCAGTGTAAGGATGCACCAAGGTCAGAGCGTACTAATGATTCATATATAGAACTTTAACAGACTGTCACGGTAGGGGAAATACGACAGGAAAAAGCGCTTGATAAATACTATCGATGGATACAATACGCAGTTGAGCAGCTGTAATTTTATACAAAACCTCTTATACTATCTGCAACATTACATTAGATTATGGCAGTGTACTTCTTTACTGATCAATCTTACCTAAGGGTAGTGCTGTTAAGGAAAGCAACTTTATTCTCTGTCACCTTTCTCTACTACTTTCGCCAAGCCCAATAAGATAGCAGTATAGGACGAAGGTTTGGACAATGAGGTCTCATTGTCACCGGCAGAGGTTGCCGCTAGAGGGGTTGCAAAAGAAAGTAGTAAAGGAGAAGGTTGTATCATTGATGATATAGTAATTTTTGTTGAATGTACTGGAATAGCTCATTTGCTTATCGCCCTCATATGTCGCGAAGTATACGTATTTTATCCTCTTACACCTAGTAGTGCCTTGTGACTATTCCAGCTTGCTAAAATAAATATACTTATTGATTAATTAATTTTAATCTACACATTTGACTCATAAGTGGGAGATTAATCTAATAAAATTATTTTAGTCTACAATCCACAAAATGTTAAAGCAGTGCATTTAATTTAATACCAAGAGTCATGTATGGTAATATCAGCCTTCACGGAATAATTACTATGGCAATTTTTGACTCTGAAAACCATGCAATGCATTTTTTCCATCCGTGATTTATACAAATCAGGAACTAACATTTATTGTGAGAACTACTGCTACATCTGTTCGATGCAAAAAGCGCTATAATAAATTCATAGTAACCAACATTATGGTCAAAATTTCCCCTAACAATTGAGAAGTAAATATATTTGATCCATTAGCGAAAGATAGTTTTAATAATACGATTATTCTAGTTTAACCTACTAAAGGACAAAACACATTTAACATGGCAAAACTGACTCCGTAGGATTGTGTTCAAACTTTGTATAGCTATAGATCTTAATCTCCCCAGCAATGTTTAAATTACTCTAAAAGCGATCCGATACAATGTTTTCTCCAAAGGTCATCAAAAATCAGGTGCACATTAAAATAAAGAGTTTCATAAAATTGCTTCGAAGTTTAGAAATTTGTAGAACTTGGCCTCCCGAATAATGCTTAAATTATACCCAAAGCGATCTAGAGGTTACCAAAAAAATTACATTAAAATAAGGAATTTAGGAATTACTTCATACTTTGCACACATATAGAACTTGACCTCTAGGTTTGGTGTTTCCGTGATTGTAGCCAAACCCTAACGAGGGGATTTCCTCGGGCGCTACATCCCTGGGTACGATTTGGCTTTGTCGATCACTTCCATCCATTTCCGCCTGTCTGTTATCAGTCTTGTCCAATTTTTCACGTTGAAGTTACCTATATTGTTTATGACGTCTTGTTTCCATCTTATTAATGGTCTGCCGACTTTTGTCGTGCCTATGGGTTCACACTTAGTTAATATTTTTGGTGCTGTGTTCTGCGTCCGGTGTATGTATCCAAACCAAGCCTAGTCTTCTTGCCACTTTTTTATCAGCTTTTCTAGTTCATCGTTCATTTTAGTATGCTACTAGCCGTCATCTTCGTATATTGAACCGAATATTTTGCTGAGTACTTCTTTCTCCAAACACTCTTAAACTATTTTTATCACTCTCTTTTAGCAAGGTCCATTCATGTGTATGTATACCTAGTACACATACATAGGTCATCTCATCAAAGTTTAGACGGCCATATTTGAGCCCAAATTCGATCTGTCAGTTTCTGACATAAGTGAACCGCCGAAGTCTTTTCCCCAAAAAATGACTGGTTGTAGTGCACCAAACTGTTCTAGCAATTCCCGGAATGGTGCACGTTTGTTTCTTTTTCCAAAAGATAGGAAAATAAGACAAATTTGTTATAGATATGCGTAGAAGTCAGAATTGGGGATTACTGAATACTCAAGATTATGTAAAGTAAGCAAGTTTGAGTCTTAATAAAATTACATGTAGAAAATTATTTAAGCATAGAGAAAGGATAGTCTTTAGATTACACACTCTTTTATTACCGTTTCACATTTCCCCTATTCCATTTTGAAGAAACGCAATTTGAAACAAGAAGAAAAGATGAATGGTAAATATTGAAATGAAACGCAATTCCTACGTTATTTAACGTTTCTAATATAGTTACAGTTAATAAGAAACGTAAAAGATTAAATGAAGAGATAAATGTAGTTGCAATTAATAAAAAAAAATTATAACTTTTAAAGGCAATAAAGGAAACAGGCCATCTAATTGCCAAACACAATCATCAAATAATGCTGGATAGGTTAAAGAAAAGCCTAAAATAATTGAAGAGTGTGGAAGGATTGAAAGAGAGAGCCTCGATATACTTTAAAAGATAATACTACAGCACATTCTCATGCAGATACTAAAAGGAACAGAGACACTATTCACTTCAGGTTTTAAAAATACCGATGTGGCCGCTGGGAATTTTGAAAATGACAGTACAAATACGATTTGCAGGATAATTTTCAATTACCTACTTAATATATCCTTAATTTTTAGCTGTTTGGAAAGGTTAGAAAAGCTTAAAGAATAGTTGTGGCATCCACTTGCATCATACTCCATTCTGTATAGACATTTACAGAAGTTAGATTTCGGTCCACAGCTTTTATATGGCTTTTTGCCATATTTGGATAACAAAAAAAGAGAAACTCAAATACTGTTTGAGGGGGATACCATTAATAAATTAGTTGTATCACAGTTAAAATATTCGCTTTAGTTGTTATTGTTGTTTTGTTCATATAACTAATAAATCTTCGCCATTTTAGACCATCATTTTTTAATGTGTAATGTTTTTGTGGTTTTATTCAGTAGTAGTAGTTAATATTACTCAATAATAGAAGATAATTCGAATGCCTAAAAATATTATTTGTTAATAAGTTAATACATAGTATTATTGATTTGTTTTAATTAAAATATTCGTAACCTTTTCTGTATGTTATGTAAATATTTGATTTGACAAATTTTTGAGCTCATTTCAAAAGCCAATAGTGGAAATGGGTGAGATAACCTTTACTTTGGATATAATTATGCATGCATAAACGGACCTTGTCTTTTAGTCTCCAAGTTTTACATCTGCATAACACTACCGGTTTATTTATTGTTTGATAAATTGTTTTTTTTCTTTTTAAGAATATTTGATGGTAAAGATTTTTTATTTGCCCACACCGCTCTTTGTTCCGCTTGAATTATTTCGGTTATTTCCTGGCTAATGCTATTTTTCTCTTTTAAATTTAGATTTCCCCTAGATATTTGAATCTGTTTAGCACTTCATATTTATCGTTTTCGATTTCAACGTGTTCTAGGGTCTAGATTTTTTGATCACATAATTCACCTACCATTAACTTCGTTTTTGCTGTTGATTTCTAGATATCGTTTAGATGCTTCTCTTTTAAGGATTCTTACTATTTTGTTTTGAGTCTACATGTTGTTTGTGACTATTACCAGACCATCCGCGTATCCGCATATTTGGGTTAATTTATTGTTAATTCATCCTTTTATTTCTAATTTTCTTATAATTGCTTCTAGTTGCAGGTTGAAAAAGATTGTTGCCAATAACGCATCGCTCTGTTTTATTCCATTATTAATGTCGAAGGTTTTGTGTTTTGTAGGGTCATCTTCACTTCTCCCATATATACTGCCAGTTGTTTGTTTATAAGCTGAAAATAATTTTGTATGTCGTACTAAATAATAAAATTCCTCGGTAATTTATGCAAACGGATTTAAGGCCACCTTTCTTGTAAAGTGGTGAATTATCCGCATGTTGGCCATGTTACATTCTTAGGACATTACTTGGTTTTCCCAACATTTTACTATTACCCATTCTGTTTCATAGTTTATCGCCTCCTTTTTTTATTAGGTCGCTGGTTATTTGGTGATAACGAGGAGCTGTACTATTTTTAAGGTTTTTATTAGTTTCGCGGTTTCTTTCAGGATAAGGGATGGTGGTGTCACGTTTAATTATCTGTGTCTCGTTTTTTGTTAATTAACATTGGGTGACAGTGACTGAAAAAGATAATTTTAGCCCGGTAGCAATGGAAAAAGCAAGTCTCAATAGACGTTTTTTAATAGCAGATAATAATTTAGGTATTTTTTCTCTGTAATTAAAACGTATTTAATTAATTAACATACATTACATAATTAAACAAAGATGTCTAATTAACCTCAACGACAATAAAATATTCTGATCGAGTGATTAATACATGAGAAAAACTTTAAATACAAGAGATCCCAAATGGTTCTTCGAGTCAGACGAAGTGCAAAGAATCGAAATCGTTTTCCAAGATTTTTATTCTGTGCAGACATAATTAGAAATTTTTGGTCAGTCTGAAGGTAATACAGATGGATGTTTTTAATTTGGGAATAAATATTTTTCGTTGGTTGCCAGTACTAGACAAATATTGAATGGTTTGTCTTTAAGACTTAAATACTGCTTATTCGTAATTTTAATGCTTATGCTAGTTGACACAACCTTTTACCATTAGCACTTGTTTCACTGTGTAAGGAATATTTTCCTGCTACATCTTCATATTCTATTTCCGCACCTATTTTGCGTTAAAATCCCCGAGGGCAATTAATATATCGTGTTTTTGTACTTTCTCACATACACTTATTAATTTCTCACAAAATTGATCTTTTTCGACTTTACTTGCATTATCTGTACGTGCATAAGCACATCTGTAGGTTGCATTTGAAAATGTTCCTTTTATCCTAATTCTAATTAGTCTCTTATTTAAAGGTTCATTTTCCGTGTTTGAATCATAGTCCACAATTGTAGCTATATTGATAGCCTGTGATCGACATTTCGAGGCCTGCTTTGTTTTACGAGGAGAGATTGCCATTTTTTGCTCAACCTTGAAATTATAGGAAAAGTTTGTAGCTGAATTAGTTTCTCTTTAAATCGTTGATCCGTGGTCGTGGTCGTTATCATAGAATCTGTGACATCCCGTATTTGCGACTTTTTTTATCTTCTGTTTCATCTTCTCTGTTAATTACAACCATTTCTTCAATAGTATTCCTAATCTGTTTCCTGTCACACTTATTTTTTTCTGAACATTTTCTTCTTCTAGTGTACTCGCTTCACTTTTTCTTCCTTCTCTAGATCTATTTTTGTGTTATTCATCTGTCGGCTCAAATTACTATCTGCCCTTTACTCACTTTTTCTCCAGTCGCAATTAAAGTATTGTATTTTATGCCTTGTTTCTTGAGTTTCTCGACAATTGGAAATGGTTTTCTTCTTTCATTTAGTATTTTCTTTGGATAATATTTGTCAACATTTATTATATAAGTGTATGTGTGTCTTTTAAGTTTATGTTGTTTTCTAATACCAGTATTTTCATTTTGTAAGTAGGGAGGGTTACTATGATCGGACTGTTTTCTTTTGCATTCATAACTATGATCTTAAAAATCCCTGACCTTGGCTTCCTTGACATGTGAAGGTCAAATTAATGATGTATTGGATTGCATTAATGATAATTTAAACATTGTTGAGGAAGTTCTAATGCAGGTGTGCCAGGTTTGATGCAATTCTAAAAATTCAATGCTTTAATGTAGGTACTTGAGTATTGATGACCTCTGGAGGACAATCAATCCATCGGATCGCTTTAAGGGTTATTTAAACATTGTTCAGGAGGTCAAGATCTACAAACTTTGAAGTAATTCTATGAAATTTTATATTTTAATGAACTTGGCCTTTCATGATCTCTGGCGGTCAAACGACTTATCGGATCGCTTGATTACTTTAAACATTACTCAGGAGGTTAAAATCTATAAGTATATAATAAGTTCGGCAGTATTTTTACGGGTCCCAAAATTCCATGTTTTAGTGCCATTTCCTTCCAATTTTATTACATTTCTTTTCAATTTATCCATATTACCTCCATAGCTAGTCAGGTCAGCTATTAGTTATTCAAAATGTTTTATTGACAGCTGGGGAATGGATAGATTTGCAGCATTTCGATTATTAACTGTTAATAACAAATGTTTAAATTATATTTCATAGTTTATAGTAAAGTCTTACAAATTAAATCTTGATTGTAAAAAGAGCAAGTCAGGTCATTATAATTATAAATTATTTGAAAAGAGTTATTACCCATTTTCAGTGCCATGACATGATACTAACAGATACGGACTTAATCCAGGCTATTGATAAAAGTTTCAATATAAACCTAGTTCTAATTCATCTTACTTTAAGTATCCTATTATCTCGGAAATGTTATAAAAATAATTTATAAAAATAAATTTTGGATGTGCTGGATTCTTCAAAGTAGATCTTATGTGAAAACGTAAAACGAAGATTTTACGCAAAAGGCAATCATGATAAAAGTAATTTCGAAGCCCTACGCTACCCTATACGTCCGCCTATGATGATGAAATTATAACAATTTATTTAACTTCGCAGCCGTCTGATAGAAGTAACTATTGAAAAATGACTAACATTGGAAAAACTCTGTATCTCAAAAACGGCGTGTATAATGATTACTTTATCTCAATTTCCTTCATTATCTCAATGAGCACTATACATACTGTAAGTAGAAGTATAACGTTTCTTTAGTCACATGTTGTATAATGATTTACTATAATCTTCAACAAAACTCTAGGTGATTAAAAATTCCTAGTTAACGCAAGTAGCCGACTAGACCACTGTGCGAATGAATCTTAAAAAACTGCTTGATAAAAAACACAAATTTTAAGACATTTACAAAGAAACTTTGCTTGCATGTGAAGATCTAAAGTTGATTGCAATACAAACACAGTCTGTATTTGAAGCGAGGGTATTGCTGTCGATGTACTCCTCCGACTATACTTGAGTAAGGTGCCAAGTGGTGTCAGATTGCGAGGCTTCTGAAAAAAAAGAAAAAGAAAATCAACATTTGGATAATATGACCAAACCTACTGAAGGGCGGTACTATTTAATGAGACAAAAAATAACTGTCAAATTGTTAAAATGTGAATTTATTTCTTTTGTTTCATTCAAGATGTATTTATGTAAGAATTTGGTTTGGCGAACTATCGTCATTCAGCTAATCATTTCATAAGTTAATTGGACGTCTCAACAACCTAGGTTTATGGTTTACATTTATGCGCAAACTTTTAATCGTCAGAACTATTCGTTTGGTAGGTTTCTCTCTTTCCTACTATAAGACACATCTATTTTACCAAAAAAAACGTTGATGTATATGTAGCGTAGTGTGATGATGCTATATCAAATCCAAAGATTCCAGATGAAAATACATTACTGCATTCATTAACAAACGTATTCACATCTCAGCATTAACTGGTAATAAACATCTTAATAATATGACTTTTTGACGTCGATAACAGAGAAAATACTCCTCGTAATTTCTTCTGTGAACGTCCACGTTACATGTCAAAAATACTGTGCAAGTTCTCAAATTTTGCTAGTAAAAATAAACGTTTTAAAGTTTTATTGATATGATTTCGATAAATCTAGCAACTTGTATTTTCTTTCTTAATACAGAATACAACTTTCCTAATCAAAAATGGGTTTTTGAGATTTTGCTACAAAATGCAAAAATTAATTAATTAATCAACCGATAGATCATGGATAAAATGTAGTACCAAAGCACAAACATAGAGCTTTTAATTATTGACAATCAGTTGATAAATTGTATCCTCGGACTGCTCTTGAGGGTGTGGGTATGGTTCAACAACAATATTGAGAATGCTATATACAGGGCGCCACAATATTTAAAGCGGAAAATATTGAAAACCGGTTTATTCTGAATGTCGAAGCAAATATAGTTATCAATTGAACAATCAGTAGTAGGTATTGCGACACCTGAGGCAGACGTTTTTGAGGGGGATGCAGTCGTCGTTAAGTACGGAATCTGCATTACCGACATTCTGTATTACCGGCATTTGGTTCGTCACTCGGCTAAATGGCAACGCTGTTGCTAGGGGAAAACAGATGGCGCCAGTGTCGTTTTACGTGATTTTTGTACCGACATTCTGTATTATCGACATTTGGTTCGTCACATGGCTAAATGGTAGCGTCGTTGCTAGGGGAAAACAGATGGCGTCGGTGTCGTTTTACGTGATTTTTGTACCGACATTCTGTATTATCGGCATTTGGTTCGTCACATGGCTAAATGGTAGCGTCGTTGCTAAGGGAAAACAGAGGGTGCCGGTGTCGTTTTACGTGGTTCTCGAAGTACGGAATCTGTATTACCGACCTTGTATATTACCGGCATTTGGTTCGGCGCTCGGCTAAATGGTGTTGCTAGAAAAGAAACAGAGGGCGTCATGAAAGGATCTGTATTACCGGCAGCCCGTGTACTACCACTAGAAGGCGTAATGAAGAAATCTGTATTACTACCGGTATGATGTAGAAAGAGGTCGCGTAGAAAGAGAACTGTATTAGAGAAGAAGACCCTTCAATTAGAATCTGTGCAGCCATTTTATATCACAACATGTGGCGCTAAATTTGAATCTGTCAATTTTAGTTTTGTCATTTTTGCATCTGTCATTTTTGCATTTGTCATTTATGCATTTGTCAATTTTACAACTGTCATTTGGAATTTGTCATTTGAAGGAACCATCTTGGATTTCCCCAGATTTGAATTTTAGCGCTAACTCTGACCTATGTACTACCAATAGAGGTCGCATTAAAGAAATCTGTATTACCTGTATGTACTGATGCTATTAGAGGCCGCATTAAAGAATCTCCTCTCTCACTCTCTCGCTCTCTCCTTCTCACCTATTAGAGGTCGCATTAAAGAGCATTCTCTCTCACTCTCTCGCTCTCTCCTTCTCACCTATTAGAGGTCGCATTAAAGAGCCTTCTCTCTCACTCTCTCGCTCTCGCACTCTCTCCTTCTCACCTATTAGAGGTCGCATTAAAGAGCCTGCTCTCTCACTCTCTCCTTCTCACCTATTAGAGGTCGCATTAAAGAGCATTCTCTCTCACTCTCTCATTCTCTCGCTCTCTCACTCTCTCCTTCTCACCTATTAGAGGTCGCATTAAAGTGCCTTCTCTCTCACTCTCTCCTTCTTGCTCTCTCAATCTCACACACTCTCCTTCTTCTTCAATAAAGAAATCTGTATTACCTGTATGTACTGATGCTATTAGAGGACGCATTAAAGAATCTCCTCTCTCTCATTCTTGCTCTCTCTCTCCCTTAATCCTAATGCTAGTAAATGAAACAGCATTGGATAGAGGTAACCGTTACGTCTACTGTTCTGGGACTGGTCGGACGGCTTTGTTATTTTATACGTGAAAATAAAAATCGATAAATGTTTTACTGTTTTTATTATTTTTCGTAAAGTTACACAATATTACTAATATTCTATTGTAAATCAGCTTAAACTAGGTGATTATAGTTATATATAGTATAATACTTTATTACTCAATATAAACTAGATATGTTATATGAGGATGTTACAAATTAATTTTCTAACAAAATAACTTAGATCAACTTATAAATATATATATTCTAACACTTAAACATTTACTTAATAGAATATTAACTATATATTAAACTTAAACCTCAACAACAACATACTTTATTTAATCTAGTAATATAAACTTCATATAGGTAAGAACTGTCATGGGAAAACGGCCTTTATCCAGGACTTTTCGTTTAAACCAAGCCATTTGACGTAAATGTCACCATTGCTGCGGCGTTTAAGTACTTTTTCAACTAAGTAAACGTCTGGCTGTTTGGTTTTCTGCAGCTCGAACTCGTAGAAAGCTCCTCGAACAGCAACCCCATGAAGGTCTTCCAGCAGATAGTGACAGGTTTTGTAAATTGAACTTTAACTATTTTGAATAATTCAGTTGACCAGCTGGGCGGGTATCCCTTAGAAAAGACCCCCTTGAACTTACTAATACGTACGAGGTCATTCAAGTCTAGTTTACGTTTACTTCCTGCAGCGACATCAGCTTTTACATTAGTGTCATAAACGGTTAGTTGGGTCGTAGGTGTAACAGTAGCAGGAGCTCGACCTATCGTTCTATGTCTGGTGTTGTTATAGCTGTCAACTACCCTCTGTAATATATCTATCTATTTAAATGATCCTCGGTAGCTAAACTCTTTATACAGCTTTTGCTTAATTGTACGGATAACGCGTTCAACTATTGAAGCTTTAATTACGGAATATGTAGAGTAATGATTTATACTGTGCTCTTTCATTAATCGTTTAAAATGTTTATTGTAAAACTCTTTCCCGAGATCCGTCTGAAGATTCTTAGGTATGACTGCATTAGCACTCTTAAAGATGCTGCGGACCTGCTTTGCCACCTCTTCTCCGGATTTAGTTTTCAACGGTCGTGCATACAGATATTTCCAATAACAGTTTATCATCAGCAGTATGTAACGATACCCCTTTACTTTAGCATAGGATATAAACTCGGCTAAGTCAGCCTGGAACAAGTCCTAGAAATTTTGGCGTCTTTGAAAGTTTTTTCTAGCAGCCCTGTGTATTTTATCAACAACGGTTTGTTTAGCACTCATCATCATACAATTAATCTCAACGACACCGAGAGAGCAACGTCTCAAATAATTATATTGGCAGAAGCCGTGTTTGATGAATACTGAATAATGTTAAAAGCAATATATCATTATATACCCGAAATATTCTATTCTATGATGCCTTCCTCCTTAAGTTCACTTATAATTGATATTATTTCGTTTTCATTCTGTGGACTACTGTTGCCGGCACTCTTTACAGCATATAACAAACGCAGCCTGTTGACTAGCTCGTTAGCCTTATTCCAGTAGACGTATTCGACTTTGCAATCGCTTAATTTTTTAAAATTTGACGATGATGATGATGATAGTCTAATGCCTAAACCTTTGATTCTGGGTAAGTTCGGTTTAATTATATAATCATACTTCCAATGTTTAACAGCTGTTAGTTTACCCTGTGGTCTATATGATTTCTTATGCGCATTAGTAAGGGCTATTATCTGCATATAATTATTGATATCAGCTTGCGATGGTATAGACTCTAATTCTCTAAACGTGAGTAAGTCAAATAGACCGGGTGTTGCTTCGAAAACGTTGTTTTTAATTATGATGTTTGTATCACGCATAGTCACAGGGGAAGATGCAAATGTCCACACGTCTCGATCAATTTTATATCTAATACCGAATCTAGTTCTATCTATATTTTTGTTTCCGACAGCGTTAGCTATTAGCATACCGTAATGAGTAGGGAGATCAAGAGTTTTATTAGATTCTTCTTCTTCTTCTTCATCTGCTTCCGATGATGATGCTGATGCAGCAGGCTGTTTTTTAACTTTCAACGGGGGAATGTAACTAGCAGTAGTAGTAGTATTAGCAGCAGATGGTTGTTTTAACTTTCAATAGAGGTACGTTAGAGATGTTTACTGATGTAGCAATGGTTTCCAGCGGTGATATAACTGGATTGTGCGTGACGCGATACATACGTTCTGCTTCTGCTCTATCACGACGAAAGTAGGCAAATTTCTTACGTATAGCATTACGAGCGTGTATTATTTTACGCTTTAAACTCAGATCATACGTGTTGGACATGTCGGCGATGCAGAGACTACTAAACGAATCGACTCTAATTATAAACTTATATATGAATCAAAACCCTTCCGATATCTGCCCCTGTCTAGAGAGCAGTATTTATTAATTACCAGGAAATCATGCGGCTCCTTCCAACACAGAAAGCAAATGTTTTTGAACTGATCATAGCTAATACCGTCTCCTACAACATGATCGCTAAACACGTGTTTTAAGTTCAACTCGTCTTGTCTAAAGAGAATAATTAGGTTTGCATTAATCAGATGTTTCAGTATCTTGGCGTACGTTTGACCTAGATAAAAACAGTCGACACCCTTATGCCTACCCATGCTAAAATATTCTCTAATCTTTTCCTGCTTGCTGCAAATTATATCATCAAAAATGAACACAGAATTAGGTTTAACATCACCGGGACTGATTACGTCATCGTTTTCGCTAAATTCATGATATCCCATACCTGTAAGTGGTTTCATAACACGTCTTAAGAATTCATATTTAGGCTGAAATAAAGACTTGGCGTATAGGTAGATATTTACAAATTTTAATCCGTTTTCGCTAATAAGTAAACATAACATAGCATTAGTTTTACCCCAGGAAGATGGACCGCTCAATATTGCTCTACATGATACAGGTAACAGGTCGCCATGTTTCCTAACATCCTCGCCTGATCGTTGTAAAGATGTATCATCGCGGTCGTCTAGGTTACATATGTTTAGTGACTTATTTTGTTTAACAACCTTCATTACGGTATGCGTACGTGTCTAGTCACGGTCTCGTTAAACGGATTATACTCGATTAATGCGTCGTGAAGGATCAAACAATACGCCTTAGTTGTGTTCGTAATTGCGGCAGAAGACTCGAGCTCTAGTCTAATATCGACCGTGGAATCCTTAAAACTCTCTACCTGTCTTGAACAGTCAATAACAAAAACTGGATACGTTTCAAACAAATTGCAGCTGAGTAAACAGCTCTCAGCCGCACCTCTACCTATACCGTCATAGTAGTTCTCACGAAAACGAATATAATTCAGATACGCAGGAATGTAGTCCCTACGGCTGAAATCGAGATATAAACGCTGATGTGGGAACACTTGCGAATTTAAATACAACTTAACGTCGACCAAGTTCGAATGAGTAAATGTAGTCGGGTTACCCGCTCTTATACCCAGCTGACGCTCGTCTTGTAAAACTACAAAGACCCAGCGCGGTTTCTCTAGATCATTGGAGTTCTTTACGCGCCAAACCTGATTTTTAATAGTTCCCAACGAGGGTAACTCTGAACGGAGCGATAATAGAAGAATTATCTCTTAAACTCTCCACCAGGTTCACTTTGCTTTCATCTGATAACAGTATATGCGGAACTTCCCACGAGAGCTTATCAATTTTGATATCTACATCGGTACCTGCATCACCCGCGTCGCTTTTATAGCAATTAAAATCGTGCTTGGCGCGAATTAAAACTAGCTGACAACTCATATGAGGTATTACTTTTCTATAATCGTCTGCAAATCCAAAGATATCTTTTAATGGTGTCCTACATATGAAATGAAAGACGTTATTCCCCTGGTTATGTAACAAATCATTATCGCTAGTAATCCCTAAGTTCCATGCATTGCAGGTTAAAGCTCTATCCTCGGCGCCATGTGAAACGAGACCTTTTATAGTGCTTGTAATGCCAGGCTGTTTACATACATCTATGAGTTGATTTGCGCCTAATACAAGTTGAATTTCATCAAACAGAAAGTGGGCTAAATTGTTTACCACAAGGAATCGCTTGTTTGCAGCACGCGTTATGCTACCTTTAACAAGTACATAGCTGTCATACAAAGCTAAAACGTTATCGGAATTTTGTATGCTGATTCTAATGGTGTCGGAATGATTGGCATTTAACGTAAACCGCAGATAGGTATAAAAATCCTCTTTTATTATATCTGTATCGACGCGAGGCTTCCCAAATATGTTTAATTTATCAATGGTAAAGGTGTCGGTGTTAGTATGCATTTTACTTCGTTTTAACATGCTGCTGCTGCTGTTATCGTACTTTAAAGCCTAAAGATTCAAGACGGTGAATGATCTTTGATGGACATATGCTGATGTTTTTATAGCTAAAGTTTATTCCCATTTTTCACCTTTAAGTTCTAGCCTGATGCTCGAGAGAGTGTCTTCAGACAAATTTATCAACTCTCCTCTCGCGTCTACCAGTCTGATGGTAATGTTGTCGATCTCGGTGACAGTGATGGGAAAGTAAATCACATGCGATGGCTCCTTTTCAATCAGATAACCTGGTGGTACGCAAACACCGAATTCGAAGATTGTATGACCTGCTTGTTTGTTTCTATATGAACCGCCTGTAATATTCGTGTTTACAAAGATGTTTGGAGTTGAAAGTATATCGACAACTCGATCTGATACGTGTCTACTACCTGGTTCTAGCACGCGCTTCTTAAATCCTAGTAGAGATCCTATGTTATTGGGCTTGGTAAAATCAATCAACTCGGTAGCTGATTCAATCTCACACTTTCCCGTATTAG
Source organism: Agrypnus murinus (assembly GCA_929113105.1). NCBI lineage: Eukaryota > Metazoa > Arthropoda > Insecta > Coleoptera > Elateridae > Agrypnus > Agrypnus murinus. The sequence goes on along the minus strand of OV816023.1, from coordinate 2,414,120 downwards.
TGTTAGCTTTGATTTGTATTAACAGATCTTCCTCTTCCGAATCACCACTAATTTGATTCTTTATATAGTTAACGATTTCAGCCAACTCGTAGCTACCCGGTTCAATAGTTATTACCTTTTCTCCGTAATAAAATTTATTTTTGCCTGGGTATATATTCCGTATAGTGTGACTTGTATATAAGCCGACTAAACCTAGTGAATATTCGTAACGCGCGTGATCTAATGTTATAGGTGGATAAATACGACCTGTAGAAAGCCTGTTCCCTGTACCATACACCGTGATGGTCCTAGCCATACTTAACCGATTTACACTTTCACCTCTCTTTTATACAAAAACCGTAGACACAGATGTCCGCAGTTGTATGTATTGAACTTTTGTTCTTGGGCTACGTTGTAGTATACGGCGCAGCAAGGCCCTAAATATTTCACAACTTCAGCTGGCGGTCTTAGGTCTCCGAAGGGGTCATAGTACAAAACCACGTTTCGATTCTTTCTATAGGCAACCCAATGAGTACCCGATCCTCCAGCGTCGTCAAGATTAACAATAGCTCTTTCGAATTGCAAAGGTTTCGTTGCAGGTAGACTTGTTCTTATATAGACACCTCTAAAATAGGGAATGTCTTTAGCATGTTTTATTATATCTAGGTCTGTAAGTGGTCTCCGAGGCAAGTTATTCAGTTTTTTGACCGCCTGACATATGGTTTTAAGTACAATGCAGCTCCGCCAGCTCTATACGGATTCAGGTAAAGGGAGTTCCCGTTCTTACCGCCTAAAGCGATAGCTTCCATACTTTTATTATACCGTGTAGTTTCTTCTAGCTGTCTCTTATTACTATTAGCAGTGTTAACAGCTTTTGCTACGCCCAAAGCGCCTCCTATAATTGCACCAAGAGCCGAGAGGCCAGCAAAAATTGGTATGAGTGGTAAAATACCCCCTGTAGCTGTAGGCACTGGAATAATTCGGGGTACTTTAACGTTTTTTCGACCGCCTACGTTTTGAATGATTCTTCTGGCAGCGCTCAGGGCATGATGTATTAAGTCTTTACCCGTGAGTCTCTTGCTTGCATGATTCACTACACCAACAAGCTTCTTTAAAACGCCACCTTTGAAAGTGACAGTTTTCTTCTTATTCATCTTTCTAGCGAGACTCTTTTTCGCTGATGGTTTCTTTGTCTTTATGCCCATTCCCAGCTTTCTTTTAGCCTTCATTATACCGGTTACAAACAGAGCTGATGCTTTTTCCCCCAATTTAGAGTCTTTAGCCTTAACACGCTTCCAAGCAGCTTCTTCTAATACACGATCTGCCTGGTGTCTACTGTTCAAACCGGAGCTTTGAGCGTACGAGATGTCGTGCTGCATACACGCCTGGTCCAAAGGGTTTCTACCTTTATCGCCGCGTTGTAATCTTTTAGATAATTTAGTACCAGGTCCACAGTACTGATAGGAAGGAAGATGTAGTACAATAGGTAGCTTGTCTATGACTTTGTTAACAAAGCCGTTACCCTAGTGAACTAACATCTGGTACTGAGAGAAGAGACTGCTTGTACCTGTATTTATACTCGGTCGCCGCCGGACTAATCTGCGTTCTGAAATCTCTGCGTATAGATAAAGCCTCTATGATCAGCTTGTAGAATTTTACACAGATGCTTTTCAACATTATGTATTCTTCTTTGAAAACGGTATCTGTCCAGAGCTAATGTTTGTCAGTCTCCCTTTCTCGCCTGTCTGTATGCATACTCCCATACTATCATATGATGTATATTATTCATGCGTGCGTCGGCGAAACTTACTTTCTTTACCATATCGATGTGTTGCTGCTACTACTACTACATATCGCTATGTTTGAAGAGTTATTGATATTAGTAAAACTAAAACTTTGTTTAAATACATTTTTTTTTATTTCTTCAACGATACATTTAGGCTATGATAGAAAAAAAAATAACTGATTAGAGTAGATATAAGCATACTAAGCATCTGCGCAGCATTCCCGTAAGGCTCACCACATTTCCTATCTGCGCTAATCAGACATTTGATATAATACACTTAAAACTAGAATAGAAATGGTATCCATATCAATATGATTAGGTCAATAGCATAAAAAGCAAGTCAACCTTTTCTAAAAAACGTAAATCATGTCTTTGTTTTGTGACATTTATTAGCTGATGAGGATAGAATTAATCAACTTCTCACGTGGAAATGACTCAAAGCATTATATTTTGCTGTCGAGGCTATCTGGTTTCTCTAGTTTAATCTTTTTTAAAAATCGAAATATTTACTCTTAAGGTTATTGAAGGAGAAAAAATGGAGCTAATGTGTAAAGCGTTTCTGAAAACCTGGGAGGCAGGTAGTTTCTCTTTTAAATGTATTTTAAAATCTAATAATTTTATATGAGACACCTGCTAACTTTTTTATCGTAGTACGTTTTAATATGAAAATTTGTATACGTATGTTGTTGAAACTGCTTAACACGATGCAAACACTCAACTATCAGAAAAACTTTTGGCAGTTGACAGCTGTCAAAAAACGGCCATCTTCACTAAAATGAGCATTTTTCAGGAACTGTTAAGGTTTTTTTGCCATCAGATTCGTGTTAAGCAACTTCAACAACATATGTATACACTCTTTCACGTTAAAACGTAGAAAAATAAAAAAGTTACCTACGCCATAAGGTCTCTAGAAATGCACCAAGCCTCGTTAAAAATAAATCCCATTTAAACTTTAACCTCTCGGTGGCACGGGTTAATATTGACCAAATGGGCTAAAATTTTGCACAGCTCATTTTTGACATTTTAAAGAGATCTAGAGGGTGGGACCTAAGAAATTATAACGTTTGCAAAATAACGGTCACCCTAGTACACTTGAACCTTAACTAATGTAAACTGAAAGGCAAATTAAATGAGACTCGTATAGGTACTTAGAAAATCAGCTGCGCGCACAGGTGATTGTTGGGTTGCCTAAATATATTTAATTTAATTTAATTTATTATTCTGAGATTACAAAATCATATAATACAATAAAATTACAATATTAATTCATTTGTTATAATAATGTATCTCAAGGAGGGAATTCAACAATGTTGTTCTTCCATTCCCCCCTTGTATAATTTAAGCAAAATAACATTATGCATTGTGAGTGAACTTAATGATTATAATTATAATTTCCAATAAAAGTAAAGTAAAGTTGGGTAAATATGAGAATAATAATAATAATAGTAATAATAATAATATCAGTATTGACTGATTGCGAAGTGGCACATCAATGACGATTTACATTGTATTGCTTAATCAATGCTTTTTTGAATTGTCCAACCGACAAGGTCTTGAAAGATGAAGGTACATTATTGTAAATTTTTGCGACATTGTAGCTAAATGATCGCTCGTAGAATGTAGTATTATGCTTGGGGATAGTCAACAGACCTCTATGTCGCACATTTATATTGTGTACATCTGTTCTATACCTTATCTTATTATATAAATAGGGTGGCTGCCTATTGATTATGATGTTATGATAGAACGTTGCAGTCTGTATGTAACGCCGTTGTTTCATATTAAGCCATCCTGTCTCTACTAATTTTAAAGATATATGTGCAAACTTAGGAATTCCATATATAAAATGTAAACAAGAGTTTTGAACACGTTGTATACGCTGTGACGTATCAAAGTCAAGACAAGGACCATAGACAGGTATGCAATAATTAAACTGTGACAAAACAAGTGATTCACTTAATAAAATCTTAGCGTTTTTGCTTAAGTAATCTTTATGCGAGTAAAGAAGTTTTAAATTGTAATAGGCTTTTTGTATATATTTATTGACTTGTTTTTTAAATCTAAACGTTTTATCAAGAACTAATCCCAAATTTTTGGCATTTTCGACTATTGGGATATCAGTATCTCCAATTTTTATGGGTGACAATTGGTAATTATTAATCGTTTTTCCCAATAGTAAAATACAAGATTTAGATGGATTTAGAATTAGAGTATGATTAGTAGAGAACTCATTTATAGCTTGTAAATCATTATGCAGCGTATCAACGGCATTCCTTACATTATTTGAACTGAAGGAGTAGTATAATTGTCTATCATCAGCATACATGTGAATATCACAGGCCCCAACACAATCACAAAGACCTCTGGTATACAGGGTAAACAGCAGAGGACGTAGTATGGAACCATGCGGCACCCCTCTTGTAACATCAACAGACGTAGATACCGCATTGGATGTCTTAACTCGTTGTGTTCTGTTGTAAAGATAATTTTGAATTAAACCGACTGCATCATCACTAAGACCTATGTGGTGCAACATACCAAGCAGCAAGTCATGATTTATTGTGTCAAACTCTTTGCTGAAGTCTAACAGAGCCAAAAATGTACTTTTTCCTTCATCTTGTGCTTTCAGAATGTCATCTGTTATCTTCGGCAAAGCGGTTGCACAGCTGTGTCGTCAGGACCGAACTTAAACTTGAACTGAAATATTTTTAATGCAATTTATTTTCAAATTTCATCAAATTCGCCGGTTTTATTTGAATTACGAATAAGAATTAGTCATACAAATATTTAAACTATAAAAAAAATTAACTATAATGACGCTAATTATTATACAAATAATCTATATCTAATGTTATATCTAGATTATTTCTTTTCAAATTAAATCCGCAAAATAGCGGAAAGTTTGATTTTTCTTGTTTAGTTTGCAGCTTTATAGGTAATTCTATAACAAAACATGTTTTTAATTAAACAAGATCCTAATTTTATTTATTAATATTAAAAACCAAAAAGCACAAAATGTAATCACAAGAAGAGGTAGATAAGACGATCATAAATGCAAAGCCGGTGTAGCTCAGCGGCAAAACACCGCGTCTCTGTGCAACAGGTCATCGATTCAAATCCCGAAGTTTATTCTTTTGGAGTATAATTTTTTAAATTAATTTACGCACAAAGAACAAATTGAAAATTTTAAAAATTAATTCTAATAGTAAAACAAAATAATGTATATTTATTAAACAGGGATTTAAGAGCATTAAAAGGGATCACACTTCTAAAACCCAACTGCTACCTGTGAAGTTTTTCTAAGAAACTCTAGTATTGTACTGTTATTTTATTTTTAGAGTATTTTTTTAATACAACCTTCCCGTAATATTTAAAATTCTGTTGTATGTATACTATTATTTGTCGTTGCTTGAAGAAAATCCACCTTATTGTTAGTTAAGAAAAGTTAACCATAATGAATAAAATTTATTAAAAAAAAAAATGTATTCAGTAGTATATGAAAACAAAACTACTGTCCAATTTATGTTATAGTATATTCACATCATTTATTAGAAATAATATAATACAAAAACAAACAGCGATACCAACATATAAAAAACGCATATAGAGTACTTAAAATACTGGCAAATCTCCTGTTATAACCGTAAAGCAAGAATGTCACAAGTTACCTGTAAAAAGGTATTGTATTATTATCTGTAAAATAAACATATGTTGTCCCTATCCATAGTCATATCGTACGTCGTTGTTTGGGTATAGTGGTTATAACTCTATTTATACGCTATATTATTTCGATTTATAAACTAGTAGATTTGATAAGTATATATACTTTTTTTATGTGTTGTGTTTTCTATTTGTAATTTGTGTAATTCTGTTTTGTTGCTATTGTGTTAGAAAAATATGTTTTAAATAGTAAAATAGATTTTATTAATTAGATAGCTTTCAAATACAATAGCTATTCTTTGAATTTGGATTCAAAATATTAAAAAAAAAAGAATGTTTTTTAGAAGATAATAATACAATACGTTTTTACAGGTAACTTGTCACATTCTTGCTTTACGGTTATAATAACAGGATATTAGCCAGTATTTTAATTACTCCATATGCGTTTTTTATATGTTGCTATTGCTGTTTGTTTTTGTATTATATTATTTCTACTAAATGATGTGAATATACTATAACTTATAAATTAGACAGTAGTTTTGTTTTCATATACTACTGAATACATATTTTTTTATAAATTTTATTCATTAAGGTTAACCTTTCTTAATTAACAATAAGGTGGAGTTTCTTCAAGCAACAACAAATAATAGTATACATACAACAGAATTTTAAATATTACAGGAAAGTTCTATTAAAAAAATACTCTAAAAATAAAATAACATCATAAATTAAACTTGCCTAAACGGTCCTAACAGTACAATACTAGAGTTTCTTGGAAAAACTTCACAGGTAGCAGTTGGGTTTTAGAAGTGTGATCCCTTTTAATGCTCTTAAATCCCTGTTTAAAAAAATATACATTATTTTGTTTTACTATTAGAATTAATTTTTAAAATTTTCAATTTGTTCTTTGTGCGTAAATTAATTTAAAAAATTATACTCCAAAAGAATAAACTTCGGGATTTGAACCGATGACCTGTTGCACAGAGACTGTTTTGCTACTGAGCTACACCGGCTTTGCATTTATGATCGTCTTATCTACCTCTTCTTGTGATTACATTTTGTGCTTTTTGGTTTTTAATATTAATAAATAAAATTAGGATCTTATTTAATTAAAAACATGTTTTGTTATAGAATTACCTATAAAGCTGCAAACTAAACAAGAAAAATCAAACTTTCCGCTATTTTGCGGATTTAATTTGAAAAGAAATAATCTAGATATAACATTAGATATAGATTACTTTTATAATAATTAGCGTCATTATAGTTATTTTTTATAGTTTGAATATTTGTATGACTAATACTTGTTCCTAATTCAAATAAAACCGGCGAATTTGATGAAATTTGAAAATAAATTGCATTAAAAATAGTTCGCAGTTTAAGTTTGTTAGATAATAAGTATTATAATTTTTTTTAAGACATAAACACATTTAAGTTGTTCTTTTATTTTGGGTGTTGGGTAATAAACATTTTATTCAACAACCTGTTTTGTTACTCTTATCACCTAGACTTCCGTAATTTTTAGTGTAAACTATTCAGTCATTATTTTACCTCAACATGTAAAGTTGATTGTGATACCCAAAGTGTTCAAAGTGACCTAATTGGCAATTATTGTTAATGAGACAACCACTGCTTAATTGGTGAGTTCGCTCACGAGTATTTTGTTCATCTTTTAAGGGGTGACTGTGGAGTGAGTTGATTTAATGAGAACGTGAGTTATATTGTCGACTTTATTAGCCACACCCATAGGGTTAGACAGTATTATAAACCTTCTTGCGTTTCTTGCAATTATTCTGGAATGCTTTTAAATTACTCTAATTAATACCTTTCCTTTTGACTTTATATAGACCCAGATTTTATCTGATCAAAAAAGCAGCGTTCAGTGCTGTTCTGGGTCTAACTAATATTTCCTGGTGTTTGTGTTTGTCACACCATATTTACCTGATCGAAAAGGCAGCGTTCAGTGCTTTGCTGTAGAGCATGCGTGGCCCAGACTTTATCTGTTCGAAAAGGAAACTTTCAGTGCTTTCCTGGACCTGTTTGTCAGGAGTCGGTGCTTATCTGTTCGAAAAGGAAGCGTTCAGTGCTTATCTGACTCAACCTAAAATGTGATGTTATATGTATTTACTTAATTTAAGCTGGTGAGGCAGTCTTTTGCTGATTGTATTATTCTCTGAGATTTTCTTATTTTATGAGCGAAATTAGGCAATCCACCTGTGCGCGCAGCTGATTTTCTAAGTACCTATACGAGTCACATTTAATTTGTCTTTCAGTTTACATAAGATAAATATATATCTGTGTGAATATGATTATACCAAATGATTATTTAATTACTTATGTATTTAAATCGATTTCTTCGGGTGCGTTACATAAACCATTTTTCTTACGACCGTCAAAGACCCTAAAATATTATATTGTAATAGCTTAAATACCATTTTCGTTTACAGAAAACGAGTTGTTTTTGATCCTCAGTTTAAAAACAGATGTTTACTGGGTTACATTGGGTGATATTGTAGGTAGCAACCAATCACCAGCTTACGTTGTATTTTATTATTAAATTTCAGACATCGGGCTAGTGTCAAATTTATTACCGTCAAAAACTACAGACTAAACTATAGGTACATTGCAAATTCAAAATTTTAACTTGTGGCACACGTGAGTTAATGATATTTGTTACGGATCAAAATCTCGCAAAGAGATTTTAAAGAGAATCATACTAGCCTGGTTAGAAACGGCTTTTAGTTATTGATGAATATCTTTGCTTGTATGAATTTAAGAAAGAAATAATAAATAACTACGCCACTGTGTATGATATGCAATGTGTAAAACGCATAAGAACATATATTTTATTGGTAAGACATAACTTCGACTAGGCATTATTACCGTGCTAAAATACTTTTTCGTTAACCAACAGCAAAAACGAGGCGCGGTACTCTTTACGTTGTTTTGCAGATATTTTAGCTTAAATAAAAGCAGCATTGTGTTCACAGAAAATCAACGCTAAACGTTTATTCCAGTAGTTTTTCTTAATATGTACTAGATTTGAAGATATTAAGTGTTAAATGTAATTTTGTTAAACCTTAAAAGCGCTGTTTCGAGAAAATCGACTTTAAAAGTAGGAGTTCCCGTAAGAAACAATGTAAATAAATATCTTAAATGTTTCTTTTGACAACTTAAATATAAATGAAACCATTTACAGGTTTGTCACAACATAGCGAATGATGTTCCGCAATAAATAACATAAAAATTCAATTTCACCCCTTTTTTCCTAAAACCCCCTCTCCCGCACCCCCGCACAATTATTTTTTTTGACGACTTCCTTCCTTCCAACAACTTCCAACTTCCTGCAACCAATTTTGAACGGAAGGATCTTGCAACCAATTCACCCGTCTACATCGCAGAAGAAATGGGAAACCCAACAAATTGAAAAACCTACAATAAAAATCTTGAGCCTTCTATGGCGATTTATCGCTAAGAAAGCCTGAAAATAAAATATATCGAACGGTGTAAGGGATTTGGTTCTTGTTTATTTTCACGATGAAAATGATTCTCAAACTGAGCGATACTCGATGGTTGGCACGTCATCAATGCATAAGCCGGGTATTGAGACTATGGGATCTGCTCACTCAATTTTTCTTGGAAGAAGTTGTCTCTTTTTTTCGATCAAATCCGCAATGTCGACTTTCATGCAAGTAGCAATCAGCTGCCTTTGAAGCAAATCAATTTAGGTCCAGCGTGTGAGGATCTTCTATCCGATACAGAAGGAAATGGCATGAGTGCATGGGAGATCGAAACTGTGAGAAAAAACTGTCTGAATTTCTATGTCACTCTTTCGGAGAAGATTCGCTAAAGACTTCTTTTCGACGACCAGATTCTTCGAAAAATTACAGTCTTCACTGCAGACCGTGCCCTGCACGACTGTAACAGAGAAACAACGTTGCAAGAGATTCTTGACGTTGCCCGTCGACTTGGCACTTTTGAGGAACACGGTCTAGAACGTGGATATGGGCATCTTTGGTCAACGTTGCTCGTGACCAAAGAGATTTCTGGTCGAAATTGTCATTTGACGCGATGTGGATGCAAATTTCCTTGTTAAAAAATGTCGTTGGTAATCAGATTTTCCAACGTTTGTCGTCGTTGGTTAGCATTATTAGGATTTTTCCTCATGCTAATGCTGAGGCTGATGGGGCATTTAGCATGATTCCTGATATCAAAACGTGCAAAAAAACAGGTTAGGGTTTGAATCGATGAACTCCATTTGCGTCGTCAAATTCGCATAAAAGTCCAGAGGAGAAACTTGTTGAACCATGCAAGTCGACGAAAAGCACTTTTAGAACTCATGTCACCCGAGTTTCTTTATAAATCTTGCGGTGCAAAACGTGCTCCAAAACTAACTTTATATGCACATGACGACTTATTGTAACGATATATATATATATATATATATATATATATATATATATATATATATATATATATATATATATAGATATATATATATATATATATATATATATATATATATATATATATATATATATATATATATATTATTTTATTTTTTCGAATAATTATCGATTTTCTAATTTTATTATATTGTAGCATTTACGTTTACAAAAAAATAATACCAAATAAAAACGGCATAAGGTTAATTCTCGCTCAGTGGTAAAAGTTTTCGCACATTTTACTTTAAATTTATTTCCATTTGTTAATTTATTTCAATTGATTCAATTATCCCAGCAAACAAAAATCAATAGAATGCAATACGTCTAAAAGTCAATTAAATTATATTTGATATTGGCTCATTCGCTCAACGTCAAGTATGTTATTCTGTTTCAATAGTATTCAATAAACATTTATTATATTCAATTGCGATTTCAGATAATGGTTAATTACAATTACTAATTAAAAAATTGGATCCAGTTTTTCTGAGTATGTAGGTTAATTTAGATATTATCTGTTAAACGAATGAAAATGAAAATACTCGTCCTCGGTAATAATTATTGAAACGTAGACGCAGAGTTGACGGTTTTTATTTTGTATTAGAAATTTAGAAATTTATTAAGTTAAAAAACATTTTATATGTTACATACAATTTAAAACAATAAAACAATCATTATTGCAAAATCACATAAATTAAGTTCAAAGTTTTTATAAATAAAAATTAATTATTAGCGATATTAATGTTATAACAATATTCATTTTTACAAAATCGATAAAATAAATTAAAGGAAAAAATAACGTATTCATGACGTGTTCACAACAGACATATTTAGATATATTTGTAGTATTCATTTTTTAATCTTATTAGTCGTTTGTTACATGCATATAAAAATGCATGTGCATATAGATGCATACAGATATTCACTATTCACTCACACATAGAAAATATCCCCCGTCCCTCGAGCTGATGGCATCACTGGCTATAGCGCCATGGCCATGTAAAAAATATTTATACTTATTGTTACAGTTTTTATGTTTAAAAGAAAGCCACACAATACTAAAAACATACAAACTCAGTAACAAAGAAGTAGCTACAAGATATAAAGAAATAATCGAAACTAATCTGCAGGACAACAAGGACAAAATAAAGCAAGATAATATGCAACAAGGATGGAATACTTTCAAAGTAATAATTATTATTGCTGCAAAAGAAATATGTGGAGTTGAGCCGACCGCTACCGATGAACACAGATATTCACTCACACATAGAAAATATCCCACGTCCCTCGAGCTGATCGCATCACTGGCTGTAGCATTTTTACTGTATTTTAGTATTATTTTTAAATTTACAAAGATAACTTTAAGTATCTTTAAGTATGCAAAACATAATAAATAATATCTCTAGTATTTTTCTTCATAAATTCTAACTATATGTAAAAATTATAGCGATCGGCCTTGTAATTTATTCTAAAATTGAGGCGATACCGACGTTTTAATATGAATTCTGTAATATTTATACAAAATTATTATTATTATTACAAATTATTGTACTTTCCGACGCGAGGGACACCTATGGTTTTGTAGTAATAGTTTTAAATGTCTGAAACTGAACTAAATGAATTAATGTTTTGTACCAGTAGCGACGCCAACGGCAATTTTTCCGGAGTTTCTCAATTTCCAACCCTAAGAGCGATTTAAAATGGGACTATCACGTTATTTTAGTGACATAGTAAACGAGGAGACAAAAAATCTTGGTTTCAAAAAAAAAGAGGAGAAAGATTTAAAAAATACAACAACGATACAATTACTGTACAATTTCTTGGTAAGATAGAAACTAGAGTTTGCATTGGTAGTATGGAATTCTGGCATAAATACATATCAAAATAAAACCGAAACTGTTCAAAATAAGTTTTTGTAATATTTACATTTTAAAGCTCAGGTCATCATGGCCTCATTATAATGAATATCAGGACGTTAAGAACGAATTTAGTATAATCAGGTTACATAAAGGAATGGAATCGTTTAGTTACTAGATATTGCGGTGTTATCATATCACCGTATTGAAAATTTTATTAACGACATAACGGAAACGTTAAAACAAATATTTTATATATCAGATTTAAATTAAAAGAGAGACATGCTATGTCATGGGCATAATTAATATAAAGGCTATACATAGGACCACAGTTAGGTTCATTAATATTTAAATTAAAAATTAAGAATAAAAATTTCATGCAAACATAACCTAGAATTCTTATGCATAATAAATAGATCACATTTTTAGAAAAAGGATACCATTTAGTTAGATGGTTTGATTATAATTACGTTTATGCAACCCAAGTTACACTTTGGGACGGTTTTCCCACTTGCAAGGAAGAAGTAATTTCCTTATTCAAATTTACAGATTACGATGTTTAACGTTAGGTAAATTTTTCTATTTTCCAGGAGGTCAGCTCAGTTTCACGTTATTAATTAACTGAAAATAGATTAATTAGGTCAATCTTATTATGACTTATATAATACAATTAACTTTTGAAATTTGTTATAAAATTTCTAATCACTTTAATTACTGAAGGTTTTTAATCTCGTCGTTCGTATCATTGTGACTCTTATTGACTCTTATCCTATTTTTCCTCATCATTGTTTTTATGTAAGTGCTTAGAGTACTGTATGCTGGACATTTTGATCATAAATTGATTAATTTTTGATCAATATTTAAGCTGGAACTTGCATATGCATTAATTGATATATTCATTGTAGTTCGCACTGTAAAAATTATGTTTGTAGTAAATTGTAAAGATGTTTCTATGGAGAAATTATTTGTATTACTTATATCATGTATTCATGTAACTAGTTTGTAAAGGATGAACCTTGATTTGTTGAATTTTATATGTATTTAAATCGTAACGAGATTTGTATATTGTCAATCGTTTTTCTCGTTTATCTTCGTTACCATACATTTTGGACAATGGAAGTATTATACTTTTTTGATCCTTGTTTTAAGGGCTAAAATCCTGTAATATAGAATTAGGATTAGTGATATTTAATAACAGCTGTGCGGGATTAGTGACGTCATCAAGCTCATTTGAGGTGCTTTTGTTTTGAAAAAATGTCATAGTCGGTTTTTGTTCTGGCATAAAGTATATAAGATGGAGCAAATTGTAACAAAGTTAGTCGACAAAACGTACAAGACAAAACCTATGCCCGACTCCGGATAAAATCTGTAAATTAATTTGAGGTTAGATACTTCAACCATATGTGTTTGACGTAAATGTCATGTATGAATAAAGTTTGAATTAAACTATAGTGTTACCTGAATAATTTCAAGGATTAAGAGAAGATATTAGTTCAACAATTATATAAAGTGAACGTGATTGTTTAAATAAATTCTGGTGAATTTATTTTTTTTGACATCGATATTTTAAAAACAGAAAGTCAGCTGACGCGTATGACAGCAGTGTTACCACTAAAGGATTATTAGATAAAAGTAAACTATTTTATAACATACTAGGTTGGTCATAATAAATGGTTTTTGTTAATCTCATTAATAATAAGTAACTTCTAAACTTCATCCTCAATAATAATAAACTTATTTGGTTTAATTTACTAGGTTCTTTTGAGAATTATATTTGAGAAATTATTTATTTATTATAATTAGTTAATTTTAGAATTATTAATGATTTCAATTAAATAAAACAACAAAATTTCTTTTAATTAAAATTTATTTTTATTTGATAAACAGTTTTATTTATAAATAAATTTTGATTTGTGTTGGTCTGTTCAAACGAATGACCGTATTGGCCCTATGTAGGGCCCTTACAACTATTACTAACGTTTGAGCAAGCCAGAGAATTTATTTCTCAATTATAAAATGTATTAATTTGAGTAACATTTTTTTTTACATTGACTTTCCATTCGAATTAATATTTCGTTCTTTAAATAAAGTTTATGTGTTTTTAAATTTACATATGTGTTTAATTGATGTTAATACAAGCATCCAGTGTTCTTTTCTTTTGAATTCAGAGTTGAGCAGTGGTTATCCAGCTTGCAGGAGCTTTAGTGTTTACAACATAAGTTTTTCTTCCTTTCCAGGCATAAAAGTAAATAAGAGTCTCGTAATTCAAATAATTTATGCTTTACTGAGTAAACCTGAGCTAGCTGAGTGGAATAAAGAAAAATATCTGTGGTGTATTCTCATTTTAATCCACTGTATATAATTTATGTTTATATTTGGAATGGTGGACATATTTTATTTTACTTTTACAGATCATCGCATTTATCTTATGCTTGCCCCGAACGTGATGCAATTTTTATTAGTTAAATACACCGCAATATACATATCTCGTTTCATTCCAATTTTCAATAAATAATTTTTTATATTATGTTTTTTTCATATGTATTTGTATATAATTATAATTGTAATGCGGGAACTCCCCCACAATGTAACTGGGCAATGCCCGTTTCGTTGGGAGTAAATAAATAAATAAATAAGAAAATAAGAATAAGATAAACCCGCAGGGTGGCTGAAAGCGAGCAACCATTGGGGAGTAGCGCCCCCACGGGTACCAGCTCAGTACACCTCGTTCCAACACACATACCTGCCCGTAAACACAACCATATAAACACACAGTTTTTCTATTTTAACCCAAACACACATACACTACACTCACGTACACTGCATACGGGCAGGTCACCAACACGCACACTCATTCCTTGTTTGGCAGCGTGGGGAACTAGTAGCAGTCTGGGATACTTGGGCTCGCCTGCTGGAGGGTACAGCGGATAAAACTGGGTTCCGGGGTGTGCACTCCCAGGCTGCAAGGTAGTACAGGGGCCCGGGTCGGTCTAGCCAACATGACCTGGCTGCCCTATCAACTTGCGAAAATCTCGCTTATGCCGTAATGCCAGGTGGCGCCTGGACCGGGAACCTTGCGGTATAATGCGGGGGGCTCCGTCGAGGCCACCAGAGTCGGGTTCACAGGAATCCTTTGGCTTTTGCTGGTTCCTCAAGCTGTCAAACGCTCAAAGGAATAAAATCCATGCACACTACACTTACACACACAAATAAATACTTTATTAACAATTATTAATATGGAAGTTCAATCAGTAAATGAAGTTTCAAAAGTGCCCCTTGCCACGCAATCGGAGCTTCCCGGCTCCACCCCCTCAAACTCCCCTTTAGTCATCCCTATCCCTAACTCTATTCCGGTGGATGAGGTAGCCACCATAAACACCCCCCAAACACCCACTATGGTGGATGTTTCACCAGCTGTTATTTCGCCTGTTGTGTCTACGAAGACTAAAAAAAGGAAAACTGTAACTAATGGTACAGATGATGTTGAAAATATGATTGATACTGTAGCTCCGAGATTCTTGATAATTGAAAGAGAGGACGGCGACTTCTCAAAAGTAAACCCGTTTATTATTAATAAGTTTATTCGATCGAACGTAGGAGAGGTTAAAAGCTTGAGAAAGCTTAAAGAAGGATTGTTGGTTGAAACTGCTAGTACCAAGCAGTCAAAACGGCTCTTAGAGTTGACTACGTTTGAAGATTTTAATGTTAGTGTGCGTCCACACCAGTCGTTGAATTTTTCTAAAGGTGTTGTGACTTGTTCTGATCTTGTCAATTGTTCAACGGATGAAATACAAGCTTCCCTAAAGAAATACCACGTTACGGAGGTAAAGAGATTGACGTATCGCAGGGATGGTGTGTTAATCAATTCTGGTTCTCTTCTGCTAACTTTTTCTGGCACAGTCCTGCCAGACAAAATCAAAGTGGCTTTTTATTCGCTGCCCGTAAGGCCTTACATTCCAGCACCGCTGAGATGTTTCCGCTGTCAGCGGTTTGGGCACTCGGCTGCAAGGTGTACTCGTGAACAGGTTTGTGTATGCGGGAAACCGTTGCACCAAGGTCAGCCTTGTCAGACACCAGTTCGGTGTGTAAATTGTGACGGGGAACATTCGGGCAAATCGCAGAACTGTCCTGTTTATAAGCAGGAGACGGCAATTCAAAAGATCAAGACCTTGAAACGGTTATCTTATGCCGAAGCCAAGCGAGAGGTTGTTGGGCCGAACCTTCCGGATCCAAAAATGTCGTATGCTAAAGCCGTGACCACTTCATCTAAGCCGGAGAGCGGTATGATAAACGCCATTATACCGGAAATTAAAAAACTATTTGACGAGTTTGTGAAATCATTTACGGAATCGTTGCATAATACAAGGCGTACTATGATCAGGGCTGCACCATCGGTGATAGCATACCAGGACGTTGCGCAGTCATCCACTTCAACCTATATACCACCGTCAGGGGTACCCCAAGTGATACCTAAACCTTTTCCTCCAGAGGGATCCGAAAAACCCTTTTTCTCGTTGCCCCCTATTACACCACCTCCGAGGGATGATTCAACCTCGGTAGGCAGCCAGGATTCTATTGCGAGCGTTTTTATAGCAGCTCCCAAAGGCAAGCGAAAATGGCCAAAGGGGAAGGCCAGATCCAAAACTCGCTAGCAAATTGCCTTTAGTAGTAATTTTTAATTTTTTCATCTGTTAGTTGCTTTCGTTACTTAATTTATTCTTTTATATTTTTTTTCTTGTCTTCGGTTACCTTTTAACTTATTTTTAATTCATCTTTATGGACGGTACTACAATACCTACACAAACGTCACAAATTATTTCCTGGAATTGTCGAGGTTTTATCAACAATTTAAGCCATCTACAGTTGTTGGTAGCCGACCAATGTCCATGGCTCCTGTGTCTGCAGGAGTCTCTTTTTAAGGAGGATAAAACTTACAATTTAAAAGGATACAGCTGCGAACGTCGCGATGCTCCAGCAAACGTCCGCGTTCGTGGTGGTGTGGCTATCTTTATTAGAGAAGGGGTGTTATATGACTCGATCGCTCTCTTAAGCGATCTGGAAGCTGTCGCCATTCGAGTTACACACCCTGTTACAGCAACAGTCTGTTGCCTATATCTTCCTCCTGGTCGTAGAGACTCCTGGTCCACAGACGATATAGAAGATTTGCTCCGGCAACTACCCAGTCCGTTTATTCTTACAGGAGATTTTAACGCTCATAGCCCCACTTGGGGTTCTACCAAAACCGATGGCTATGGCCGAAGGATAGAAAACATTTTAGAGCGGAACGACGTTTGTCTCTTAAATACCGGACTGAAGACCCATTTTGTAACCGAAAACGGTACCTTTACGGCGATAGACCTAACACTTTCCTCACCTTCTCTGATACCACGCTTAGAATGGTCAATCATTCCAGACCTCCATAATAGCAACCACTTCCCACAAACGATTAGCTTTCTTGATGTCAACGTCAATTTCGACGTCGTGCGACCGCCACGATGGTTGGTAAATAAGGCAAACTGGCAGCTATACGACGAGACAGTCCGTCTCCCCGCAGTTACCCAGGACATCGATGCAAGTGTAATAGCCATAACGTCTGCAATAGTAGAAGCAACAACAAAGGCTGTACCGAAGTCACATACCCACGGTACAAAACATCGATTTCGTGTACCGTGGTGGAACAATGAAATCAAAGCTGCTATTGCAGACAAGCGCCGAGCTTTTCTTCTATTCCGAAATAATCCAACGACCAACAACCTAGTGGAATATAAGCGGTCTAAAGCAAAAGTGCGGAAGTTGGTTCTGGAATCCAAACGAAACTCTTGGTCAGATTACATATCGACAATTAACAGTAAGGCTACCGTTAGTGATGTCTGGAGGAAAGTGCGCACCATTCGGAGTCGACACAGTCGGCCGACTCCCATTCAAATTGAAAACGGCAATGAAGTTGTTTGCGACGCTGGTGAGGTTTCGAATCTACTCGCCAAGCATTTTGCTAGTGTCAGCAATGACCATTCTCATTCCGAAGCATTTCGTAGGGCAAAACCTCAACTGGAGCGTCCTTTGGACTTCTCTACCGAGGAGTATAAAGAATACAATCTCCCGTTTTCCTTTGAAGAACTGGAGCACGCTTTGTCTTTTTGCTCCAAATCCGCTCCAGGCCCCGATTCCGTAACATATGAAATGCTAGGAAACTTGCCAATGACGGAGAAACGCACGCTCCTTGATCTCTTCAACAAGATCTATAGCAGCGGGCAGTATCCGTCGAGTTGGAGAGAGGCAACTGTCGTGCCTATACCGAAGAATGGTGCTAAGGTCGCCCAAGTATCAAATTATAGACCCATTTCATTGACATGTACCATGAGTAAATTGCTCGAGCGCATGGTTAATGTGCGTTTAATCTGGTTTCTGGCGGACAGCGGTGTGTTAGATACCAACCAATTCGGTTTTCGCAAGAACCGGTCTACAACTGACGCTCTAGTTCAACTTGAACACGCTGCTCAAGTATCTTTCGCAAAGCGACAACACATGATCGCAGTGTTCGCCGATCTCTACAAGGCATATGACACAACGTGGCGCTATGGTATATTGGCGCGCTTACACGGTTGGGGTATGAGGGGTAAACTGCCAGGTTTCATTTCTGACTTTTTGAGGGAAAGGTACATTAGAGTGCAAGTGGGAACCGCATTTTCCGACAGGATTTCCATCAAAAACGGCGTCCCTCCGGGTTCCTCGATCAGTGTTACTCTTTTTATAATATCCACGGCTGGTTTATTATCCAACCTAGGTCCTAGCGTATACGGTTGTCAATACGTGGACGACATTGTGTTGTATGCTATTGATTCCTCCATTGACGACGCGCAAAATCGAGTGCAGTCGGCACTCGATGCATTGGTACAACGAGCAGAAAGTAGGGGTTTCACTTTTTCTATCTCTAAGTGCAAAGGTTTGCACTTCTGCAGGAAGCGTTCCTGCAACAGAGACCCCGAAATCTCGCTCCGAGGCGAAACAGTCAGTTTCGTCAACGAAATAAATTTTCTGGGTCTAACCTTCGATCGACGCCTAAACTGGCAGATGCAGGTATCCAACCTAATAGGTTATTGCAGGAAGGCGCTGGATATTTTAAAGTGTCTTGCAAACACTAGATGGGGTGCGGACAGAGAATGGCTACTGCGAATATACCGTGCAGTAATTGCATCAAAGCTCGAGTACGGTTCGATCGTTTATTCTTCTGCAAGACAGACAGTCTTACGCCGACTAGATGCAGTACATCACGCAGGCGTCAGGTGGGCAACAGGCGCGTTTCGTACCAGTCCGATACAAAGTCTGTTGTGTGAGGCTGGTATTCCCTCCTTGCAGAGGCGACGCGACTTGTTACTGACGAACTATGCCATAAAAGTGGCAGCCTGTCCGACCAACCCCAACTTTAATCTTTTTCACGACCCCGCTCACCGTAGATTCTTTAATCGTTTCCCAACTGCCACCCGTCCAACTATCATTAGAGCTATCGAGGTGTTGGATCGTCTCCCAATCATGATAGATATAACAGGAGTTTATTCGATAGACCAGAACCATGTAGCTCCGTGGGTTGTTCCACCGGCGAATTGTCGCCTTGATCTACTGCGTTTCCCAAAGCAGGAAACCATACCGGAGGAATATTGTAAAGGATTCCGAGCACTCCTGTCTCACTACATAGACTATTTGTGCATTTACACCGATGGCTCCAAGTCACCAAATGGTGTCGGGTGTGCAATACATTCTTTAGATTTTAGCGGGTCGTGGTTATTACCCTCCGAATCCAGCGTCTTTACAGCAGAGCTTTGTGCCGTTTATCACGCACTGTCATTCTGTTTACAGTCGTGTAAAAATTCATTTATTATTTGTTCCGATTCCTATGCTGTAATATCTTCACTGTCTAATAATTTTTCCGATGGGTCCATTATAAGTAATATCATAGACCTTCGCTATAGGTTGTACACGGCGGGAAAGGTCATTGTTTGGATATGGGTACCCGGTCACGTAGGAATCGATGGAAATGAACAAGCCGACCAATTAGCAAAGCAAGCCGCATCGTCTGAAGGTTTTCCAGACATGATTCGTGTGCCGGTATCAGATTTCAAGCGCAAGGCTAAACAACTCTTACTAGCTGAATGGCAGCAGAGTTGGCAATCCATCGATTCCAAATTACGAAGTTAAACCTTCCGTGACGAAATGGGTGTGTCCCACTAATCTATCACGCAAAGAACAGGTGATTCTCACCCAACTGCGTATAGGACACACCCGTCTCACCTCCTCGCATCTACTTCGCGGTGAACCTGCTCCCATCTGTGAACACTGTCAGGTGCCGCTCACAGTACAACATTTGTTAGTCGAGTGCGCACAGTTTGCTCGACATAGGCAGCACTTCAATATAGCTGACACACTAACAGAGGCACTAAGTAACACAGCTTCTGCCATCGAGAGACTATTTGCGTATCTCCGGTCAATCGGAACTTTGTTACAGCTTTAAATTTTACTACATCCGTGTACATGTATATTATACACTTTTGTTTATTTATAATCTTCGACTGTGATATTTTAGATATTTTGCACTCGTACTATATACTTTACTTGTGAATTTTCGACTGTGATACTTGCCTTATATTTTTATTTAATTTTAATTTTACAATTTTATCTATACACTTTTATCTTTATACAGTACATTAAATTTTATAGTCTGATATAACCTTACCCTCCTTTCCTTTACTATCCTTCCCGTTCATTACTACCATTAGTGTAATTTATTTGAAAAATTGTCCAATACTGAGCTATGTGTAATATTCTATATATGATTTCATGCGCTTATTGTTATATATTTTATCGGTGTTGAATTACCGCTGAAGTTTCTAAAATTACATATGCGGCTAATAACCTTAGCAGTTGATGCCGCCTTTAAACAAAAAAGAATAAGATAAAGAAAAAAAAATAAAGAATAAATTAATATGTATTTGATAAATTTTCAAATCATTAAGTAGGTCAAATATTCTATAAATCGTTTCTCAATTTTTAACCAACAAAAGGGGTCGTTGACAATTAAGATTTAAATTTAGTGACACAGTGAATATGTTAGACACCATTAATGTTCCGTTTTATTATTTCTAAACTAACTATAACAATATATGCATTCATATGAAATTCCGTTCAACTGATTTGTAAATATCAACTTTAAAAGTATTATACTCGTTTTGAAAAAATCAATAAAATTTTAAATTTATAAATGTTCATCAAATGTAGAGAGATTAATTAGTCTATACCGATCTATAAATCAAAAATTATATAAACATTTTAAAGCTTTGGAAAACAATGGTATTCGCATTTTGTTCTATATTACTTCCTATTTCAACTATTTGACAAAAATGTGGATCATATGTATGAAATTACCTGATTTGTGTAGCCTCAAATTAATACATGGTAAGCTGTCGTATTAATGACCGCGTTTCGGGAATCCAACATGCCAACGCCTTCTGCTGGAATAATTACTTCTTTCTAACTTAACGTTCACACGATTTATAATGTCTAAAACTTCACTCGTTGGTTTATTGTAGTTTATTTTATGTCCGCTTATACACATTTTGATTCACTGCACTAATTCAAATATTTAGTTTCTCGCTCTCGAGTTTTTCAAAGCGTCATTGCTATCGAGCAAATGATTGCTCCTGTGTTGTGTTAACGGAGCCCTGCATATGATCGAACCTTCTTTCATTCTTCTATTACCATTGAGAATGGTAATTGAGAATGCACCAAAGTGCATCTACAATGCTTCCGAGTACTTTTCTTTGCAACAGTTGAATGTACTTGATTTTTTAATCTAATGCGTACCCATGGTTGCAGTTTGAATATTATTAGAAACAAGACAATTGGTGGATAGAAAGTCAATTTACTAGGCGGTTTCCTAGTTTTTGATTTACACATTTTTGGTCTTGCGTTTCTCGTCTGAAATTCGTTTTACTTCAACTTTTTTTGTTTGTCTCTGATATTTCTTGCCTTGTTTGCTGGGGTATGTTCTTGTGGACTTCAATAAGCACGTTCTTTGACTGTAGTGCATTTGTCCTAGTTAATGCGTAGTTCTTGCATTGAAATATCTGTCGACAATGTTACCCAATTTCTTATCCAATACTCTTAAGATACCTCGCATTTATTCTATTTTAGATTATACGATCATTCGACGATAGGATATTGCTGCTGCACTAATGCTCAACTTATTAGCAGTTACTAGAAGATAGATGTAGCATGGATCACTTACATGGTTTCATTACTAATAGATTTGCGGCTGCCGTACACATATTTAAAACAATATTTAAGTATTTTGTTCGTCAAAAAATTATTCAAAGTGAACAGTTTTTATCGAAATTTATTTAGTATGCCAGAAAACATATTTGACCATGAATTAAACGGATTAAATATTGTATAATATTGTACAAATGTTAATTGTAATTAACATTGCCAAACCACTGAAGTAAATAGATGCTTGTGCGTGGTATAGGCGGTAATTTTAACGACAACCACAGAGAAATGATAATTTGGATGATAATTTGGACGCCAAATGAATCGATGATTTGACAGGTCAAAATGCATCGGTACGTTGTTAATATGTAAGAGAACTTTATTATTCCACATGCAAAACTCTGGTCTTTATTGTTTTCACCGTGGCATTCTTTACTAATCCAGTAAAGTTTTCCTTTGGTATCTGATGAAAACAGTTGTTCCGTCTTCACTCACGGACAATAGACGGGCATAAATTTGGGTGGTGTACATTCTTTGAAATGTTATTAATACATGCACGATGGAGCTCGCACGACCATAGAGATGTCTTAATGATTGGTTAGGACATAATACACCTCGGTAGATCATAGATAATTTGTTTGTATCGTACAAAACGTTCAATTATACGGTGAACGACCTTAGCATTCTGCTGAACTTTCAAGTAACAGTCGATCGACAACGTATTGTGAATATCTTGTTGATAGTTTTTTCACTGATATTTCATTTTGCATAGTAGAGGGTTAATTATTTCCTTCATCTGCATCAGCTTTGATAATTCTTACATTTAAGCCCTTCTTCGTCAGTTATTGTATTGTTTAGCAAATTGTAATATTTTTCATTTTTTACAAGAGCATCTTATCTGCAAAACAATTATTCAAAGCAGTTCGATTAATAGTAAATAACGATCATAAACCATTTTTAAAATTAAGCCGCTGATTACAATACGTTACTGACGTTAGCATACCACTTTGTTTAAAAAATAAAGTCGTATTTTAAGAAACTTGGAAATTACAGTTTGATAACAAAAACTTTAACTCTACAGAAAGTTCAATGCAACACGAAACACGATTGTCCTTCCCAACACATTAAATGCATACATGTAACACTTTCGTGCGTAGGTCACAGGTTTCTGTTTCGAACCAACGAGGGCATTTTCATAAATGATTATACTCCATGAAATTGTAGTACTTGGTATACAACTTCAGAAAACGGAAGTAATACCAATTCCTATAATAAAAGAGTAACAAACATTAGTTCTTCGTATATGTAATGTCATTAGTAGTTACCTGCCTCATGTAGAGAAGTTTCGGCATATTTCAACAAGCTTTCTTCATTCAAGATCCAGGAGCAATCATTGTGGAATTAAAGAGCTTTACATTTACACTCGATGTATCCAAATATAAAGGCAAATATGAAGGTATAAAGGTAAACTAGCCGTATTATCATCTACAAATCTTCCAGTTTACATGGTATTGCTTAGTAAACATTTATAGCTTCCGATGTGAA
The DNA here is from genome assembly GCA_929113105.1 of Agrypnus murinus. NCBI lineage: Eukaryota > Metazoa > Arthropoda > Insecta > Coleoptera > Elateridae > Agrypnus > Agrypnus murinus. Next base: position 2,390,595 of record OV816023.1, on the reverse strand, counting down.
CTTTGAAAGAAGATTTAACAGAGTTTCCGTATGTCGTATCATTTATCAGATGGGAAATAAAGACATGACAAAATTTAACCATGAATCTCGCAATACAGCACAAAACTCTGCAAGAATAGATAAAACTCGTTTACTATAACAGTTCATATATCCACGCTAATACATTACGTATCAAAGTGTTTAAAACTTACCTAAAACTGTTTCTGCAATATTCACGGGGTCTACGAAGCAGAAATCCCAACTTTGACAACATTGACAGTAACAAAGGTCTGTTCAATTAAAGGTTTTGCCAAAAACTTAAAACTAGTATGTCTTTGTCAAGACTAAAATGTTAATACGATTATCGCGTTAACATTACACATTGGGCAGAGAAAACATGAAATGAGGAAAATATGAAAAAGTAGTTAAATCTTGAACGAAAAGTAATATCACAGTGAATCTTCAAAATCAAAGAAAGAGTGCAGTTGAAAAAAGTTGTATTAGAACCCTTCACAATAAAATTCACATTATCATATTTTACCATTTGGAATTTAAATACATGTCACAGTCATCATATACATAAAATATAGCAAAAATCTATCAAATCTATCAGTTTCGTAATTAGATGTTACACTGCAATATCACGTTCACCCCGAGGTATCATCTTTGTCGGAAAAAATCTTGTCGCTTATTTTAGCTTGAAAAACACTTAAGTATGAGTGTGCCAAGCAATGCCAGTTAGTTTCCTGGTTTACTGAACTCAGAAAGAGTAACACATTAGAATGATCTATTTAGAATCACTTGGAATGATGTTCAATGGAGTTGAGGAAAGATGCATTCCAAGTTATATCAGAATGGCAACTAGGTTGAATAACCGTTCGGTAAGTTCCTAACTGGTAATAGCATAAATAACAAATCAGCACACATCCTGCTACAACTATGTAGAGGTAACATTCCACTTAGCGGAGCAATTCAGAGAATTTTGTTAGTCTAAACGTGTAATTAAGGGAAATGAGCGTTCTCGGATAGCTTCCTGACTTGTTAGAAAGTGAAAATGCAACAAATCAGAAAACGTCCAGCTAGGACCACTTGGAGGTGACGCTCAACCTAGCCGGGAGGGGAAGGGGTTTAGGTTATGTTAGTTTGGACAGACTGTTAAATGAGGATACTTATTTTTTGATAGCTTTACTCCAGCAATTCTGTACTGTTTAGAAAATACGCGTGTAGGCATCCTTCCGCGTATGAAAGATGAATTGGAGTTAATGGCTGAACTGTGTACGAGTTATAAAGCAAACATATTTTTATCAAAACAACTCAAGTGACCGTTGACCTGCTTCTCTAATTTGAAAATCTTTGAAAAACTGCATTCATCGGTGTCTTGAGTTTGTTTTAATGAACACACTATATAATATCGAAATGAAAAAGCTGTCAGTGATTCAAACTAAGAATAGCTTTGATGACCTAGTTAAACTATGTTGTCGAACTGCCAGTATATTCGTCGTAACTACACGTACACTGCCATTAAATTAAAATGCAATATAATTTACTCTATGTTGCATTTGAAAATAATCAAGTAAAAGCATTATGCACACATAAGTAATGAATTATACAGCACGCGGTCTTATACGATTTACATATATTGCATAGTAAATAAATAGCACTGTATAAGAAAATTGAAGGCTAAAAGTAAAGGTATAGAAAGGAATTTGGAAACTTATGATTAAATTATATTACTTATAGCTACTTAAAATACCTAAAACAAGCAAAGCTGCCAGTTTAATACTCTACTTAGAAGCTAGTTGTCGATGGCCAGAATATTTGTCGAAAAGCATACGTCTTATCTAAATATAACTAAATCCTTAAATATAACTCTGTATCTGAGAAGCAGTTAGGATGAAGTCCACTATTCAAAACCTTACAGGGGAACGAAAAGATATTAGTGTATATTACACGCTAACCAAACTGCTCAACTGCTTCTCACAAACAGAACTACGATGAAGAAAGAAGGTACAAGCATTAAGTAAAGATTTTGGGTATTTAATAACTATATTTAATACTTATTATCTACCTACTTAAGATATAGACTGGCAGCATTTCTAATTAACTTATAAACTAGACTACTTCTCATTAATAGTTGAGCTGTGATGCAGAACTGGCAGAACTCGCACCCTAAAGTACACGTATTCGGAAAACTTAAATTAAAAACAGGATTAAGCCTGGTAGCAGCAGTAAGCAAGTATTGTGGAATTTAGGAAGGAGATTTAATACTTATTTCCTACCAGTGGCGTATCTAGAAGGGACTAACGGGCTGGAGTCTCCCTACAAATTTCTTTTAATAGTCTAGGTCATTTATGTCAAAATTTATGTTATGTAAAAATTTAAGTTTGTTACGAAATGTTTATGGGGAGCCCTCCTCTCCCCCGAAAAAATTCCTAAATACGCCACTGTTTCCTACCGATAATATTTAAATACACTGACAGCTTTTTACATCCTACTCATACCCTAACATGGCTATTTCGCGTTCATAGTTGAGTTATGTTGCGGAACTGGCAGTATTCGCGTCGTAAAGTACGCGTATTCGGAATATTTACTATAAAATATAACTATGTTGAAGGACAAAGATTTCAGGACTAAGCAAGCATTTGGTACTTACTAACTAGATTTAATACTAATTACCTACTTATAAAGTCTAAAAAAGGAAGCTGGCAGTTTTTTGCAGTCTGCTTATAAACTAGACGCGAATGTAGTTGCATACGCGGAACTGGCAAAATCGCGTCTTATTCATACACTTATAATATATAACTAACTAAAAGGTAACGGCATTAAGCAGGCATATTGACTAGATTTAAAACTTATTAACTATACTTATATATCTAAAACTTATGTCTAAGGTAAACTGCCAGAATTTTACTATTCTACTACCTCAAATATTTCACATTACAGTGAAACGATGCTCCCGAACTGCCAGTATATTTGTTGTAAAGCACGCGAAATACTTATAATCTATCAATAATCTATCTATAAATACTTATAATGTAGTTACGTTAAAAGCAAAGCATCTGTAAAATCCGTTTCCTTAGAAAAGAGGTCACCTCGTCAGAATTCACGCATAAGTATAATCTAGAAATTCGTAACCTTGTCTAAGACAACGGACTTTAAAGCATTTGGACACTTAACAACTACATTGGGTAGGAAGGTGGAAGACAATAAGACAATATTATTATTATTATCGGGTCATATGAATAAAATTTGGCAAATACTTTTGCTACTATGAATAACAGATAAAACATGATTTTTAATGAATAAGAACAAGATATATGTGTAAAAGCATTTACTACATTTTATTCATGACCTGAACTTCTACTCATAGACAGTTCAGTCCAGTCATCACGCGAAAATTGGATATACGCGATCCGGTTTTTAGATAGAATTCAAGAAGCAAATCGTATTTAACAAAACACCTATCCCTGCTTTATTTGGCTATCCAGAGTCGCCCTTCCTCCTGCCGCGTAAGATAACCTCTTCCCAAACAAAATTAAAATAAAAGATGATATTGCTAACCTCCGTCCTTAATAATTTTGAAATTTCCCGTGAATAGTGAACATGTTAGTACCCTCGTACGGCCCACCTCCTGTCGCCTACTTAAAAATGCAATACTCACGATCATTTCAAATACTACCAAAGATTTCTCGTGTAACAGCCCCTGTAACAAAACAAAGAAAATGGATTAGTACTTTACTAAGAAAAACAAAAGAAAATCTGAATTAACTTTTATTTATCAGTTTAAATAATAAGTTCCAGTATCAGTGACAATTCAATTTTGTCAAATATGTTGTCCGATTCTTGAATGAATTAAAACAATAAAAATATGACATAACCAAAATCGTAAACGGTCAAGGTGGGTTCAAAATTTCCTTGGTATTTTTCTCAATTTACATTCACAGCTGTGAACTTTGCCTTTATGTAAAATTGTTCAAAATGATATTTCAGAAAATTGTAAAAAAAAGAAGAAGGTAAAACTAGATTTATTTTACCAAGGATGCCCGCTCAAGTAACCATGAGAAAAACACCCTACTACATTTAATGGTCCGCGATGCCATGGACTACTAGATGCAGGCCAGATCTTAATAATGCCCTTCAAAACTAATTATTATTTTATGGTCATGTATTGCCTACCACTAAAGTATGCATGAAAAAAAACCAACGTATCCCTCTCTATACAATAGCTAGAATAAAACAATAAACCACGATTTTTGGGTTTAACTGACCTCTCGGTATCAAAAATCCTTCTGCAATGCAGACAAACCATTAGACAACTTGCATCAGAAATGTTATTTCATATATTCATATGAAAATAATGAACATTTTGTAGAACGCGTGATCGCACACTGTCCTATGAGGAATCGCTTTAAGAATGGTGTCCGGGAATAGCAACAACTCGTCTTGTAAGATTTCTCAATGTACCTTTGGCTTGCCTAGGTAATCGCGATGCATAGTAGAAGAAAGCAAGAATTAAAGCTACCATAATTCTTACATATTCTTCCATCATGAGGCGTCAGCTTGGGACGAGACTCCTGCGTAGAGACGAGGTGAAAGTCTCGAGCTAATAAGCCACATCTAACATGTTCGCATACAGCTTCTGACGAATTGTTGCTTTCTATAACATTGTGGTAGCACTCGTGAGTTGCGTAATGGTTTGTTATGCTTAGACGAAAAAGTATGCGATCTTCGAATATAGGTTCACGGGCGAGATCCAGAACCTTGCCGTCATTTTCTGCACCCGGTTCTTCTCATTGACGCAATATTTGCGCGATCTTACTAGAGTTTCGCTTAACACAAAATGTGACTTTCCAGAATGATACCCTCATAGCATGACAATGTTAAAATGGAACACTTTCAGTTCATCTTGTAATTCAGTACATTGTTCGAACTTCACCCAATAAGTTACAGCTTTAGTGCAAAGTGTGCAGTTATTATTCACGGTGATTGATCTAACTGATATAAGCAGATTTACGCTGTGATTCTTAATATTTTGTCAAGGCTAATGAATCGCTCTACAGAAAAAAATTGATCAAGCTTGAACACGTGTTTTCCTTTTGTTTTGACAAAACAAGTAATAGTTTTGGATGCTTCAGAAAATTTACAGTATTGATCATGCGATCACATTTCGGATTCTTTTGTTAGCCAACTAGACTGCTAATTAGTTAGTTAGATTTTCTTTACCTGAACAATACTTCGGGATTTTTGAAACAACTTATTTTTTCACTGGCTCTATTTCTAAAGTAAGGTTTCCACTTTGAAGTATCACCTACGATCAAATACGATGGTATCTTCTAATCAGATAATAACGTCATACATCTAATGTTCAAAGATAAATTTTTTATAAAATACTTCGCTACTCTTGCTGTACATAGTGCTGCAGTTAACTCCAACTGTGGTAAAGTTAAATGATTTCCACTTTTCTGATTTAGTGGAGCTAATCTACTTTAAGATAAGATTGTGTAACATTCCTTATTATTTTTACGAATTACGAATTGTTATCACGAATATTAAGAAGTCCACTGTTCTATATACTACACATTTTTGTTTCAAAATGCTTTGCAGTAATCATCTTGCTCTTATTGTAAACGGTCTCAAAATACCAGGCCAGCTACTTTAGCTGCTGTTTGAATAATAGTACATTTTGTTGGCATGTCAAAGTTGCAGTTTTTCAAAACCTTATATAAGTCAACTCACACAATAGCCACCTCATCAATAGTTAATTTATATTGGCTTGTGATCTTCCTTTCTTGCAAATTCTTATTTGCTGATGCCAAAATTTGATGTGAACGATCATAAAATCTTTAGCATCTTAGAGTAGAATCCACAGCTACTAGTAAGTCATCTACATTAAATAATTTAATTAAAAGATTGACAATTCTTTTTTATAATAGATATATATATATATATATATATATATATATATATATATATATATAATGGATTGTTTTCGACCGTACAGTATATATATAATAGAATTGGAAATATCGGGTATGCGGTCTGTAGTAAAATCTTTTTATTTTTTACTCAATATTTCGTCGCTTTTTTGCAACTTCTTCAGGAGTAAAAAAATTAGATTAACTAGTCTTTATAAAAACAGGTTCAAAATAGCATAAAAATAAGACATAATTATGTCTTATTTTTATGCTATATGTCTTATTTTTATGCTATTTTGAACCTGTTTTTATAAAGACTAGTTAATCTAATTTTTTTACTCCTGAAGAAGTTGCAAAAAAGCGACGAAATATTGAGTAAAAAATAAAAAGATTTTACTACAGACCGCATACCCGATATTTCCAATTCTATTATATATATATATATATATATATATATATATATATATATATATATATATATATATATATATATATATATATATATATATATATATATATATATATATATATATATATATATATATATATATATATATATATATATATATATATATATATATATATATATATATATATATATATATATATATATATATATATATATATATATATATATATATATATATATATATATATATATATATATATATATATATATATATATATATATATATATATATATATATATACATGCAGAAAGCACTGATACGCCTCCGAATATATGTCTGTTCATAGCGATCGCCTCCGATTTTGGAGGCGAAGTGGAAAAAACGGAGGCGAAAACGAATCCCCGTGTATATGTAGTTTAAAATGTTGGAAATCATTTATTATGCCGTTTCCCAAATTTTAGGTCGGAGTCGAAAAATACCTATTCACCCAGTCATAGATACATTTTAGTACATCGTGTTATACTCTAGGCGGCGCCTTCGCTGTATACGAGATACGTCTTAACTTAAGTTACAGCATTATACACCTCCCTACATTTAACATGCATTTTTTGTTCATATTAGCGGCAACACAGCGTAGAGGCGAAACCTACCTATGTGCATCTTCAAGAAGTTGTTCTATTGTATACACTTGACCATGGGCTTTCAAATTTATTAAAAAATAGATTTTTTATAAGATCAACAAATTAAAATGAAACTAAAATTTTGTTACTAAAAGCTTTACAATTGGTTACTTGCATTATATATGATTTGGGTAATTTATGTAAATATTAAAACATAGTTTTACACATAAATTTATAATCACATTTCAAAAACACCTGTTTAAATTTCTGAGGAATGTAGACCGACCAAAAGCTTGTTTCAAAAATTAGCAAAATTCTTAATTATTATGAAATGACCCCGTTTATTCGTATATCCATTATCGGTATACATTATTAAAATCTAATTAGATGTCTAATAAATACACAAATTCTCTGAAATTATTTCAATTGACTGCCTATTTACGTATTTACTTATAAAAAAATTATATGATATTATTTTTTATTTCTTCCTTGGCACTTTAAACGTATTTTAAAAATAATCAAAATACTTTTGCAATGCAAATGCCCTCGCGCGTCCTGCTCGTTTGTTTATTATAGTATAGGAATGAATTTAGGAAATCATTTTAAATACCTCATTGTCAGAAAAGTTTTGTTCGTTATGAAATAAAGTTTAATATTTATGTCTATTAAAATTGTAAGCGTAATTAGGCTATATTAGACGTTTTCTTCTGCATTTTATGATTAAATCCAAACAATCATAAACATTTTAGCACGATTTGAGAATGCTTTGTCACAAATTGTTTGTTTTAGCAACAGTTTGTAAAGTGATACTGTCAAAACTAGAGAGGCGCAGTATTTTACGATGACTTCATAATTTTAAGAAGAACAATACAAACTCAGCAGTACGTATCACCTTATTATTACTGACCATCGCCAATCGAATCAACGATTGTTGTATCCAATAAAATGCTATTATGTGAATAATTTAACTTTCTACGTCTTTTTAATTATTTTTATTATTTATAATTATCATAATTATATTATTTTCTAACGATAAAAAGTGCCATTTTTGGGGGCATACTGTCTTAATAAAACGCTGTTACATAAACCATTATCACTTCCAAAGATTAAGAATGAATGTTTTTACTGACAAACCTTTAATTTGTAAATAACCCACATTATATGTAAGCAAGAATAACAAAATTTCGTTGTGAAAAAATTAAGCTATTATAGAAATTTAATGGTATCTTTCAATTAAAACTACAATGAATAAATAAAGTAACACAATATTTACTATTTAAGATGTTATTAATTATTTGGTTTCACTCAATCCATCTACTTACATACATACATATGGTATACGCATCATTCCTTATGGACTCTTATGAGAAGACAACGTCATTGGAGGCATACACAACTGATAACTACATACAATATATACTAATAGGAGTTGACAGAGTACGATAAGTATTTATTTAAGTATACATGTCTCCGAGCATTTAACTTGCGTTTTTTGTTCATATTAATCAATTAATCATATTAGCAGAAACAATGTATGAAGGCTGATCATACTAAAACGTTTCTTTAATAATTTATTGTATAATATCCAGGCACAGATTTACCATATTCGAGGCCCCCATCGTATTGTCCATAATAACATTTTAATTGTGAGAAATGGTTTTAGGGAATAATTACATTTTTGACTAAAGATTTCATATTTATATTCGAAATTTAACATTTTTAATAAAAAGCAACTTGAGAAAAAAGTGAAATATTTATTATTAAAAACGTTAATAATTGGAATAACACGTTTTGCTCATTACATAAACATATAACCATCTTCTCCATTGTAATTTAGTAAATCTACTTTGGTACAATAACAACTCGAAAAAATTCTTGTATATCAGTTGCACTTGCAAGAGATTCAGATAATTTATAATCAATGAAATTATAATAATATTGAAAATTATTTCACGAATGACTCTAGATGTACTAAAACTTTAATTATTATATATTAAAAAAAACTAAAACAAAACCTAACTAAACTTATAAATAACAAAAAAGTCTGAGTCTGAGTAGAAAATTATGCTAAATAAATGTTGAAAGAAAGTATAAAATTTAATTTCAGGATTTTGTAGAATATTCTTTTTGTTTAATTACTTCTAACGTTTTTTTATATTTAAAACTAATTTTGGTTTTCTCCGGCTGTGATTTTATTCCATTCTTCATCCAACACTTCTTTTATAGCAGCTTAGAATGTTATGTAGTGTTATCGAATTCGTCTCTCCAATAACTCTCAAAGGTTCCCAATGAACTTTCGAGCTGGGGGATCTCTAGGGAATTCTAGGTAATGTCATTATTGACCTACTTTGTTTAAAAAAGGATCCATAACTGATAACTGAAGAATTAAAAAATCAACTTCATGAACATGAAACATGAATGGAACATGAGGAAACATGATGGTCAATGATGATCAGTTACATTTTCAGAAGGATGGGGCTCTAAAAGATGGTATCTCAATAACAAGATCAGTTTTAAAAATAATATACTTGAGTTGTCTGTAAGTAAATGACTGAACTGCCACAATTTGGCACCAGTCTGTATGTGAAACGTGTGAGACGTTTGTATGTGAAATAATTTAAATCATATTGAAAATGGGTTGTTAAAAGACTTATCTCTGTATCTCAGCAATCCATGGGCCGATTTCAATTATTTTGCTCCAAAGATTCCTTTTTCCGAGGGGTCTCTCACTCTCGGCAATAGGTGTACAGTTTCTCGGGAATAAATTGCTATGAGTCGGAAATAATGAGCAATATTGGGCAATATGGGAAATAAACGGGAATACAAAGGAATAAGAGGCAATCAACAGAAATAAACGGGAATACGCAGGAATAAGCGACAATAAATAGAAAATACGCGGCAATAAATGGGGAATACGTGGCAATACTGAGAAATAAACTCGGCAATAGGAATAACACGCTCCATTCTTCTCGATTTCCATTACGCGTTTAAAAATCTAGGTGGTCTTCTGAAGAAGTGAGTATATGTTGTAGTGTGCGCGGAAAAATAATGACGGCAAGTAATTGTTTTTTGTTTGAACATTGAAAATCATTCACCGTTTCTAAGAATCGTGATGACACTTACCCTTAAAAGGCTAATTGAATAAAGGATTTCTTTATACTATACAGTGTGTAAATAAAGTATGGAATAAAATTCATATTTTCTGTATTACCACGTGAATTTTATTTTTTTTCCTGCGAATTTTATGGACATCAATTTTAATTTTTTAGTTTGCTACTGTATCACGGCCGATGATTTTAAATGGAACCCCCTTATTTTCTTGCTAGAAATGAAAAGTATATATTTTTTTGAGTTCAGCAATACCCCATATGTGGTATTTAAAATTAGTATTTTTTGAAATTTGGAGGACCAAATGTGATAACTTTCACGAAAATAATAATTAATCTTTCAACTCTTATTATTATTTCCGTGTCAAAGTTTATGAAAAACAATTAGCAAATCGGTCTTGTAGAACTCGTATAGGAGAACTATGGCGGCATGCAAGGGTTTGTCTATACATCAGAACAATACGAATATTAAACACTCAATGATGGCTATGGCTAGACTGTAAGGACTGCAGTCGATTTAAAACACAAGGCTGTTTTTTGTTCCAGTTCGTTTGAGAGTTCTACTGGGCCGATTTACGTGATTCTTATTTTACAGTGAAGCTTCCACTGTGTGCATTAGTATTTTTTATATTTTTTAATTTTTAAATCCAAAAATTAAAAAAATTATTTCGAGAAAAGCCATCCACTTGCAGCGCCCTCTTGTTAGTTCCCAGCGTGTAAACCTTTGGAATTGCGCTTAATAGACAAACCATTTCTATCACTAGCATCTAGGTGTTGAAGTCGCCTATATGCGCTGTAGCTGTTTCTAGCAGTTGTAATTTTATATTTTAGTGGTTATAATAGTAAACAAAAATCAATTTAAAATAAATAAAATAGTACAAAGATTACCACATGAATGATAAGAGAATAAGAATGATTATTTTCTGAAATTGTGAAGTTATAGAAAATTTAAAACGACAATATTTAATCTTTAGGTTAGTTCACTACGAACATAACTATAAAAACTGCAATAAACGTATGTATAAAATAGTATTTGCAACAAAATGCTATAAACATCTACTTGTTTATTAATAATTCTTGTAACTAAACAATTTTGGTTTGAAGTAACAGTTTCAACTTGCATAAAAATGTACAGTAACGAAATATTTGACTGCCAATTTCAAACACATATTTTTCATCAGTCATGTTTTTGAAATACTAATAAACGTGTTCAAGAAATTTGTTAAACAAGATCTCTAGATTCTCATAATTTCTGTATTTAAACGCGGGCAGTATTTAAAAGTGCTACAATAAATTAATTACAAATGCTAGGAATAGCTAGGGCATGTCGGTGGCTGCAGCCCTTGCAGTCTAGTCTTTCATCATCCATCTTCGAGTGTTTAATATTCGAATTGATCTGATGTATAGACAAACCCTTGCATGCCGCCATAGCTCTCCTTTACGAGTTCTCCAAGACCGCTTTGATATTCTATTTTCTTTAGATTTTTATACCATGAATTTAAAATACTTTATACCTATTTAAAACACAAGGCTTATTTTTGTTACGCTTCGTTTGAGAGTTCTACTGGGCCGATCTGCGCAATTCCAAGTTAAAAGTTTTATGATGTAGATTTGCCAGGTATTTTTAGTTTTGCGAGTTTTTAATTATTTATATTTTTAAAAGAGTTATTTGTAACCGATGCATTTCTATACGCTCGAGACCGATTGTTCACTTACACCGAAATCAAGCGAATCTCTTGAAGTAATTTCAGTTTCATCAGAATCAGAATTTTTTGAATCAGAAAAATCAGACTTAGAGGAAGGAAACATGCAAGAAAAAAAATGAAAGATAAAGCTGAAATTAGAAAAATATTATGTAATGTTTTACGACACCCGATGGTACATTGGACGAATTTTGGATATTGATAAAGAAAAATTCTTGAAAGAAGATTTGGAAAACTTCATACAGCCCAAGGAAAACGACATTCAGAAAGTAGATTCGGAATTTATATTTTATAGTCCTGTAAATTTTACTGGAGTTCTGGAATTCTTTTTGAATTTTATTTACTGCCGTGCATTGGGATTCTCACTTTTCAAATAAATTTTTGTTATTTATCTCAATGTGTCTTTTTTTGTATTTCTTAGAGTCGATCTATCTGATATAAGTATATGTTCTTCGTTTCACGTATTCGGTTCGCAGTTACTTTAACAGCACTTAAAAATGTGATGTACATATATTATGATTGAATAAAAAACTACTTTTTTACAGATCATCTTTTATTTGTGAGGAATTTTGTTTACATTTTTCTTAGTGGAGCTACGACCTTTTGTAAAATTATCAAAAAAACCAATAATAAACACCTTTCATTCAAATACACCCACTGCTAAAATCATGCATGGAATACGTAAATAAACACGGCAATAGGAAAATTAATGCAGCAATACAGAAATAAATACGGCAATACGGAAATAAATACGACAATACGGAAATCGAGACGGGAATACAGCAATACAGACAAGAATAAAGGAATAAAAACGGCAATACGGGAATAAAGACAGTTATTGCCGTAAAGCGGCAATAGGTGTACATAATTTCTGGGAGTGAGAAACCCCTCGCCTTTTTCATTCCCTTTAAAATGATCTGTCACAATGGGGGGGGGGGGGTCAAAAAGTTGGTGGAGTGGGGATAAGGGTGTGAGATGCAAAATTTTGACAATTCTGTATTTAAATGTCCCCATCGAAAAATAAATTGACGTGTTTTTGCTGAAATCGATATTTTGTTTAATTTAGGAGATTGTCACGTGGAGTTTTCGTGACTGGAGGACGTAGTCAGAGGTAGAGAGAAATTAAACACAAGTTGTAAAAAACAACTATATACTAAAGACAATAAAGACGGTACAAAAGGTTAACACACATGTTGACATATTGATACATATTGTGAGGACGTATATGTCCTCCAAAACAAGTACAATCAAGGGGAGGTCGGAACCAACCCTGTTCTAGCACTAAATCTACTAACTAAGCGTAGGAGCTAGACTCCTAGTAATTTATAAAGCTAGGGATTTTTTTTGTTTGTCGGATGGTAACAACTTTTACTAAATCTACAAAAGTCAAACAAAGATATGACAATTTAAATTCAAATGTTTTGTTGTTACCAACATGAAAACAAAAAAAGTCCGTATAGCACTCATGTCATCTAAAGAACAAGTTAATTTTATTTAAGAAATTTCTGCAGAATTCGGCACAAAAGAATTCGCGGATCACGCGCCCAGAAACTACGTTGCAGATACTCGTGATTTGTTGTGTTGCAACACACTCGTACGCAAACATTGACTATTACAAACAAATTACTATGAATAGAACGCCGGACCCGATTGCAAAGTATACGATACAACGAGCGGGCGCTATAGACTATAACGCTCGTTTATAATGACCTGGTTCTTATACAGTTGTTTATATAGTTCGTATCACAGGTATAAACAAAGAATAATATGTAAGTGAAACATAAAAGATTTTTATTTTCAAAACAACTCGACATTGGAAATTTACCCGACTTAGTCTAGAAATCTCATAAGGTGTATTTGAGGATAGCCCTAATTAGGAAGCCCGGTCAAGTTCCTATGAGTACTCGATTACGTCAGCCCCAATTTATTTCAAGGATAAGTTACTTAGGAAAGCTTGATTAAGACCTCATGAAGACCCGATCGGGATAGCTACAGTTTTTTTCTGGAATAAACTACATAGGGGAACTACTTAAGATCGTTGTGAATTTCAAAAGGGGCAATCTGAGCTAATTTTACAATTAAATAACTTAAGAAAGCCCGATGAGGCCCCCACGAAGGCCCCAAAGAGACAACCTCAGTCCTCGTAAGCTCCGGATAAGATGTCCTAATACGGTTCTTATAAAAGGAAATTGCGTTACTTGGTTTCACAATGTTCTAACAACAAATACGATTGTTTTATTATAACAAAGGTTAAATAATTTGCACTGTCTCCGATATGAGTTACATTTTGTCCTATCTCACATCCAAAAATACTGCAAAACACGAACGAATTCAATTTTTCATATATAATTTAACAAGTGGTCTAATTTTTTCCAATAAAATTTGTCATTTCAGAAATGAGTATCTTTTGCAACTAAAACTACAGGATTCGACGAAGGAGACGACTGTAATTTTATAAAAGCAAAGCTACGAATGTCTTAAATGACAAATTTTGCAAAAAAAATTAGATCACGATTTGAATTCGGCTTGACAATCCATCGAGCAAATTTGACATTTCATTTTGACATACATTTTTTCACTGAGAAAAAACCACTACTGGTTTTTTCACTATAAACTAATTTCATTTGTCCTAATTTGAAAAATTCTGTAATTTAATTGGTTAAAAATTTTCGAGTTGGATTGTCAAAATAATCTTGACTATGGCGCAAATGTTTCCTCTATCATTCTAATATTTTCATTAATAATATAACAAGTGGTCTAATTTTTTCCGACAAAATTTGTCATTTCAGATATGAGTAGCTTTCGCAACGAAAACTACACGAGTCGACGCAGGAGACGAGTGTAATTTTCCAAAAGCAAAAATTACGAATGTCTTAAACGATAAATTTTGCAAGAAAAAATTAGACCACGAGTTGAATTCGGCTTGACAATCCATCGAGCAAATTTTTATTTAGCGTGTGTAGTTAATATTAATTTAATTAAATTTGACATAAATTTTTTCACTAAGAAAAAACCACTAGTGGTTTTTTCACTATAAAACTAATTTCATTGGTCCCAATTTGAAAAATTCTGTAATTTGATTGGTTAAAAATTTTCGAGTTGGATTGTCAAGGTATAATTGATTTCTGATCGTTGCAATATTTCCAAAGCATAGCTATGTTTTGCAGAAACGGAAGTTCTATTTTCTTTACTCTTCTACAAATGTAATCCGTAACCAAAGGTTTCTAACATTCTAATATTTTCAAGGTATAATTGATTTCTGATCGTTCCAATGTTTCCAAGGCTTTAGCTATTTTTGCAGTAACCAAAGGTATCATTCGATTCATATATATTTCTTTTCTTTATAACACTCCCGAATATTTTTACTGTAAAATAATTAGGGGAGATAGTATTAGGGTTTGAAACAAAATGCACATAAAACTGTATCGTGCGTGAAGCGATTTTACACCTTGTATGCTGCACTTGCTAAATTAAATATTTTAAATTAATGGAAAATTAGTCCTTTATGCTTAAAGTAGTCATTTTTGAAGAATAAATAAATGTACTTCCCTAACTGAATAAATAAAAAGTTAACTTCTAACAAAAACTTAAGCTTTTTAAATTAAATTAATTAAATTAAGTCTTTTAACCAATTCATTTAACTCTAAATACATGAAAGTACGTGATAAAATGATATAATATTACACGCCAACGATACAAATATAATCAACCGTCCTTCTAAAATATGGCATATCTCTATTAAATTAAATATTATCATTAGTAAGCAGACGACTTATATACAACAATGCAAATAATACTATTTATAACAGAGATACTCAGCGAAACTGTTAAACAACAAGGACAGAAGAACCGCGCGTGTTTTAGTAATATGGTTATTAATATATAAGAGATACAAATAATACATTTTCGACTCCGAAATAATAGCAACGCCGCTGGAGGCGAACGCAACTGGTTGTCATATATAAAATATACAAATAGGAGTTAAAAGCGCATGTTAAAGATTCAGAGGCGAAATGGTACGGTAATTTGTTCACTCTAAGTATAAAGAATTTACAAAAACAAAATTCCCCTCTCGACGTGCTCATCATCAACAAAGCTGTATAAAGCAATGGCAATAACTAGTTTGTCCGTATCTGTATATTTAAGGCCGGAGTCGCGGGCGCCTTATAGGCTGTCGGAGTTGAAAAAGATAGATAAGCACGTATATATATATATATATATATATATATATATATATATATATATATATATATATATATATATATATTTACATCATTCTAACAAATGGACGTCCGTACATTACGCATTTACCATCAGTTGGACGTCCGTTGTAATTGGACGTCCGTATATCGGACGTCCGATTGTATCACCTGTTCTTTGAATTTTTTTGGGATTACTAAAGCATCCTCTATCGTTTGGTGAAAATTTGTTTTAGACGTCAAATTACTGATTTTTGCCGGAGATTGTGTATATCGTAGTTCGAGCGAATTCCGCTAGATGCGCTAAATTCGACAAATATATACAGCTAAGTATATTGTAAACGGAAGGATCTACGTGTATAAGACGTCCGTGTCCATCACGAGACCTACATTCTTGCTGGCAACATCGCTTTTGTATATTTCAGGATAACTTTGGCATTATTCGTGCATTTGACGTCTCTTTGTCTCGGTAACAGAATACTGGTGACCTAACTGTTAACACATGTTTTGAAATATTTACTTTGCCGTTAAACGTAGTACGAAGAGGTAAAAAGTAAGATTGCAATAGAAACGTAAATTTTATCTAAATACAGAAAATATCTGAACTACAAATTTAGATTTAATTTTTGTTTTTGGGTTTTCGAAGAATTATCTTACATCCTGAAGTCAATAGCTTTTCGATTTTCAAGCCATACAGCTTATTTGTTTCTTGCATTGCTATTAATTACTTTTTAGTCTGAAGTTTAATTAACACTATGTTGATAAACAAAAGCAAAGATTATTATTCGCATGTGTATTTTGAATAACTACACAGTTATACACAGAAAAATATTAATAAAAACAATGTTTTTCGAGAATTTCAATCAGGGTTTTGTAAACATTATCGTTGTGAAACTACTTTATCAAAAATAACAAATGATGTTTTTTAATGGTTTAAATAAAAATAAATCTGTGTTTCTTATTCTTTTAGCATTTACAGAAGCGTTTAACACTACTAACCAAAATATAGTGCTATCGATATTGCTACTTCATTTGTTTTGGTGCATTATCTATCTCTTTAATCGGTAACAGAATGTATTAAAGATAACTATCTTAAAAAAGGTTCCAAGTTATTACTACAAATGTTTCACTCGTTCAATAAATCGTGGAGTTCAAATCAATTACAAGTAAATTGTGGTGTGCCGCAGGGCTCATTTCTCGAATCCATTTTATTCAGCATTAACACAATAATTTTCTTTAGATAGGATTTTGTAATTGTCGTTTATATGCATATGATACACAACTTTACTATTACTTTCGTAAAGAGGATAATATAAAAATTTAACAGTTGAACAAAATAAATAATCTCATAGCCAATAGGCTGCTGACCTTTTTTAATTGTCAATGATCCAACTTTGGACTTATGTAAGAAGCTTATGCTTCTCCGAATTCTCGCCAATGGTTTATGTTTTGCCCTGTTTTGAATTTGTGGTCGTCCACTCGTTCTGTGTCTGTGAATAATAGTGTTCCACCTTTCATTTTGTTGTCATGCATTGTGTTGTGTTCTGTTTCATTTTAATGTTGTGATGTTTTCTTCAGCTTCCTGAACTCTTGTACTGTTTCTGATCCATGTGTTTATTTTCCTTTCAGTTAACTTTATTCCTAAAACTGATCTTTTCACGAATCTTTGCGTTGTAATGATTTTATCCATGTTAACATTAGTGACTGTTACAATAAAATACATACACAAATAAATAGAGGGGTTGAACATTCGACCTTTAAATATTGTGAAATTTTGGGATTTCTAAAAATCAATTTTAGTTTGCTAAACATTACCCATTCCAATCGTGTTCTTCTAGTTATTTTCTCAGGATTCAGATATACGTATTCATTCACCCACTCTAAGATGCAGTCGTTTTTCGTTTTACACTTTTTAATTGGTTACTACTGGTCTTTAGCGCCAATTGTATTTTCATTGCGGCTCTTCCATAGATGTTACGGATTAATTGTCTGTGTTGAGAATCTATTTTACAGTTATTCATGGCTTGTTCCACAACCTAAACTTTGCCTTTTAGGAGAGGATTTGACGTGCTATATTACTTCTTGAATCCAGCTCGTCCGACCGGTTGATACGAATCTACTTTAGTTATTAATCTGTTATTTATCCACTTTTATAAAAGAACATGCAGATTTAAGATGCATAGGAGACGATTTGACGTCCTATATTACTTCCTAAATCCAGCTTGATTGAAGGTTGATACGAAACCATTTTAGGTGTTAATCGGTTATTGATGATTTTTATGAAAAACTTGTCGATTTAAGATAGCAAAGAAATACCTCGATAGTTTTTTAATTCGTCGCTATTTCCCTTCTTGTTTAATAAAACATCTATACTTTCATGTCAATCACTCTGCTTTATGGAGACATTTATTAAACATAATTAAACATAATAATAATTAATTATTAAACATAAACAATAAGGATCTTTAATATAAAATTTTTGTCTGAGTTTCTAGAATCCCATCTAGGGCGGGTGCTTTGTTGTTTTTTATTTGTGTTATAGATATTTCCTAGATTTCTATGTCGGTATTTCTTTGGAATTTACGTTTCTGTTTCTTGTGAGTTGTTTCCTGTATATTAAGCTCCTGGTGCTTTTTGGATGCATACAATTTTTTTGTAGTTGTGTATAACTATCTCCGATATTTTACTTTTATCTCTTTCTAGTAGTATAGCTATGTTCGTTCTAGCGCAAAATCCCATGTATTTTCTTATGAAGGTTCATTTTACATTTCAAGGTCATCCGCGAAATTCTAGGTTCATTTGCATATCATTCGCGGGGTCATTAGCGGATCATTTGCATATCATTCGCGGTGTTATGTATGTATCATTAACGGTATTATTTGCATATCTAATTAATTTAATTCGCGGGGTCATTAGCGGATCATTTTTTATATCTCGCGGGGTCATCTGCATATCTCATCTCTCTCTCCTCATTTCCAACTTGTCATCATTTCCCGCTGAAAGATTTGAATTCCTAGCGCTGCTAATGCCATCTATCGGTGACGTCATATGATCGGTATAGTAGATTTCTATACGCCTGTAGATAGGCAACCCGCTATACTTTTTTACAAAACCAATGGAGCCAACAGGGTTTGAACCGGGGACCGCTCGAATGGTAGCCAGCCAATGCATCCACTACACCAACGAGGTAATCTATTAAAGCACTGTAAACTGGTTATAAAAAAAAATTGTTGACTAGCGACCACGTACTCATAATATAATACAATTCATTTTAGGTATAAATCTAAACGTGATACATTATTATTACTAAATTAATTTATTAAAATAAAAATAACTCAGAACTAAATTATTAATATCAAGAAATTTATTTAAAAAAAAACATTTCAATTCTAAACGTGTACAGGAGTTATTTATAAAAATGCTTTCACGTATATTTGATTAAATCCAATTTATTTAAAAATAATTCCCGGAAAATATTTATAAATATTGTACATTAATAATATTAAATCTTTAGGATTCCAAAATTATAAGCCAATTATGATTATTATCATGAGTCATTGAGATGAGACAATTATTAACCTTATATGAGCCAATCGTGAAGAAACTCAAGAAATTTTTCTTGATACATCTTAAATATAACAATTTGAAAACTATATACAGATATTATTACTACATGAGCCCCGTAACATCAGTCGATCCGCGGCTTTTTATATCAATACAAACTAATTAGTCGTGTTGTTTTCAACATTCTTTAACACTACTTTCAACCATAAATAAACAAACGTTCTTACGAATGACTGAAAGGAATTTAGATATTATAAATAATTTGTTAAGAGATCAAAGCTACTGTCAATCACTTGTCGGATTATCTCTGTTGCAATTTTAAAAAAGTTAATGAAGCGTGAATCAAATCTCTATGATTCATTTGAAAGCAGAAATACTAAACAAGTGATTCTCATATGCATGCGCGATAGTTATAAGTTTAAGCGATAACAAAATGATTGGAATTTCTTATTGTCAATACATATATCAGGGTTAGATTTAATAATTCGATATACATTTCACCTTTCAAATATAAATTTCATAACAAAAGAATTAGCTTTTCTTGGAAGCGAATTTAAAAAAAAAACATTTCAATTTTAAACGTAACTGCATTCAAACAAATACAAAATAAACAAAAGGCGCTTAAACAAACACATTATTAAGCCTTCAAAACAATTATCATTCTGTTATTGTTGAGTTCCAAGGAATTGTGAGTCATAGATTTTCTAAGCCAGTTTAAAATCATTAGCAAAGACGCGTTTTAGCTAAAAATGAGATCGGTAAGGTAAAAACATGACGTCTTGATTGTAAACGATGATTTCACCATTGCTAATGAATTTCCAATTAGCGGGTGTAGAAAGTTAAAATTCAAACATGAAAAACTATTGGTTTAATCGAAATATTTTAAAAGTTGCCGACGGCTAATTATTATTTAATAGCAACCGTAAATTCTGAGTAAATCTGTTTGGATATTTCCTGAAGCCTAAATCAATTTTGTTTGTATTAAAATCTAAAAATTTCAGAAAAACGGTTTTAAAATAAATTGTATATAGTTATACATTGTGAAATAAAAAAAATGCAAGAATAAAATACGTACACGGATTAAACTAAACTATATATATTAAGAAATATTAATTACGGCTTTTATAGCATCTCACAGGAAAAAGATTACAGTCAATCAAGATCACAACACATATCATTAACTAGATATCATAAATAAATATTATATATATTGAAGGTAAAGACATGAGTATATCCATCGTTTGACTAATGTCTATTTATTAAAACAAATAAGTTATGAAATGAAGCAGGGAGTCTATTCAATGAACATTGCCTAATACTTTTATGATTTTTCTAGCCTATAGATCAGCAGTTAGAAACACGGGCCTGCTAAATGCCTGCAATTCACCTACCCTATCAATATGTTGTACAATTTTAGATATGTAATGTATACGTTTTGTTTCTTACTTAAGTCTATTTTGTTTGTATGTTTGTAATATTTAGACATTTACGAAAATTAAATCAAGCTGAACAGCAGATTACTATTTTAAATTTAATAGATCATACGAATTATCTTAACCTATTCTGAATTACTGCTTTGTATAAATTGTACATTGTTTGTAAATGCTCTCTGAACTAAAATATTCATATATGAGAGAAATGTTATATAAGTCAATACAGCCCTATAACTATCATTTATTGAGCTATACAAAGAGATTTATATCTACGCTAAACTAAAGATTAATAGAAGTATTGCATTCCTGATATCATAAGATAACGATAAAACACATGATTATTCTTAGACTAAGGTCTAATTTAGGTAGTCAAAATGTAGGTAATCGAATTGTAGGTACATATGATGTGATATCATACAATTATATTCTAGTAAGAATTGTAATAAAGCCACTGCTATAAATAACATCATTCTTTATCACGATCATCTATCATTATCAAAATCATCTAATGTCATGCAGAGTCAGCAGCTAGCTCCTAAGTTCGTATATGCGAGAAACTCTCTACCCGCTCTGAACAATCAATTACAAAAACTGGATGAGTTTCGGACGTATAGGTAGATAATTCCAAATTTTAATCCGTTTTCATTAATGAGTAGACCTAACATAACATTAGTTTTACCGTAGGAAGAAGGACCGCTCAGAATTGCTCTACAGGAAACAGTCTGACACTAGGTTATTCAGATCAAATATTACTTACAAATCGGAAAGGATATCTATGAAACTCGTGCTGAATTAAATGTAGGAACCTGAATGCGTGGCAGCATCCGTCGCTATTGCATCAACCGTTTCTTCGCATAGCTTTTAGTTTATCTGTGAGAAATTCTATTTTATTTAGTACATAAGGCGTAGATTAGATTATTAATCTACCCAAAAGATTCACCAAACATGGACCTGCTAAATGCCTGCAATTCACCTACCCTATCAGTATGTCGTACAATGCAAACATTTAATATTATTATTAAAATTTTATAAATAAAAACGATAAAAGAAGTTTATAGTTTTCATTTATTTTTATGTTAAACATATACGGTAGCAGGATCTAGATCGATGTATACAAATTCATATATGACAGAAATGTTATGTATCTCAATACATACCTAAAACGTATTCTTCGTATATTCAGTAAGAGCTACCCATTTTTTCTAGACATTCGAATTTTGAACAGCTTAATAATATGTTTTCTCATTTAATCATAATTAGGTTGACTTTATATAGCATTTTTCAGGAAAACCTTCTTCAGAAAAACCCTAGTGATTATTTAATTTACATAAAAGAAAAAATTTAAAACATTTGATTACACAATAATCCCATTTTCGATACCTTCGAAATATAAGTCTATAACATATGTTTAGGTCTTTATAACTTTCAAACACAGGGTAGTTACCTCTTGCAAAATTTACAGTTATGAGAACCCTGAAAACTTAACCTGGAGAAATAAATCAGATAAATATTTTACTTTTATTGAAACGATAAATTTGCATACTAATATATGAAAATAATATAATGTATAATGCCTGATAAATAAAATTGAAATTATTCTTATTCTTTTACAATGAAATTATTCTTTTACAATGAAATTTGTTTTGAAAAAACACGATGAAACGTTATGTATATTAATGCAGGAGTTCTGTTAACGCATTCGTTATTTAGAGATTCACTTATAAGTACACTATCTATTTAGCTGATTCAATAAAAATTTCGTTATTTTAAAATTCCTAACAAGGGACCTACTGATAAGCGTTATATTATACCAGGTACGTATGATACTCTACTACTGATTGCATACCTGATGAACGCAGTTGTACAAAGTAATATAGGATATACGTTACAGAGAAGTTTAATTTTCCGTGCAACAAATGACCTATATATATATATTTTATGTACTACAATGCTGACATTAACATATTTAGCGCATACCTGTTGAACATAGCTCTACAAAGTAATATTTAAAAGACTTAAAAGGCTTATATTTTAGAGATCGGATACAGTCGCATATATTCCTGTATATTACCTCTAAATTTTACTTTAACAATACATGTAGTCAGGTTTGGCGTAAATAACAATTAGGGATATCAAAGCCATACTAACTGAACGCTAACATAATATGCTCTACAGGTCAAACTCAATTAATTAACCCTGGGGCTATACATCCTTAGACTAGAAACAGTCTTGAAACAAAAATGGCTGAGTCCACCCTGTTAGACAAGAAATCAGAGTATGGGCGTGATAAATAAAACATATAAAGTTATTTTACAAACATTTATTTAGTATACATAACATAATACAAGAATATAGATCATAAGTTGTTTTCTATGACGACTGTTGTAGTTCTACGGGTCTCTGAGTCGTCGTATGCCCTCGCAGCAATACTAATACGTATAAAGTCCGACGACTGACTCATTGGAACTGTACCGGTAGCCCTTTCCTTGTTCAACTCTTCGTTACTATCATAGTTGGTAAACGAGGAACCACATTCATCAATACCCCAAATGCATGGCTGAAGTCATATCTTCTTCTTCTTCTTCGTCTGCCTCATCGATATCAATAGGTCCATTTGCTTCCTTTACCAGAGCCGTCTTTACAACATCTGCGTTATTATGTACGTTTTTAAATGCCTTTTATAACTGTCGATGCGTGAAAGATATTTGAAGCAATTAGAACACCGGACTTTGATTGATTCGTGAACGCTTTTCGTATGTCTTTTAAGCTGTCAGAGCTTGAAAAAGTTTTGACACAGCTAGAACAGCAGATTCTGTTTGAATCGTGTATGGTTTTAACGTGTCTCTTGCAGGTGAATGGCCTCGCGAAAGACTTGAAGCAAACCGGACACTGTATTTTGCAATCCTGTCGACCAGAGCCATTCTTCTTCTTACGCTGCTCCATCTCGACTAATGAAGGAACAGGAACACTATCCGTCTATTTATACTGATCGACCAGAGCAATCGGTTGTTCTATCCTACGTTGAGAAAATAATTATACTATGTAAGCTTAGATACGCTACATATGATTGCGAGCCTGAGTATAAGCATAAACCCTATACTACAGATTTTTATCCTTTTTTTCATTATATCTACTACAGCCGAGGTGAAGAATAGGTACATTTAACATGCGTATGCTACAATTATCTAATTTCTAGTTTTCTAGACGTAATGTAATTTTGAACAGATTTTAACCCTTTTCGTTATATCTACTACCCTTGTAAGCGATGTCTACATATACGTTCTTATTGTTTATACACCATATAGATATTCGTAGCATCTAAAGTAAACTCTTATTTAAACGTTATTTTGCAATATATCATACATTTCAGCAGCTCGTATGATTATCCGTCTCTATCGTAACCCAGTATGTAAGGACATTATGTTAAATACTATCTCATACATGTAAATAAACATTTCTTTAAAGAGTTTGTTAGGTCACCTAATCTGTTATAATATTACTATGATATTAGATCTCGTCGATTACAGTTTTACCATTAGGACATACTTAGTAGGTTATATGTGCTAAGTAAAATAATAAACAGATATTTCGAAAATTTTATGCATTCTTGAGAGAACGGGGTATAATATTTAAAAACACACTGTAGAAAACATATCAGCAGAGAAAGGGAATACATAAATACAGTATGTTTTGTATGATGAGTTGTCGTCAGTTTAAAAGAAATAAGTTCGTCGCCATATTTAAACGTTATTTTACAATACATCATACATTTTCAATAGCTTCGAAATACGCAGATATGTAATAATATACTATATACTCTTGTAGGTTATTCAACGTATCTATAGTAAACTCTTATGATTAATAATAATCTGTAACCTTATTGTTTTTTATTACATCACAGGTTAGAGCATACGAATATAATTTAGGTTAGATTAGGTTAGAGCCTACGAATACATTTTTAGGGCAGAACGTAGGGAGCAGAGTAAGTACAAAACAACATACTTTCATACAAGAACGTTTATTGATACGAGTAGTTTGACGCTACTTAAAACATAATACATAACTTATATATATAATATCTATTAAAATAGTACATTTCGTATACACTAATAATGGTACTACATACCCGACTATAAAGTAAACATGGTAAGTATAACAGCAGTTTAAAAGAATAGATAGTAAATATAACTATATCTAATTATTTTATAAAATACTATGTTAACTAAGAGGTTATATACAGAATATATACGCCTGTATTCGACCTCTAGAGGGTTCATAAGACTAGACTAGACCAGACCAGACCACACCAGACCAGACTAGAGCAGACCAGACCAGACCATACTAGACCAGACCAGACCAGACCAGACCAGACCAGACCATACCAGACCAGACCAGACCAGACCATACCAGACCAGACCAGACTATAGATGATAGATAGTAAAATCATGAACAATTATACCACCTGTACTATAATAGAGCTTACTTGATATTTTAAAATTAGTGGCTGAATCTAATTATTACAGAAATTCAATTGTAGAAACTGAAGATGTAATCTTTAAAACATCTAAAGTTAGAAGTTTTTAGTAGTCAGGTCAGATTAATAGAGGGTGTTATAATCAAATCGTTTTTTTTTAGAAACTATTTGTTTTGTAAGATTGGCGCCGTAAAGAAAAACAACATAGCTGTAAAGACTAGACCAGACCAGACCAGACCAGACCAGACCAGACCAGACGAGACCAGACCAGACCAGACCAGACCAGACCAGACCAGACCAGACCAGACCAGACCAGACCAAACCAGACCAGACCAGACCAGACCAGACCAGACCAGACCATACCAGACCAGACCAGACCAGACCAGACCAGACCAGACCATACCAGACCAGACTAGACTAGACTATAGATGATAGACAGTAAAATCATGAACAATTATACCACCTGTAATATAATAGAGCTTACTTGATATTTTAAAATTAGTGGCTGAATCTAATTATTACAGAAATTCAATTGTAGAAACTGAAGATGTAATCTTTAAAACATCTAAAGTTAGAAGTTTTTAGTAGTCAGGTCAGATTAATAGAGGGTGTTATAACCAAATCGTTTTTAGAAACTATTTGTTTTGTAAGATTGGCGCCGTAAAGAAAAACAACATAGCTGTAGTCTTGATTTTGAAATTGAGATAGCTCGGAACAAAACGATGAATACAAAGTTTAGAAGTTTATTTCAAAATTCTGTGATAAAAACATTAATTCTTCTTTACTTTACTTTAAAACCCAAGATTGCATGATAAATCAATATAATATTAATATAAATGATTAAATTAAATGAAGCAATCTAGGTTAGACTCCCAAAAATTATATTAAGGTTATAGATTTTAGACTCCGGTTGTTGCAAAGATTCAAGAATCTCTATTAAGATTAGTTCATATAGGTAAGAAAGTCAAGTCACGTTACGTTCAACGCAGCCAATCCCGACGAGTTTTCAAGGTCACCCCGAGTGTAGCCGAACATACCCTAACAATTATTACACAATTCTAATCATTCTAGAACATTCCAATAAAAGTAAAATTTCTCTAGCCTAAATCTAACGAGTTTAGCCGAACATTCTCGAACAATTATTACACAATTCTAAACATAGACAACCGATATTATTATTATTATTATAAGCAATCGATATTAACAGCTGTCTAATACCTGTTTAACACCAGTTAGACCCTTGTTTAACGCCTGTTAGACACTTGTTTAATACCTGTACAATTGGTGGAAGAGTGGGTGACGGTAAAAAATTTCTATTTTATTAAATATTCCTGCGAAATCTTGCGTAATATCCAAATCCATAAGGTAAAAATCCTCTTTTTGAAGCTCCTTTAAGATGATTGGTAGTTATCCCTTACAAAGTAGAACTAGCAGATGTTAAAATCGAAACTTTGTTAGAAGAACTACCAATCATCTTAAAGGAGCTTCAAAAAGAGGATTTTTACCTTATGGATTTGGATATTACGCAAGATTTCGCAGGAATATTTAATAAAATAGAAATTTTTTACCGTCACCCACTCTTCCACCAATTGTACAGGTATTAAACAAGTGTCTAACAGGCGTTAAACAAGGGTCTAACTGGTGTTAAACAGGTATTAGACAGCTGTTAATATCGATTGCTTATAATAATAATAATAATATCGGTTGTCTATGTTTAGAATTGTGTAATAATTGTTCGAGAATGTTCGGCTAAACTCGTTAGATTTAGGCTAGAGAAATTTTACTTTTATTGGAATGTTCTAGAATGATTAGAATTGTGTAATAATTGTTAGGGTATGTTCGGCTACACTCGGGGTGACCTTGAAAACTCGTCGGGATTGGCTGCGTTGAACGTAACGTGACTTGACTTTCTTACCTATATGAACTAATCTTAATAGAGATTCTTGAATCTTTGCAACAACCGGAGTCTAAAATCTATAACCTTAATATAATTTTTGGGAGTCTAACCTAGATTGCTTCATTTAATTTAATCATTTATATTAATATTATATTGATTTATCATGCAATCTTGGGTTTTAAAGTAAAGTAAAGAAGAATTAATGTTTTTATCACAGAATTTTGAAATAAACTTCTAAACTTTGTATTCATCGTTTTGTTCCGAGCTATCTCAATTTCAAAATCAAGACTACAGCTATGTTGTTTTTCTTTACGGCGCCAATCTTACAAAACAAATAGTTTCTAAAAACGATTTGGTTATAACACCCTCTATTAATCTGACCTGACTACTAAAAACTTCTAACTTTAGATGTTTTAAAGATTACATCTTCAGTTTCTACAATTGAATTTCTGTAATAATTAGATTCAGCCACTAATTTTAAAATATCAAGTAAGCTCTATTATATTACAGGTGGTATAATTGTTCATGATTTTACTGTCTATCATCTATAGTCTAGTCTAGTCTGGTCTGGTATGGTCTGGTCTGGTCTGGTCTGGTCTGGTCTGGTCTGGTATGGTCTGGTCTGGTCTGGTCTGGTCTGGTCTGGTCTGGTTTGGTCTGGTCTGGTCTGGTCTGGTCTGGTCTGGTCTGGTCTGGTCTGGTCTGGTCTGGTCTGGTCTCGTCTGGTCTGGTCTGGTCTGGTCTGGTCTGGTCTGGTCTGGTCTAGTCTTTACAGCTATGTTGTTTTTCTTTACGGCGCCAATCTTACAAAACAAATAGTTTCTAAAAAAAAACGATTTGATTATAACACCCTCTATTAATCTGACCTGACTACTAAAAACTTCTAACTTTAGATGTTTTAAAGATTACATCTTCAGTTTCTACAATTGAATTTCTGTAATAATTAGATTCAGCCACTAATTTTAAAATATCAAGTAAGCTCTATTATATTACAGGTGGTATAATTGTTCATGATTTTACTATCTATCATCTATAGTCTGGTCTGGTCTGGTATGGTCTGGTCTGGTCTGGTCTGGTATGGTCTGGTCTGGTCTGGTCTCGTCTGGTCTGGTCTGGTCTGGTCTGGTCTGGTCTGGTCTAGTCTTTACAGCTATGTTGTTTTTCTTTACGGCGCCAATCTTACAAAACAAATAGTTTCTAAAAAAAACGATTTGATTATAACACCCTCTATTAATCTGACCTGACTACTAAAAACTTCTAACTTTAGATGTTTTAAAGATTACATCTTCAGTTTCTACAATTGAATTTCTGTAATAATTAGATTCAGCCACTAATTTTAAAATATCAAGTAAGCTCTATTATATTACAGGTGGTATAATTGTTCATGATTTTACTATCTATCATCTATAGTCTGGTCTGGTCTGGTATGGTCTGGTCTGGTCTGGTCTGGTCTGGTATGGTCTGGTCTGGTCTGGTCTGGTCTGGTCTAGTATGGTCTGGTCTGGTCTGCTCTAGTCTGGTCTGGTGTGGTCTGGTCTGGTCTAGTCTAGTCTTATGAACCCTCTAGAGGTCGAATACAGGCGTATATATTCTGTATATAACCTCTTAGTTAACATAGTATTTTATAAAATAATTAGATATAGTTATATTTACTATCTATTCTTTTAAACTGCTGTTATACTTACCATGTTTACTTTATAGTCGGGTATGTAGTACCATTATTAGTGTATACGAAATGTACTATTTTAATAGATATTATATATATAAGTTATGTATTATGTTTTAAGTAGCGTCAAACTACTCGTATCATATAGGTAAGAAAGTCAAGTCACGTTACGTTCAACGCAGCCAATCCCGACGAGTTTTCAAGGTCACCCCGAGTGTAGTCGAACATACCCGAACAATTATTACACAATTCTAATCATTCGAGAATGTTCGGCTAAACTCGTTAGATTTAGGCTAGAGAAATTTTACTTTTATTGGATTACCCCCCTTGGAATGTTCTAGAATGATTAGAATTGTGTAATAATTGTTCGGGTATGTTCGACTACACTCGGGGTGACCTTGAAAACTCGTCGGGATTGGCTGCGTTGAACGTAACGTGACTTGACTTTCTTACCTATATGAAAGTAGTGTTAAAGAATGTTGAAAACAACACGACTAATTAGTTTGTATTGATATAAAAAGCCGCGGATCGACTGATGTTACGGGGCTCATGTAGTAATAATATCTGTATATAGTTTTCAAATTGTTATATTTAAGATGTATCAAGAAAAATTTCTTGAGTTTCTTCACGATTGGCTCATATAAGGTTAATAATTGTCTCATCTCAATGACTCATGATAATAATCATAATTGGCTTATAATTTTGGAATCCTAAAGATTTAATATTATTAATGTACAATATTTATAAATATTTTCCGGGAATTATTTTTAAATAAATTGGATTTAATCAAATATACGTGAAAGCATTTTTATAAATAACTCCTGTACACGTTTAGAATTGAAATGTTTTTTTTTAAATAAATTTCTTGATATTAATAATTTAGTTCTGAGTTATTTTTATTTTAATAAATTAATTTAGTAATAATAATGTATCACGTTTAGATTTATACCTAAAATGAATTGTATTATATTATGAGTACGTGGTCGCTAGTCAACAATTTTTTTTTATAACCAGTTTACAGTGCTTTAATAGATTACCTCGTTGGTGTAGTGGATGCATTGGCTGGCTACCATTCGAGCGGTCCCCGGTTCAAACCCTGTTGGCTCCATTGGTTTTGTAAAAAAGTATAGCGGGTTGCCTATCTACAGGCGTATAGAAATCTACTATACCGATCATATGACGTCACCGATAGATGGCATTAGCAGCGCTAGGAATTCAAATCTTTCAGCGGGAAATGATGACAAGTTGGAAATGAGGAGAGAGAGATGAGATATGCAGATGACCCCGCGAGATATAAAAAATGATCCGCTAATGACCCCGCGAATTAAATTAATTAGATATGCAAATAATACCGTTAATGATACATACATAACACCGCGAATGATATGCAAATGATCCGCTAATGACCCCGCGAATGATATGCAAATGAACCTAGAATTTCGCGGATGACCTTGAAATGTAAAATGAACCTTCATAAGAAAATACATGGGATTTTGCGCTAGAACGAACATAGCTATACTACTCTTTCTTCCTTTCCGTTTTCATTTTTTATGGAAATTATGCTAGTTCTTCCTGACGTTCATCTAAGGCACTTCATACCTCTATTATTTTCGATTACTTCTTCATGTCCAATCTTTACTTCTTATATTTCCTTATGTCTTCTCTGATATTTTTCTTTATAATTCTATTCTGCTTTCCGCATCAACAGATTCCTTTTACTAGTAAGTTCTCATCTTTTATACGTTAATTTCTTTGTTTCATCGCTTATCCTGTCTTCCCTAAGTTTAGCTTTTCATGCTAGATATTTTTATACTTGCATCTAAAAGCTATTTTGTCTGTTGTTAGTTTTGTTGATGTTTTTTCTAGTTTTTTCTTGTTGGGCACTTTCCTCTAGAGCTTTCTTTTTTTTCTAGAGGCACTTTTGTCGGTCGTTGTTAAAATACAATACAATTGTATGTGATATGTCCTTATCAAAGCACGGCGTTTGAGTTTTGTTGCGGATCTACTTTTTATCATGTCGCCGCAGTAAGAGTAACATAGTATAACATAACAGACTACTGATTAAAACCAAAATAGCTATTTGTGCAACAAGCTAAGAAATTGGGATATTTTCCATTCTGGACGAGATCGAGAGAGTGGCGGAGCCCAGATCAAAAACACTTCGTGAATGGAAAAAACACTTTTTCCTAGAGAGTTAACGCAAAATAAACGTACCTACTTGATGTATAATACAATTAATGAAACTAATGATTAAATTGGTTTAAAGTTTAAAACCCATTTTTTAACAAAATTAGAAACACATCTTGTAGGATACACGTTAGAAAATGCGATTTTGTATAACTCCTGTAATTTTGAATATACGACTTTCATAATAACCGTAATTATCGTTCGACCAATAGAAATCAGTTTTCGTGACCTTTGACCTTGTATTACTTTCGAACCCAACATGATATCGATGGCGACTTTTTGCACGTTACTTATAAAACCTATATAAAGGTGTGTGCGAAAATTTACATTGGTGCAAATCTCTCGGAAGTAAAATGCTAATGTTACTGGGCTAATTAGAAATTCCATTCCTGCGCATTATGTAGATTCTTTTAGTGCATTATCAATTTCTTCTATAACATTTTTCTCTACTTAGAGCCAAAGGGGGTCCACAAACGAGACTGTCTAGACCGCTCGAGGGCGCCAAGAAAATTAAACAAGAATTTGGTGAATAAGTTTGTTTTCACATTGTTCTTGACAATGCACTGTTAGTATGTGATACAATGCCAAAAGTTTTTGGATTAGGAAAAGGTAAACTCACACTTTCAACAACAACAAGCAGTCGTTTTCAAACTAGGACAATCAAAGAAATTAGGAGGAAATCAGAGAAGAATTCTGGAAAACGTGGAGCTGTAGAGTCTCTGGTATACGAGTAATAGCATAATAATATACTAAATGAGATTCGGCTTCGAAATGTTCAAGTGTAATCTGAAGTACTGCTCCCACAAAAGACGCATGCACATTTCGCTGCTTAACTCTTGTGTATTCAGGTTCAACAGTAAATGGGTACCCAAATGAATTTACTTAGTTGGGATTACTGTGTTCATCCGACGTTGGTGGTCCCAAAAATGACAAACACGCTTTAGAGGACTCTAAAAATTCAAATAAGATCGGCCCGTTGATAAAAGAATTACAGGTGTACACTTTACAGTAGTATTCAAGGAGATAGTGGGCGATTGTAAATAAAATGTATGTCGCATTTTTACTCTAATATTATTATGTATAGTTTTGGTTATCGATAAAATGCTAGGGGCTGGGTTTTTGATTAACAATTCAGAGAATCATTAAAAAACTGTCATGTCAAAAAACTTTTATATAACATGTCACATAGGTTTATTATTTATTGTATATGCATTTGTTTATAATAAAATATACTTACACTAATTTTTAATTTATCTATTAGAATTTAGAATCAATTTAAGATGCTACAATACGCGTAAGAACAAATGAAAGAAATAGCGAGTCTTACTTTTCATTCTTGTGTTCCCGGGTAAGGCGTTTAAAAAAATGTTTTATTTCAGTATGGTATATCTATAGTGGTCCCTGAAAAAAATAGTATTATTAATGTATTGATTTTGTTATTAGCTCTGATTATTAGATGATATTATTATTATGTGATAATATTATAAAATGTGATTTATTTTAAAATTCTAAAAGTTCGCTTGAAGAAATGTGTGAAAGGTAATAAATACATGTCAGAAAGGTTGTAAAACGATTTCGAGGGTTTATATTTGTTCTGACCTCTAAAGAGTAGTTGTTGCTTTCAATTTTACCCGCCTTTTCTCGTTAAGTATTATAAAGAGTCTATTTGAACCATGAAAATATTAATGGCATTTGATTTTTGACTTTTTATTATATTAGGGACTGTTGTTTTATATTATAAGCATAAAATAATACTTAATTATGTTGCTATTATGTTTACTAAAAGTATAGTAAATTTCTGTTTCTTACTAAGATGTAATAAATAATTATTTTAGTTTTGTATGAAATTTTATGTCATTTACACGTTAAACAATTCATATACCTACCTTCCAATCTAAAATAAGTTTTATTGCAAGCAAACATTTTAAAATTATATGAATTGTGTTTGAATTAATTTGTACTTACTTGGTTATTTAATATTAAATAATAGAGAAAAAAGGACTAGTTTAAATAGTCTTACCATAGTTTAATTTATAATATACCGTTTATTACTTATGTACATTACTCATCTTTAGTTTTAAATTTAAATTACATTTTTTCCTTGTTTTGATTAAAGGAGAAATAAGTTAAACAAATTCTTGAATTGCAATCAAATTTTCTTCAGTGATTTAATTTACTTACTCAAATAAAATAAAATATACAATTCTTTTAAATAGGTCCATGAACCAATTTATTACGGATGTAAACTTGGTATCAATTGAAGCAATTGAGAGGTATGGTCTATTAGCAATTAATAATATATTTCCAAATATTGAGAAATTTAATTTATATCATATGAATATTCGTAGCATAAATAAAAATTTCGACGAATTAAAAATATATTTAAGTCAATTACAAACAGAATTAGATTGTTTAATTTTAACGGAAACGTGGAAAATACATCTTACGGAATTACTAGATTAATTAATTATTCCAGGATTGATTAATTTGGGTTAATAATTACGTAAAACAATTTCAAATCATTCAAAAAAATTTGTGCGTATTATTTTAAATAAAGAACCCACTTGCTCATGAGAATGTTTTTACCAAGAAGCTAAAATACATTCTCGTCAGATATTTTTTTAATAGTAGTCTTATATACATATCAAAATAAACAAAACTTGATCATAATTGATCATAACTATGAAACTAGTACAAAACTATTTACTTTTAAGACTCCATTATCAACTAAATCCGGAGGACAAAGAACTTATACTTATCTCACTCCTAGACTTTTATAATTACCTACCGCAAGAGATTATATAGATACATAATATTAGGAATAACGAAAAAAAAATTTGTTTGAAATTGGCGTAAGAGAAATAAAAAAATTATTTTGTTGAATGAGTCATTTTGGCTGCAACATATTCTATTTAATTTAATTGGATATCAATACTTCAGATTGATACATGTATCTACTTATATTTAATAAGTACTTCTTATACATGTAGTTAATAATACAGGCGTGCAATATTATAATTTAAAAAAAATACATTTGTGTTCTTGTATTCTTGTGTATTGTTTTTAAAATGCAAAAGTAAAGATGTTTTTAAGTTCTCTAAGTGATTTAAATTTCAGGTAAATTAATATTTCTTTCTTAATAATGTATCAATCAAAAAGTTTACACTTTTATTTTACAATGATTTTTTACAAACTAAATAAATGAATTATTAAGAATCAAGACTTTTTCAGGATTAACTTGAAATATAATAAGATAAGAAAGGAATTCTAACGTTTCTTCCCTACTTCCATAACAATATTACGAACACCAGATTTTTAAAGCGTCATAAATATGTCTAACGATTCGTTTCGCCTTAAATTCAATATCAGCGAAAAAGAATAAGACAACATACAGTACAACAGAGTAAGAAAGAGCCAGATGTTTCTTTCACAGCGACAACGTTGCAGGACGTCAAAATACCGAATTCCACATTAGCGTATATCTCTGGGACGTCCTTTAGTCGGAAATACTTATATGGATATACAGTGGACGTTGTAAGACTGTATTATGTGCGGACGTCGAATGGCGGTGTATATTAACTTCTTTATTTTTGATTTTATTCAAAATCTAACTCGCACACGTAACACTACTATGTGAGATAGTGTATATACACGAACTAAATCTTCTCTAACGTTATTAGTTGTGGTGGACGTCCAATTACTTAGATATGAAAGGACGTCGATTTGTTAGACTGATGTAAATATATATATATATATATATATATATATATATATATATATATATATATATATATATATATATATATATATATATTTGTCAAACCGCTTATACACACCCGTTTCGCTATATTCTACCGACTTGTCGGACCATTTTCGACGCTCTCAGACCCGGGCTTGGGTCTGGCAACGTTCTCCTATATTTTCGAGGTCTACAGGATAATGTTTACTTAAAACTGCAATAAAAAAATATACAATTTGGGTTTGGAAAAGTAGGGTCTGTAAAAAGTTTTATACAATCGTAGTTCATCACAATGAACTATAGGGGGCGTCGCGCCTTTCTCAAGTGTATATCGTATATTTTTATACAAGACGCTATCAAACCCGCTATGTTCTACAGTCTTCCTAAGCCCTGAATCTGGCAACATTCCCATGACGCATATGTTAAGCTTTGTTTTATAAACGTTTGGTTCTAATAGCTCGCATTTAATATTTGATGGAGAAAAGTGACGTAAGAATTACATCAGCTCGTATGCGAGTTCTTTTCAAATTTGTAAATAACTCTCTGGCTTTGAAAAATTGAAGGTTTTAATATTTGTTAATAATAATAATATACTTTATTTATAGCATATAACTAGATAAATTCCAAATAATACATTATAATTTCTTAAATATTAATGTAATTTATTACATATTTTTTACACTGTTTCTTAAATAATGTTAAAGATGTACAGTTTTTTACATTAGCTGGAAGTGAATTATATTCAACTAAACCTTTATGAAACAGATTATTTTGTCCTATATTTGTTGTTACTGTATGAACATAAAAATTATTTCTACTTCTAGTATTATGATCATGAACATCTTCTACGAATAGTAATTCATTTAAAATGTGCTCTGGATATATTCGGTTTTTTATTTTAAATATTAATGTCATCGTATTATAAAATATATTTTGCTTAACACTTAACAAAGATGTAAGTTGCAACATTCTTCTTATGCTAGTATACCTACTACATTTTAATATTATTCTTAATGCTCAATTTTGTTTTTTTCGAAGATTGTTAATTTCAGTATTATTTAGGAGGTAAAGTATACTAGCACAATAATTCAAATGGGGAAGTATTATTGTTTTATATAGTAATAATTCAGACCACTTGCTAAGATTTTGGCTTATTCTACCCATGAAATTTACTTTTTTTGCAACTTTACTGATAACATAGTTTGAATGACTAGAAAATGTTAAGTGACAATCTATTATTACGCCTAAGTACTTCCACTCATAAACTTGTTCTATTTTTTGACTATTAATTTGTATTCCCACATGACTAGATGTATCAATTTCGTTAAACTTATTTTTTATTATCATGAATTTTGTTTTATTTACATTTAAAGAAAGACTATTTTTACCTAACCAGTTATATACATTTACTAATTCATCATTGATGATATTTATTACTTTTTCAACATCATCTCCTATAAAATATATTAAAGTGTCATCTGCAAATAATAATGTTACATTTTTTAATCACATTAACAATATCATTTATGCATAGTACAAATAAATCAGGGCCTAATACAGTTCCTTGTGGAACGCCAAAGGTAGTTTTTTTTAGCTGAAGATGTACTATTAAAGCATCTAGTTTTTTGAAATCTGTTTTTGAGATATTCACTAAACCATTGTATAACTATTGGGCCGAACCCATATCTTTTTAATTTCAATAATAATATATCTCTATTAATAGTCTCAAAAGCACGTCTAAAGTCTAGAAAAACTACACCTATCACCTTCTTCTTGTAAATAGCATTTTTCCATTTCAAAAGAACTGATTGTATTGAACTTTCACATGAATTATTTTTCCGAAACCCTGATTGAAAAGGTGTTAACAGTTTGTTCACTTCAATGTAGTCACGAAACTGGATATTTACGACGGCTCTAATAATTTTTGATAAGTTGGCACCATGTTGATCGGTCTGTATTCTTCACATTTGTTAGTGTTGGTTATCTTCTCAATGGGGATAATATGGGATGTCTTCAAGGTTTCTGGGAAGGATCCACTTTCTAGACTCATTTGAATTAGATGCGAAAATCTGTCCTATTACATTGAAAGCTAATTTAAGAATCTTTACTGTAATACCATCGACACTACTATTCTTATTAGGTAAATTGTTTATAAATTTTTTTAACTCCAAAAACTCTATTGGTAAAACTTTTTCGAACTTGCATTGATGTACATTAATGTGGCTTAAATCAGATTCAATTTGGGTTAAATTTGTTAATGTAATAATTTGTTGTATGCTGTTAATAAAGTAAATATTGAATTTTTCTGCAATTTGATTTTCCTTTTTTTCTAACTCATTGTCAAAAATAATACCTTCCTTTTTTTGTCTGTTATGGCCTCCTTTAATTAATTATTTAACTGTTTTACACATTTTTGTTGAGTTATTTTTCATATCATCTAGTTTTCTTGATAATAATTTGTCTTGTAGTTCCTGATCAAACTAACAATTCCATTTCTTTGTTGTCTATACCTATTCATATCACTTTCTTCTTGTGTAAAGATTGCTCTTTTATATAATCTGTCCCTTTCTTCAATTTCCAAGGCTATTTCTGGGGTCCACCAACGCTTACAACTCCATTGGCATTTAATGGTTTTTTAACAGTTGGAGCATGCCTGTTTAGTGTGTTCATTATGGTTTTAACTAATGTTTCTGCTAGTTGATTGGTGTTTGTACAGTCCGGATTCCATGGTTGATCCATTAGATCTAATTGAAATTGCATTTCATTGAAGTTGCTCATGTCTCTGTGTTGTATTGTATATTCTTCATATTTTTCTTTCACTTTTGCATTTACAGTTATTATTGAGTGATCGGTTATTTTTGGAACATGGTGTACCTGGGCATCAATAGATTTTTCATTAGATACAAGAAGATCTATGAGTGTAGCACTGTCCTTAGTGATTCTTGTAGGTTGGTCGATAATATGATGTAGTCCATTATTTTTAATTAAAGTTCTCAGTCTATTTTCATAATATGAATCCTTTAATAGGTCAATATTAAAGTCTCCGATAATTAGTAAGGTCTCTGATCTACTAGCATATACATCAAACAAATTTTCAAGTTTCATTAGAAATTGAGCATCATTAGAGTTTGGAGAGTGATATAAATTTATAAAGTTATATTTGTATGATTGAAAGCATATATTACTACCTACAATCCATGTGTTCATATCAATGGTATCTTTAAGTAGGACTTTATAACTGAATTCATTTTTTATATAAATGATTAGAGTAAGGTTAACAGGATTTTCGAACAAGTGAGACAACGTAACATAATACGGAAAAGTTAATTTCTGGGGAAAGTGGATGGTTTCCAAATAAGGTGGAAAAGTACATATGTCATTTTCCGTAGTAACGATAAATTTCAAGAACTTGATTAAATTTTTTAGTATAAAAGTACTGTAATATATTCTTTGTATGTTTGTTTGAAGGATTGTTTGTGGTTAATGAATGCTTTATTCTTTTACTGTTCTGAGAGAATGAATGCTTGAACTATTTGGTTTCTGAATTATTTTCTGATCCTTCGTTTACATTCGTTTCCTTGGATACTACAAAGTATCCAAGGCAACGGTGATCATCACATTTATTGCTCCCTTGTTTTTTAGAATTTTTCCAGCAGAAAAAGTCTCCATCAGTTTGCTTGAGGACAGGATTGGAAAGAACTAGTGAATGTACGCATAAGATGCGGTTGTGATTGTAAAGTAACTTGATAGATACGTAAAATACCGCGTTTTTTTCTTTGGCTGGTTTTACAATTGATTAAAGTTAGTACAAGGCTCTTAATGTTAATGTTCGTTACAATGATAAGAACTTAACCTATAGAAATGAGCTAATAATCGAATGAGATAATTGAAAACGGTTAAAATTAAGACAGCAGATTCTTAATTTTAGGGCTCGTTGCAAAATGTAAATAACTAAAAACTACAAAACTTAACCTAAGAGGAACGTATGAGGATACTGTTGGACTTGTAGGTTGTTAGTTGGATCATAATCGTATATGCAACATAAAAGGAAAATAGTAAATTTATGTACACAAATATGTCTAACAGGTAACAAAAAGTAATTGCGAACGTTCTATACATAAACGGTACAAAAAAAAGATAAGAAGGATTTGTAATGGGCTGCATCCGAGTTTATCTGCTATGTATTCCCTGTGTGCCCGATCATACGAAGTAACGAATTTTTGGTACGACCGTTTATTGAAGTTCACAACAACCGATTAGTAATTATACGTTCTGCGACACACTGTTGTGTGGGTTTCTTGTAGGGTTCTGAAACTTTTTCTGAAATAAATAGGTTTAGCTCAGGTTTAAGTCGACAATCTATGCCAACGAAATGGGATAATTCTTGTTGCATTCTAAGGATTGGAAAGTTATGAATAGCTTCTCCTTTTGAAACTTGCGGCGTAACTCCATCACTGTTCACTGTGTGGTCGAGACAAGTTAGTTCTTTGGCTTCAAAGATTGTTTCTTTTTTAATTTGATAGTTAACCGTAATGATATAGGCGTTGAAATACTTTCTTTAAATGCTGTAGATAGTCTGCTGAAAAATTTAGAACAGAAAAAACTTTATACAACCGTGACTTCAGATAGATTATGACTTCAGCGATGGAACTTCTCCATGTACTGGTAGTGGTGGTGCTGAGAGATTATTGATCCTCTACTGGAATTATGCTAATTGATTTCTCAACATCTGCTTCATAAATAGGATCCTGGTATCTTGAATGGTATGCTAGCAAGAGTAAGTTTCTTGACAGATTGTTGCGTGTTCAATTAAAGTCGGCGGTCACCACATGTAATATCCTCTGTGTTTGTTTGTTTGAAAGACTGTTTGTGGTTAATGAATGCTTTATTATTTTACTGTTAAGATCAGAGAATGAATGCTTGAACTATTTGGTTTCTGAATTATTTCCTGACTCCTTGTTTATATTCGTTGCATTGGATACTACACGCACACATACATATCACTGGATCACAGTACTCACTCATACATATCGTCGACGTTAATGCATACTAGCGGAACTATTTTCTAGCAATTTTCCAGGAGCGCAGTTTAAATGCTTATAAAAACTTTGTTACAGATGGCATGATGAATTCTTTGAAATCGCAACTAGCAACATTGCTAGTTACAACATTTCAAAGAATTAAGTTTATATGCATTAACGGCGACGATATGTATTATATACCACCAATAAATAACAACGTCGTAGACCATTCAGGGTATAAATCGTGAGGTGTTCTTTATCAAAAATTAAAATGGGAGAACTAAGTTGAGCATCATTTGTGACTTTTTTGCTAAAACGCTGAAGGAAAACTTTCTCGTCTGTAATTTGTAAGATTACTTAATGGAACTTTTAATGGAAACAGGGCACTCAAAAGGTTCGGAGGGGCAGTGTATGTTGCAACCCCCAATTGAATTTCATGAACATTGGTATGGGTAGATGCAGTAGCAGCACTTCACTATAGCAACAAGAAACGGCCACCTCATAGAACAAAAGATAAACGGAATAAACTCTGTGGGACGTTCTTTAACAAAATTGAAACTGGGTGGACTAATATGATTTGCGCCTGGTATATTTAGAACTACATATATTTCAAATGTAATCAGAAAATCTCTGGTGTACAATTCGTCACTAAGAATATAATACATATTCCAATTCACAAATAGCTATTTCAGAATACAATAAAAATTGATCTTTAACTTAGTACAAGTGCAATATAACGGAATTAGGCAAGGTTTGAAAAAACTTCTTCTTTTCTTCGTTACCTTTCGACGTTTCTGTTAAAGGCACTTAACCACCATATAGTGTATACTGTTTTGTACCTTCAAATTCATTAAACAGAAAGTAGGGATCGAACATTCCATAATTTTTTTGTAACTGTACAAACGCACAGTAAAAATAGAAACTGCTATTTTTTAATCTAGGTTAAACTAATCAAATGTAGTCTATTTTGGTCAACTAAACTTGAAAATGACTTTATGCTTGATTTGTTCATGTTTACGAGTAGATAATATCCTGAATTTTGTAAAATATCAATATTAAACCACGCCTTCAGATGGATTTTGTCGTTTTATTTTCAAAAACTGTTAGGTTTATGGACTGGTTGTTAAGTGGGTTAGATAAAATAAAGCTTATTTAATTGGCGCATGAATATATA
This sequence comes from Agrypnus murinus, assembly GCA_929113105.1. Taxonomy (NCBI): domain Eukaryota; kingdom Metazoa; phylum Arthropoda; class Insecta; order Coleoptera; family Elateridae; genus Agrypnus; species Agrypnus murinus. The sequence goes on along the minus strand of OV816023.1, from coordinate 2,349,507 downwards.
TCATACAGGTTGTTTCACTTAAGATTCGTATCATCTGAATAGGTGGTAGTACACATAAAATGCAACAAAAAAGCTGAAAATCATTAGTGTCTATCTTTCATAATAACCGAAAAAAGAATGGTTTTTGAAAAGTGGGTAGCAGGTCACTGGTCTAAGAATCACACTTGGAGCTGGATGTGCCTATCTGATACATTGACGCAGCAGCTGCTAGGTGATGTCGCAGTTTGTTTTGACTATAATTTTCCAAAAGTTCCCAAAGTTGACAGCAGTTTCCAAAAGTTGACATTTTTAGCAAATTTTTGTTGATTTGCGTAAAAACAAAAAGAGTTTTTTGTTCCTATTGATGAATACTATCACACATGCAATTTATACGAAAGTTGAGTAAAACATCCTGTATGTAGACCAACAATTTCTACCAATACATTTGACGGAGCAACTTCAGAACATAACTTATTGCGATCTTGTATTCGTCATCAAGTACTTAGCTAAGAAAAAAAAATGTTGAGTTCGCAGTGCAACCTTAGCATCACTTCTGCCAAATTCATGAAGCGATGTTGTTGTTATTGTTGGTTGTAGTATTATGATAATTTTGCAGTAAAAAGAATATCTTTAGGAGAATACCCTGTACTGGAAAATTATTTTATAGAAACCAAAATGTATAAGGCATTTCACCTTGTTTTGAAATCTTTCTTACTTCGTTTGTACGTCATACTGCATGACGTTTTACCTTTATTTTCTTTCTGCATTTTATAGAGCATTATTTGACTTGTCACTATTCGACTTGGGTCAAGTATACCTGTTTTGTGAAGAATTAAATTTTGCATTCAATGGTGTATTCATTAAACATATCACTGGCACAGAATTCCGTATCTAGCGGTAGCGGGTACGCTACAGCTACCACAAGCACAAAATAACACTAATGTATGTTCTAATAACAACTGTCCTTGAAAACAAAATTTTATCCAAATTGCATTTTTGACTTTTTTATTTTGAAGGTCTATAGCTTTGTAACATTTCATTTTTGAACATAGATATGTTGTGCTTAATGGCCTATTTTGATCAAATGCATTGACCCTCAGGAATTGGCATCGTCTGATCGAGATATCCTACATGTAAAATGGGTGAAGTCCCATTTAATGTTAAATATCTAGCTACATTTTAAAGCAGGCGTGGAATTAAGTCGTGAACTTAGAATTCCAAAACAAAAACCATTCAAGAAAAAAATTACTCGATACGAATATCAATATAAAGGACAAAGTAAGAGATATCCAAAAACCCACTAAAAAGATTGATTAGTACAGGGTATACCCCTAAAATGTATCTTGCCAATACGAGAATTACCATATGACTAGCCCCAAATAATAATGATAATATCGCCTCGTAGATTTTGCTGGAGATGCTGAGATAGAATAAGACTGAACCAGGATCGCGTTCGATGCTCAACGAGATTTCCATAGTTATTTCATGATGAACATCAAATCACACAAAGTTATGCTCGAAGCTTCTCGTATAATATGTACCGATACAAATTATTTGTCTGTGTGACATATGATCGTTTTTTCGATAACACAGAAACAAGACAACATGCACAAAGTTTTCTTAGCTTTTTGGTATGAAAGTTAAATAAAATCCTATTTTACCTAACTGTCTCCATTTTGATAAACCTAATAGTTTCTGAAAAAACAGTAAAAACCCTCTGGGGACATGGCTTACCCTCATCAGCTTCTCTGGTTCACCACTTTTGAGTGGTAACTTTTAAGGGGTTATTTAACATATCACAAAGAAGGCCTATCAAAAATCCATGGATATACCTCAATTCCCCTCTATTTTTACAAATTTGACTGAACTGTTACCGTGGCATTAAAATATACATATATTAGAAACTGTTCATTTGTGCTAAAAACATAACAGTAAAATGTTCAGGAGGTCAAAAGATTTGGCTATAACATTTATTTTTTCAAAACACATATACATGACGTGTCTTCGAAACTTTTAATTGTATTCTTGTAAACAAAAATAATCATGTTAAAATAAATGATTTAAAAGCAAATTATTAAAAAACAATTATTTGCATAAACCTTATGTATTTTAGAACAAAAGAGGCTCAATGCTATTTTCTCATGTTAATAATAATTTTCAGAGTTACATCGTTTTACGGAAAACGTTAATTTTTCTGCGTTTAAGGTTATTTATGGAATTTACGAACAAACCAACAAAAATAAAGATCACTTATGTGCTTAGCATCCCGAAATCATTACGTCAATCGTAATTTTATCTCTGATACATTCGGCAACATTGCTGGGTTTGGTAGGGTAGGTAGGCTTGCTTAAAATTATACAAATGGGTCTGTAAACACTGTAATATGTATCGGGTCCAAGAACGACTGTCAAATATCACCAATATTTTTTTTTCATATATTTTTACCCCTCGAGGATCTTAAATATTGCTTATCAGAAATAGATCAATATTATGTAAAATATACACATTTTAAAAATCAAAAAATGCGGGTCTACTAACGACCCTACCATATAGCGGGTCCGACAACGTCGATTAAACCAATATATATATATATATATATATATATATATATATATATGTTATGTATTATGTTTTAAGTAGCGTCGAAACTACACGTATCAATAAACGTTCTTGTATGAAAGTATGTTGTTTTGTACTTACTCTGCTCCTACGTTCTGTCCTAAAAATGTATTCGTAGGCTCTAACCTAATCTAACCTAAATTATATTCGTATGCTCTAACCTGTGATGTAATAAAAAACAATAAGTTTTAAAGACATTTATTATATTTATTATACATTATATCCAGATGTAATAAATTTAAGTCTATCATCTATAGTCTAGTCTAGTCTAGTCTGGTCTGGTCTGGTCTGGTCTGGTCTGGGTCTAGTTTCAAATATGTATGTTAGAATATAAGTTAACTAGTTTCAATAAAAAGTAAAATATTTATCTGTTTATTTCTCCGGGTTAAGTCTTCAAGGTTCTCATAACTATAGATATTGCAAGAGGAAATCGCATAGAGTTTCAAAGTTATAAAGACGTATTACAAAACATATGACATATGTTATAGATAGCCGTGTCCAGGACTTCTGTGTTACCCTCAAGTATACTTTTCTATTTTGTTGTTGTATATTTGTATGTTAGAATATAAGTTGTCTAGTTTCAAATATGTATGTTAGAATATAAGTTAACTAGTTTCAATAAAAAAGTAAAATATTTATCTGTTTTATTTCTCCGGGTTAAGTCCTCAAGGTTCTCATAACTATAGATATTGCAAGAGGAAATCGCATAGAGTTTCAAAGTTATAAAGACGTATTACAAAACATATGACATATGTTATAGATAACCGCGTCTAGGACTTCTTTGTTACCCTCAAGTATACTTTTCTATTTTGTTGTTGTATATTTGTATGTTAGAATATAAGTTGTCTAGTTTCAAATATGTATGTTAGAATATAAGTTAACTAGTTTCAATAAAAAAGTAAAATATTTATCTGTTTTATTTCTCCGGGTTAAGTCTTCAAGGTTCTCATAACTATAGATATTGCAAGAGGAAATCGCGTAGAGTTTCAAAGTTATAAAGACGTATTACAAAACATATGACATATGTTATAGATAGCCGTGTCCAGGACTTCTTTGTTACCCTCAAGTATACTTTTCTATTTTGTTGTTGTATATTTGTATGTTAGAATATAAGTTGTCTAGTTTCAAATATGTATGTTAGAATATAAGTTAACTAGTTTCAATAAAAAGTAAAATATTTATCTGTTTTATTTCTCCAGGTTAAGTCTTCAAGGTTCTCATAACTATAGATATTGTAAGAGGAAATCACGTAGAGTTTCCAAGCTCTAACAAATATACGACATATGTTATAGATATATATTTCGAAGGTGCTGAAAATAATTACAAATTAATATTAATCATACGAGTTTACTATATTCAACGATGAATATCCTACAAGAGTATATAGTATATTATTACATATCTGCGTATTTCGAAACCATTGAAAATGGATGATATATTGTAAAATAACGTTAAAATATGAGTTTACTATAGATACGATGAATATCTACATGGGGTAAAATTATACACAGTAAGAAGGCATATGTAGAAATCGTAGTAGATATAACGAAAAAGGTTAAAAATCAGTTCAAAATTACATTACGTCTAGAAAAGTAGAAAAAAAAATTGGGGTTAGAATTGGTGAATATTTGCATTTTCACCATACATCATAGGTTTAATTTTTTATCTCTAATTTTATATAAGGCGTTTTGTATAGATTAGAAGTCTCACGATAATTTTTGTTATATACTGCCTTTGAATATTCTAAAACACATAAAGCTATCCATGTTAGGAATTTTTAAATAACAAAATTTTTATTGAATCAGTTTATGTGTTTAAATACGAAATATAAAACATGTCTAAATCTATGTAAAGCTTAGGTTATGTAGGGTTAGCAAAAGACATGAAAATTGAATAATATATCCATATCGCTATACGAATAATACAAGCTCACCGCTAGGTTTATGATAAACGACTGCAATTGTTTGAAAAGAAGCTGACGAGAAACGTGATCAGTCGTGTAAATATTTAGGATGTGATAAAATAAAATTATTTTTAATATTTGAATAATGTTTTATTTCAATGATATATAGTTATATTTTATAAGGAAATTGAAAAACATATTAAGAACATATTTTGATGTACTAATTACATATTAATTAAACATATATAGAAGTAAACACGGGTTAGTTTAAACGATAAATTACATTATTAAATTTTCAAATCAAATCGTCAATTCGACACAACAGTACAAACTTTCATTGTAATGACTACAGATACATAGAGCGAGGTAAAGGATCTAAAGAACAGCATTCTAGTAACAGTTGACAAAGTAGAAGCTAACAATACGAATTTACTAAAGAAGGTAGAAGAAACGGGTGTCTTAGTAATCGACAATTCTAAAACTTCATAGAGAGTTTTAAGGATTCTACTGTAGACATTAGATTAGAGCTCCGATTTGTAAGCAATATTTGATCAGATTAACTATAATTTGGTCAAAAGTGGAAATTAAAAGGTTAAGCTAGTGACAGATCGAATTCAATAGTCATCATTAATAAAAGTAACTTTTTCAGTCAGTCATGTATTTAGCTATTATACTATGTAGCGTTTATAAATAAAGAATACATCATTATATAATAGTCTTTGATTAATGCTCATAAACTGTTAACAATCTAACATTTCCTTTATATGAGCTGTTGATAGTATTAAACCTATGCATCGCCGTTACGAATTTTTGATATTCGAGTAATGTTTTAAGAAATCCAGAACCGACTTACAACATACCCTTTTCTTCATGTACCCTCTCGTAATCTTACATCGTAGTTATATCGTGTGTATAAGGTATTCATGAATTTAGAGATTAGAGCTTGAGTCGGTCAACCCACTTTCTGATACAACTAATCCATACTACTTAATTTTACATGATTCGTTGATAGAATACAATGCGTTTGCTGAAACTGTGACTAGACATATACATATACCATAATGAAAATTATTAAGCAAAAGAAGTCGCTAAATATATTTAACTTAGACGATCATGTTTCTCGATAATATTCTGATGGTGATAAGAAGCATTGTAAGCTTTTACCTGTTTCCTGTAGAGCAATTTTGAGTGTACCTTCTTCTTGTGGTAAAACTAATGCCTTGTTAGGTCTACTAATTAATGAAAACGAATTAAAATTTGAAAATATCTACCTATACGCCAGAAGCGCATCCAGTTTTTGTAATTGATTGTTAAAGGCAGGTAGAGAGTTTTAAGGATTCTACTGTAGACATTAGATTAGAGCTTGAATCGGTCAATTCACTTTCTGATTCAACTAAACCATACTGCTTAATTTTACATGATTCGTTGATAGAATACAATACGTTTGCTGAAACTGTGACTAGACATATACATATACCATAATGAAAATTATTAAGCAAAAGAAGTCGCTAAATATATTTAACTTAAAAAGTATTAGCATTGTTCATTGAATAGATTCCCTGCTTCATTTCATAACTTATTTGTTTTAATAAATAGACATTAGTCAAACGATGGATATCCTTATGTCTTTACTCTACCTTCGATATATAATATATTTATTTATGATATCTAGTTAATGATATATGTTGTAATCCTGATTGAATGTAATCTTTTTTCCTGTAAGATGCTATAAAAGCCGTAATTAATATTTCTTAATATATAGTTTAGTTTAATCCGTGTATGATAGCAATTAGATGATAACCGTTTCTTGTAAAACGCTAGACTTGATATTAATTTCAATATGGCTACTATCTTTTTAATAGCTTACACTAACAACGCGTTTATGTACATATAACCGTATAAGGTTTTCATTAAATCAATTAAACAATCGCATATAAATATTTATAAACACTTTTTACATTATTATTCCAGTACACGTATCAAGCTAGCAATGTTTTAAGAAATCTGCTGCTTAAAATTCCTTTGCTGTAAATTTTAAATAAATTTTTAACTAAACATGTGACTATATTGAAAGTAATTATATTTGCTTTCATAATGATCATGTCGGGTTAATAGCTTCTCGAGAATTAATATAGATGCTTAAATAATTCACTATAGATTTTTTTATACCGCATCATCCTACTACATATAACCATATAAGGTTTTCATTAAATCAATTAAACAATCGAGTATAAATATTCATAATCACTTTTCACTATTATGCCTGTACACGTATCAAGCTAGCAAATACGTTTTTAATTTAAACATTAATGATAAATATATGTTTTCAACCAAGTTGAAACTGACTCAGGGTTAATCCGTGTAGAACCTAACGATGCAGAATAATTGTTATCATAATAAACGTGAAACGCAAGACAATTTTAAAATATCAATATATAAACGTTATAATTCTATAAAAGCGAAGTTAGATGTTGACTCTATCAAGTTAATAATAATAGATATTTATAATTGATAAAGATTCATCTTTGTAAAACCGATAATATTGGAAAGGATCATGAATAATCTCAAACCTGCATATACTACACATATTTAAGGAATGTTCTTCTATGAAAAACCGGGTTATTAATTAACGTGTACGTAATTCAAACATTAATAGTAATACTGAGGGTTGAAGTAAACTGTTTAATGTATCTATAGCAATTATAAATATTTACTGAAATATGTTTTGAATTTACAAAAGCATTACGCAATATTCCTTTTCTGTATAAATAAATAAATTATAGTTGTTTTAAACATAATGGACACCTTTCAAGAAATTTCAAAAGGAAGCTAATCGGTTAATAAATGTTTGTCGGTCGTTGTATGAAACAACACATTTGAGAGATGTCTAATTAGGGAAAACGGTAATAAATAACAGAAGCAGTCTGCTGCTTCTGTTATTTATTACCGTCTAAAGAGGAAGGGAGGAATCACTAAAACGTTTACATTTCCCCTATACCTAAACATTTAATACAACGGTTCTCCTACTAACCGATTTCTGCTTGTCTCAACTCGTTGGATCCTGTTTGATACGGTCTGTAGGTTCCTATATCCCTCACTGATGCTGTTTTCCGCATACTCTATTCGAAATATGCATAGTATTCGTTAGAGCTTAAAGTATAACTTCATGTTTATACTTAGGATCGTAATCGTATGTAGCGTATTGATGCTTGCATAGTATAGTTATTTTCTCAACGCAGGATATATATCGATATTTTTCTAGTTTGATTAAATCCTATAAGTTATATTCATATCGCCCTTTTTATTCTGTTAAGATGTTTATAATAATCATGGTGAGCCAGGTATGAACATAATGCGATTGTATCTATTCTTTTCTCTCCGTTTGTATAATATAAAATATATATTACGCGTCAGACTGATTAGTATCGTCATATGTACCGATTGTTATATTTCCATGAATATTTGAGTTTTCATCAATACACAGGATAAATTTTTATCTCGAATTTTATATATGGCGTTTTATATAGAGCAGGAGTCTCATAATAATTTATACATATATTGTCTTTGAATATTCTAAAACAGATAAAGAACCCTGAACCCTTGTTAGGAATTTTAAAAATAACGAAATTTTTATTGTATCAGCTAAATAGATAGTGTACTTATAAGTGAATCTCTAAATAACGAATGCGTTAACAGAACTCCTGCATTAATATACATAACGTTTCATCGTGTTTTTCCAAAACACATTTCATTGTAAAAGAATAAGAATAATTTCAATTTTATTTATCAGGCGATATACATTATATTATTTTCATATATTAGTATGCAAAGTTATCGTTTCAATAAAAAGTAAAATATTTATCTGATTTTTTTCTCCAGGTTAAGTCTTCAGGGTTCTCATAACTGTAGATATTGCAAGAGGTAACTACCCTGTGTTTCAAAGTTATAAAGACGTATTACAAACATATGTTATAGACTTATATTTCGATGGTATCGAAAATGGTTACAGATTATTATTAATCATACGAGTTTACTATAGAAACGATGAATATCCTACAAGAGTATATAGTATATTATTACATATCTGCGTATTTCGAAGCTATTGAAAATGTATGATATATTGTAAAATAACGTTTAAATATGGCGACGAATATCTATATGATGCATAAACAATAAGAACACATATGTAGAAACAGTTTACAAGGTAGTAGATATAACGAAAAAGGCTAAAATCTGTTCAAAACTACATTATGTCTAGAAACTAGAAAATTAGAGAATTGTAGCATACGCTTGTTAAAGAGCCGGTAACAGCTCATGCGACTTCGATGTAGCTATTGTTGATACAGTAGTTGTTTTACACCCTTCGGCCATAATTATCACAAAAGGACTGTATATCTAAACGTATATAATTTGATACAATTATTCTTAATGCACTGTAAATGCAAAGAAACTGTAATAGACATTTGTGATGTGTCCTTAGGTAACTTATTTATCATATATTATGTTTAAAAGACATAAAGGTTTTTATGTATTTTTCTATCTTGTTTAGGTTCGCGGGCGAACGTTAAACAAATGCGGGAAATAAACCTTTGCTACCAGGAAAATTGAATGTTTTTTTGGAAGTTTGCTCAAAAACATCGGCATGAAATTTAGAGAATCAATAAATGTCATTACACTTTAAAAACATAATTTTTGTTCCGTTAGAAATAATTTTGGGATTAATTTTCCTTCATAAATTGTTGACTGACGACGCACTGCATTAATTGTTGAATCGTTAATATGTATTGCTAAACTTAAAAAAATAAAAAAACAATAAGTCTATCATTTAAATCAAGGTCGTTCTGCAAATCTACAAAAGGAACAGAATGGTTTCCTAGTAATAAGAGATTTTGTGAAACCAGTTTTTGGTGTAGGAACATCAGTATTTACTCGTGCGTTAATAAACAAAACATTGAAATTCCTCGAAAAAAACAATTAACAGAATGAATCAATTACAATCTGTAAAAGCATTAGTTTCTTGTTTAAGAATCATTTACGTAGTATCTCTTGAGTTGGTAACTATAGTTCGTGTGCGTATTTATATTTATAAAGATTGGGCCGGATATTTTTCAATTGATTTAAATTTAACGTTTTTTATAATTTGCGTTAATTTGTGAAGTGGTTTCTTGTTAACTACAGCTAATTTTAACAGGTATGATCTTTCATGTTTATATTCAGATGCTAGAATAGTTTATTTATGGAAATCAATGCTAATATTTGTTTTAATTATAATCTCCCAACTAATTTTGTTAGAAAACACGTCGTTTGTTATATAGCCGACATAATACAGCGGGTGCAAATCGTGAAATTAAATAACGATAACAAATATCTCTGTAATAAAGGATTTTTAAATTAATTTTCAACATTACTTTTACCTGTGTTAATTAAGGCCTTTTGGTAAATTGCGTTGTTATTTAAAATTTCACCATTGTATACTCTGTATTCTAATGAAATTTGCTGGTTATTACCGTTAAGTGTGTGATAGAACTCTGTATAATGCTTTTTATTTCAAATATTTCAGTCTTTTGGATTGTTGGTAGAAAGACTGATAGAAGACCGCATCTATACCGATCTGTCTATAGCAGCACAACAAAAAGGTAGGAACCGTTTAAAGAATTGCTTTTATATTATATAAACTATATTTTCGTTTGCCAGAATTGATGGAATTTTAAAGCATAATTATTATCGTTAAATTCGTTGTATCGTTATTATTAACTTTCAATTTTGTTTAGAGTACACTTATTTAAACATTCATGTAAATTGAATGCGGTTATTTAAAAGATTTTCTAGGCTGAAGTCTTGGTTGAAAAGAAAATGTTATTAAAAATAAATATTAGCTCTTAAGTAAAGAAAATACTAAACTAGTCTGCCCGAAAACAAACACTGTATTGTTTTCAATGTCAACACTTCATATAAACCTTGTATTAAATTGCCTCTGGAAGAATATGCATGAATCAACATGCTTAGCTTAATGAATTAGTTGAGAGGTTAACTTATGAGTAATTAATTTGAATATTTAACTATAGATTGTTTCATTTTCATGTGTGAATATCAGAAAATAGGGCAAATTATTATACCTTAACAATCTAGACCGCCATAATATACGAGGGTGGTCCCAGAGGTACCCGACCCAACAAAGAAAACACAAAAATTTTGGAAAAAGATTTATTTATTTTTCAACGTGATCTTCTTTCAGCTCTATTTACTTTTCCCAGCGGTGTTCAAAAAGTTCGATACCCTTTTTATAATAAGAACTGTCTTGCTCCTCAAAATAGCCATTAACTGCTGACATCACTTCTTCATCGTTGGAAAATCTTTGACCACTGAGCCATTTTTTCAAGTTTGGGAACAGAAAATAATCCGAGGGTGCTAAATCTGGCGAATATGGTGCATGAGGTAGCAATTCAAACTTTAATTGATTAATTTTGGCCATTGCAAAAACGGATTTGTGAGCTGGCGCGTTGTCGTGATAAAACAACACTTTCTTTTTAGCCAAATGCGACCGTTTTTGCTTGATTTCTTCTCTCAAACGTTGCAATAAGTTTGCATAATACTGGCCGTTGATAGTTTTTCCTTTTTCGAGATAGTCAATGAAAATTATTCCACGCGCATCCCAAAAAACCAACGCCATAACCTTGCCTGCAGATGAAACGGTCTTCGCCTTCTTTGGAACCGGTTCTCCCTTTTGAGTCCATTGTTTCGATTGTTCTTTTGTCTCGGGTGTGAAATGATGGACCCATGTTTCATCCATTGTTACGAAACGGCGAAAAAATTCTGCTTTGTTGCTGTGAAACTTCGCTAAACACTCAATTGAAACATTTTCACGACACTGTTTTTGCTCGAGTTTGAGCAAACGCGGCACCCATCTTGCACACAGCTTTCTCGTGTCCAAATTTTCAGATAATATGCGATGTACCGCACTTTTTGAAATGCCCGTAATGTCTGCTAGCTCGCGCACTTTCAGTCGACGATCATCAAGTACCGCTTTGTGGATTTTCTTCACCATTTCTGGAGTCGTCACCTCATTTGGTCGACCACTGCGATGCTCGTCTTGGCAGCTCGTACGGCCTCGTTTAAACTCAGCTACCCAAAATTTAACTGTTGTAAACGAAGGAGCAGACTCACCCAGAGTAGAATCCAGTTCAGTTTTTATACTGGTTGGGCTGAGGCCTTTCAAATAAAAGTATTGTATCACATAACGATGACCAATTTTCTCCATTTTCACAAATTCACTGACAACGTTCACTATTGATGGCTGCCAAACAAATACTGAACAACGTGGCGCTTTCAAACTTGAAACATATGCTTTATAGACTGCGTACTTTCCAATACAGTGATATTTTCAAACAACTACCGCCACCTCTTGGTCAGGTCGGGTACTTCTGGGACAACCCTCGTAATATATAACCAAATTTCTTGCAGTTTCAGATGATTCCCATTTTCAAATTAAAATATTGAGAAATATTGATTTATAGATCTAAACATATAATCTGATTCTTTTAATTGTTATTTTTTTCAGAACTACTGTAGTCCTTGTAATGTTGCTTAGTTTATCAACTAGCGGATGTTTGATATTAAAATTCTTTTCTGATAATGTATGTTAATATAAAATATATTTAAAAGCAAATTTGTGTTGCTACAGCAGTAAATGAAAATATAAATAATACTCATTTTAACATCCAATTCTATTATGGGCTATTTATAATAATATCTGTTTTGAATGTGTTAGTATGTCTTCGTTTTCATACTTTGCATCCGTTTACATGATTGCATGCGGTTAAATATATTATTTTATAGTATGTGTACTTACGTGTTTATATGTATGTATTTATATGTGTTCATATGGATTACTATGTCTATGTTTTTATGTGTTTATTTGGATTCAGAGCCCTGCTCCTCATGTTTATATGTATGAGTAGTTTGAATATATTTATAGTAGGCAAACGTATGTGTTTATCTGTGATCGTTTAAATGATTTGTATTGATTAATGTCTGTTTATATGTGTATTTATACGCCTTCGTATTCATACTTCATACTGGCTGATAGTAAATGTGGTTGTTCAGACAGTTTTGGCTAATAGTATCAGTCTTCTAATAGTATTTGATAGTTCATAACTTATTAATAGAAGTAAATTACTGTAGTCCTTATAATGTTGCTTAGTTTTTCAGTTAGCGGTTGATTGATATTAATATTCTTTTCTGATAATGAATATCAATATAAAATATATTTAAAAACAAATTTGTATTGCTACCGCGGTAAATGTAATACACATTTTAACATCCAATTCTATTATGGTGCGCGGTCCAGCGTGTGATATTACCGCGTATTAGGTTTAGCTATCCAACTTTCGCTGATAAAAACAATTATCTTTATAATAATAATAATTAATTAATTAGGATTTTATATTAATAATGAATTCAAATAAATTCCTGAAGACACTCTAAATTGAATACGATTAACAAGGCTTGCGTTTAACCGCTATTTTTCTCTTTTTAGATTTAAAAGATATTAGATTAACTGAAAGAATGTATTTTAAAATTGAAGGCTTATAATTATTGTTCATCAGCTGCGAGGACCTTCTGCTGATAGCCATCTACTTTCGCTTGACAGATAATACCCATTGCTTATACGTAATTTGATAAGAGATGTAAATAAAACACACAAATATGGTTAATACACTTTTATTTTATTTAGCTATTATACATTTTAACTTAAATTATTTACTTATCTACTACAACCATAATTAACAACGTTATTTTGTATGAGCATCATCAGTTTAAAATAAACTACCTACTAAGAAATACTAATTATCAAGACTAAGTAAGGACGTTTAGTAATATCTTACAGGCAAAGAAAATTATATTCAATCATTAACATAGAAACATTAAACTAAATTGGATTTAAACATGTCAAAATGCAATAGAGATAATCCGACAGGTGATTGACAGTAACTCTTTAGAGGTACCTTGTATACTTGAAAGTAAATTTTTCTCGTATTATTATCCTAGATGTTTCTACATGTTAATTATATTACACGTATGTTAATCATATGACGTATAGATCTATATTTAAATATCAATTAGGAATGACAACATAAGATTTATTTTAAAATAAATTTATGTGAGAGAGATGATAGATGCAAAAGATATATAAAAATGAGATGTACAAATGAGAGATGAGTTATGTAAATGAGAGATGAGATATGCAAACGATACCGTGAATTAATTTAATTCGCGCATGCATATGAGATATAAAAAATTAGCTAGGCAAATGAGAGATGAGATATGCAAATGATACCGTAAATTAATTTAATTCGCGTATGCATGTGAGAGATGATATATGTAAATGAGAGATGAGCTATGCAAATGATATCGTGCAGTCATAATGTAATATGTAGATTTGATTTGTATACGTTGTGATGTCACGCGCTGAGGTCACGCGCTAGACCGCGAATGACCTTGAAATTGACCAAAAATTCTATCTTGGACCTTCATAAGAAATAACATGGGATTTTGCGCTAGAACTCGTGTTGCCTATCTACTATCTTCTTGTGCTGCTGTATATTCAGGCTGGGTCTGGTTCTATTCACTTCGAAGGACCATGGTAATTAACGCAAGAAATGCTAAGGATTTAAATCTTGTGAATTCCTTTTTTAAATTAATTTTACAAAAAAGTAACAGAATGAAATTTTTACCAAATCAACATTTAATCACAAAATTATACAACAATAATAATAGGTTACTATGCAACATCGAAAAATATACTAACAATACATTATAACTAATATAATGGACGCAACACATGTTAAAGTACAAATGTTTGCCAAATATACAAGTAGTGGGAGCGGTTACACAAGTGTTCACTTGTATATTAATTTGTCGAATTCACAAATATTGGCGTATTTGCCAAATACACGAGTAATGGAATCCAGGCATTTATCGACAACCGTTGGGAAAGGACAAGTGGCGAACATTTATACGAGTAACACCGTTCCCACTACTTGGAAAATATCCACGAATGACGAATGTTTGTCAAGTAGATTAGTAATGGGATACAGGCTTTATACGTAGAGCGCACTCCTGTAAACCAAATAAACGGCCACTCACGTATATTTGTTTTGGCTGGCTGCATTTTTATCCTGAATATACTCTAGATGCATCGCTGACATTTACTAGTTAGAATTCGTAAGAAAACATAAGTATTTTGTCTGTTTTTCTTTTGGACAAGAAATTGCGGTGGCGGAACATCCCTAGTACCCCATGACACCGAATGAGTTGATTATAAGGAGAAGGCGTGCTTAATTTTTAGGTAGTATGCAGATGCAACTGTTCATTTCATAAGTGGCTAGTTGCGTGACCACTCAACGTTCACACTAGAGGGTTTATTGATATAACCTACACAATTATTTATAGTTTAATCTGGGGTGAAATCCTTCTTTGCAATAAGTGAAATGTATTTACAAACAATTAAAACGTTCTCATGTAAAATATCACTTAAGATTCTGTCGTTACCAGTTACCATGTATGATATTATTATGAAGCTCTTTCATCACAACGTCGAAGCGGTCGGGATGGTGTCTTAGTTAAGAGTTGTAAGTGTACTCTTACTGGGTCAATCCATATGAAGTGGTCCAGCACTGGTTGCTCAACCATTTCAGAAATAATTTTTTGTGTGTTATCACCCCAAGTATTGGTAGCTCAAAACCACTGTTATTTTATTTTTATTCTTTTTGATTAAAATATGGCAGCCATATTTGTTTCGTGGTATACGACTTTTTTGCGTTTTTTGAAGTAAACGTAAATCCTGATATCTCAAGAACGGTTAGTCCTAAAAACCTGCTGTAAAAACCATTGTACTGTGTACAGTCAGATTCAAAAAAAAGGAAACGACTCTTGTATCAAATATGTAATTAATATTAATTAATTTCGATTACTATCAATTTTAACAATGATTAATCATTAATATGGCTTTATTTACATAATCTACAAATGTCGGAAAATATATAAAGTAATATTTTAATTAATAATTTATGTTCAAAGTACAAATGGAACGAAAATCGTTTCCTTTTTTATGAATTCGACTGTACATGTCGGACTATATTTCTTAATCGAACAATAATTTTTGTAAGATGATTACTTATGGGTATAATTTAACCCCGAAGTTTAATAACGTTTTTGCAAAATTTCCACTCTTTAGGGGGCCATATTTCCAGATAAAGGTGATAGTCTTAGGGTTGATATTTTGTTAATGGTACACAGTTAGAGGTAGTTTTTGTATACTCAAACTACCAATAGTTAGGGGTGATACGAGTAGTAACTAGTAACACACAAAAGATTATCCGTTTTTGAAATGGTCGAGCGACCAATTTATTTTTTTAACCACTTCAGAAGGATTGACCCTACTTTGAGTAAGTTAGTATTACACTAATGCTCTTTGTATCACTTGTTTTTCAGCATACTATTTAATTTATTTTTTTACTTAAATTTTCTTTAATTCAAGATTTTACTTGAAAACCAAAAAAAAATTTTTTAATTATGTATATTAAATCCCTAGTGTTTTTCTATGTACAGAAATATTTAAAACGTGTAAAATTATTCTGCTATTGTGAATGCTATTGTATTTGAATTTATCTTTTTTAAAGAATTTAGTTTTAGAGAGACTAATACCTACTTTGTTCTATGCTGCTAATATTACCTCCAATTTCCTTGAAAACCATAATTTGTTTCTTCATATCAAATAAATTTCTTATTTATATGTACTTATCCATTAATACATTAGATTTTTTGTATTTGGTGTAAAAAGATATATAAAATACTGAGAAGGAAATCAACAATTTGTATATAGAAATCTTATTTTAAAAAGAATCCGAAGTCAGCAGGGGAATGCTAGATGAGCGCACAAAAGTCATTAGTACTGGTAGAATTTGTAGATCTGGCTTACACACGAAACTAGAAGGTTAGGCACGAAAAACAACCAGTCAACCCAGTAGAAATTAATATAAAAATTTTTTTACGAAAATATTAACGAAAAAATATGGTGAAGAACATATCCAAAATCCTCTTCCGCGAAATTGTTGTTTAAATGCAAAATTTCATAAATACATGCATTTTTTTCAATAACCGCGTACGAAATCGAAACTTAAAATGTTCGTATAGTATATTAAAGTGCCTCAATTTTAACTTTCATGTGGCACAAATGCTGAATTTCGAAGATCTTCTTGATATCCTCTGTTTTATCGAACGTTCGCACGAAGAGAGGGAGCTTGATATAGCCATTTTTCGTTTTCTTTAATTTATTTTCTGCATTTTTTATCTTGAAACCGTTCTGCTGCAGTTCATTAACGATTTCTTTTAAATCGCAAGTAGGGTGCAGGTGCCTAACCATAACTCTGATCGGTCTCTCCTGCTTGTTCTCGTAAGAATGCCATTCCTGATCAGAATTATTTAGATATTGAGTTAACCCTCTATAATCTGTTGCTGTGTCAACATTGATTTTTAGTTGGTTATTATTCATTAGGGTTGCATTAAACTTCAGATTACTTGTCTGAAGTTTCTGTTTGAGCTCCATATAATTTTCTAAATTACTTACCACAACTGGAGGAGGTTTTTGTTCTTTAGCCAGTGTTGGCTTACTCTGGGTGGAGCTAAGGTTCTTCTCCGGTGACTCAGCTGCTTTCCTTTTCTTGTTCTTATTTTTTCGAAGTAGCCATTCTGTTTCCCGGGAAACTAATTCTTCTTCCTCATCGGAATTAGTCGGACTATAACGTTTTTTCTCACCTTGCAACAATGCAACTTGGTCTTTAAGTGCTTTAATCTCATCCAAGGCCTGTTTGAGTTGAAGACGTAGTTGTTCTATTAATGCGGTCTCTGCTACGGTGCTCGGTAAGGATAAATTAACTTGCGGCATCGTTATTTCCCTTTGTATTTCTTTTTGTTGGGTCACTAATGGCGATCCTGCTTAATTATATAGAGATGTAATAGATATTGATCTCTGTTTTAAAGGAGATCTTTGACTTCCTTTTACCAAACCGCTTGTCACTAGAAATCTGTCGGGTCGCATTGATCTGACGCCATATTACTTTGCCTTTTCTTTTAAAAGAAAGCAATTTCCTATGCGGATTGCTTTTTGTATGGCCATTAGGGTGTCCGTTATCTCCCAAAGTTTCTTTTTCGGGAAGTGTCCGTCTGATATCGAAAATATGCTGTAAAAAAATAAGTTTGTTGCTGAGAAAAAAAAATTATGTTGCATTTTAACGTGCCTTTACCAACTTGATTTTCTCCATGTTATCTAAATTAAATTTTCACGTTTTATTGTATTTATCTTTTTTTTCCCACCATATCATCATTTCAGCAATAAAACGTAGAAATTTCATTTAAATAACATGGGAAAAATCAAGTTGCTAGAGTTGCACGCTAAAATGCAACATAAATTTTTTTCTCAGCAACAAATCTATTATTTTACAACATATTTTCAGACGGGTACGGGTACTCCCCGAAAAACAAACTTTAGGAAATAACGGACACCCGAATGGCCATTAACAAGGCATAGAGACCTTGGATAAAATAGGTCTATATTTACCTCAGCCCGTTTTTGGACATGTTCAGTTATACGTAGCTTGGTCAGGTATTCGCTGTTACAAAGATATAAAAATTGAAATAATTCCCCATCAAACCAGAACTTTCAATATTGTTTATAAGAAGATATTACAGTAAATGTTAAAATTCTAGAAATATATTGCCAATCTTTTGGCAATTAGTCCACTACCTCTAATGAAAACCCAAAGTAAACCCAATTGTAATCCCACAACAAATGTATATATAATAATATATGTAAAATACATAAGAAAGTGCTAAAAATAAATAGTCTTCTTACCATCATGTTTTGACGGGGTTTAAATCAGGTTAACTAGAATTTTGTTTCTTCAGGGGATATGTCTATTAATGATAAATTCAGCATGTTTATAGGAATTTTATAAGAGAATTTAAAAGTAACATTTTTTCTTAAAAGCACAAATTGCTCAGCACGGCAGATCAACCAGAAACTGGATTGATTTACACTTGAGTTGCACCAGCTGAAAGAAATGAATTAAAACACAAAAAACTGAATTAACCGATTTATGTAGAAGGTTGCCAGAAAATAAAAAGAAGTATTATAATGAGAAAATGAAGAAGTTTGATAAATCGATTTGTGAGCGTTTCGTGCGTAGCGTTTCATGCTAAACTGTAAAACCTTCTTGTTTCGTGCACAAACAAGATGGACAAGTTCTGTACTAATGACTTCCCGTTTCGTGCTCTCATCTGAAATTTACCTGCTGGCTTTGGATACTTTTTAAAATAGGATTTCTACATACAAATTGTTGATTTTCTGCTCAATATTTTATATATTTTTTTACTCCAAATACAAATAAATTAAAGTGGCACTAAAAGGTATTAGTTAAGACCAAATAAAGAATTTTCTTTTGCATTCTTAAGTAATCATGTGATTTTTTAAACCAGTTCGACTGCTTGATCAATTGTATGAATTTCCTAAATTTTAGCTACTTTTATACCCTAATTAATAAAGGGGAAATGATAATGGATAAGTACAGATAAATAAGAAATTTATTAGATATTAAGAATAGAAATGTATAATATATAATTATAGGAATACTCGTTAACACTCAAACAGCTTTAATAGATGGCAATTGACTAAATATCCACACACAGAGAGAAATACTTCATAAGAGCTTTGCACAATATTGTTCAAAACGGTGTTGGTGAAATTTATATTATAATTGTAGAATCGTATTGTCCAGCGTTGTGTAGGTTTTCGTTACTGAATTGTCTAACAGGAACGTACGACAATTATTTAACACAGTCAGATTTAGTTCTGCATTCTTTGGAACAATGTTGTAGAGGATAAGCTAGCATATTATGTTGAAGTATAATTGTAAAAGATGTTTAGAAAAATACAATATTTTGTTTGAATGAAATCATAATCCAGGGTTCAAACTGCTTGCTATTAATTATTGTGTTTCGCAAAGTTTATGGATGACATCTTATAGATGTCACCACTTGTAATTGTCGCTATTAATGTAAATTCGAGATTTATATATAAACAGGCGACAGCAAAAGGAAATTTTAGTGTTGTACCTTTATATACTATACATTGTATAGTTATATACATATTAGTTACATATATTTTAATATATGTAAAAATATATATTTTATTTGTGATACCTAACCTTCTGTATAGAATATTTGTGCCAGAGTATTGCACAATTTGTATAAATGTGAACAAGTAATTGTGTTAAATACTATTAAGCAATTGTGGCACAACTAGCGCAACAATTGTACAATTTTGTATAAAATTGTATGCAAGATTACACATTCTGTTTTAATAAGTAACACAATTTATTATGGAAACTTATAGACAACTATTCATTTGATTCTACAAAATTATTATTGACTTCCACAAAATGTTATATTTGAGTTTATACACATCCTTACAAAAAATTGAAAACATTATTTAAAAAATCTTGACAAACTAAATGACACAATCTTGTTTTATAATTCTACACAAATTGTCCCTGTCACTTTTTTAAGACCAATTTGTTTTACAATACCACACAATTGTTGATGAAATTTAAATACATTTTTCTCTGTGCATCCACACTTAAGGGAAGTAAGGTTTTCCCATATTAATGATTCTTTAAATCCTGTATATTATGAATTCTTGTTTCATATTGCAATTTTAATTATGTTATGGATTTCAAGGGAATTGCAGGTAATATTAGCGGTACATAACAAAGTAGGTATTAGTCTATCTAAAACGAACTTTTTTGAAATTCAAATACAATAGCACTCAGGAATATTAGATGCTTTCAATATTTCTGTACAAAGAAAAGCACTATGGATTTAATAAGTAAAAAAAATTGTTTTTTAGTCAAATTTTGACATTGAAAGAAATTTAAGTAAAAAAATACACTAATTAGTCTGTATTATCTACCTTCCAGTAAATCTGTATTGTGCATTAATATTCTAAATTAGGTAAAGTTTCCGTTTGTTTTTTAGCGCTACTAATGTTAAACAAATGATGCTTAAGTAAAAGAGAGTACCAAAGAGAGAGATAAATTGCTTACTTTTTAGCTAGCTCTGTGTTCGCTGAACAGTAGAATATTAAAGTTACTATCATACTTGATATTCAGATAAGATCAGGAAAACACGTGCAGGTACACAGAGAAAAATGCTATAGCGTACTTTTGCACAACGTTGGTTAGTTGTGATTGTACGATTTTTTTGTGCAATTGGGTTCAATTGTTTTAAAGCGTTGCGTATTCTTACTTAATACGATTGTTTGAAGAGGTTGTGAGATTTACTTTAACAAATTGTGCAAAGCAATTTGAAATAACTAAAGAAATTAATAGTTCACAATATTGTACTGCGTTTTTCCACAATCTTGTTGTATCTTTTGATACAAGTTGTTTAACTGTAATCATGCACAATATTGTGCAGCTTTTTAAATTGTATATGCAGAAAAAATACAAATAAAATTGGAAACTGTAAAACAATTTGAGCGAAACCTGTCAAGGTTATTTTTAATGTGGGATTGACCAATTGCATCTATTCGCTCTCAGAGCAGACTCCAGACATAAACAAACTGCAATAAACGCTGTGCTAAGTGGAAACGGAATATATTTGTTTAGTAGATTCATGATAGTAGTTGCAGACTACGGATGAATAAAAAATTAATTAATGTAAGTATTTTTAATTTTTACCCTATATTTTAAATCATTATTATTGTGATTGGGGACGCATTCAATTTATCCATTTATTTTAGTGCAAGTGCTATGTAATAAATAACTTATTTATACATTCATATTCCAGACGTAATTTGGTGCCGAGTTTTCTCGTCTTCTTGGGTCAACCACTTTTAGGAATGTTTTACAAACCAAATTTTCCATTAATTCGAAAAGGGACCGACCGATGATCTTCCAGTGTTTGGCATTATTGAGAAAATAAAATAATAAAGTATTGCCTACTCCATTGTTATGATTTTGAGGTTGATGTATAGAATCAGATGAAAGTCCATGTTTCCAACTTGAAATTGGCACTCTTATATGCCATGGTTTGTTACTAATTTAAATAGTAAATCGTTTATTTCAGTTAGATCTTTTGTTTAATTTGTATTTTTTCTTTATATGAATGTTTTTCTTTGTATTTTTGCGTTTAAATTAAATATACACATAACTTTTTGATAAAATTATGCACATTTTGTATCATTAAATCATCCAGTGTTTAGCGTTTCTTTCAGCAATATTAAAGGTTAAAGAAAAATAAACACAATATTGTGCAAATAAGCACTAAACTACTATAGAGACATTACTCCAATATTCATAAGTGTTTCCAACAACATTGTGCAAAAATTCAACATGAGAATCGCAAGTGTTTAATACAGCATTGTGCAAAACTATGCTACAAAATGTAGAAGATTCATTAAACAAATTGTTCTAGGTAGTTACCTATTTAGTATGGAGATATAAATAATAAGTTGTTTGGATAAACATTACAATTTGTTTTGCACAAACCAATGCAATTACATTGCACAAATTGTTCCTGTCACCGTTTTAGACCCAATTTGTTTTAATTTTCTCGACAATTGTGCACAAAATATACAAACATTTCTCCCTGTGTAAATAACGCACGAAATGAGAAGTTATTAACGCCATCATTTTAATGCCGCACGAAACGAGAAGATTCCAGGTAGATTTTTGTCGGAGGACGAAACGCGACGCACGAAACAAGAATATATCGATAAATCCCTAAGGGTTTTTTGGAACATCATTTTGTAGGTTTTAAGACGGATATAATTTCAAAAATTCCCACGAAATAAAAACTTCAAGGACTATTTAACTCGCAGAGGTAATGATAATAACTTACCGGTTGTTCACTTTAGAAAAGTGTCTTATATTTATGTTAGAGATATCTCTTTTTATTATCTGTTTATGATATCATAAACAATTTAAAAAGCAAAACATCAAGCGATAATTTTGAAGTGAATGTTCCTGTTATAAAAAGTATACAAGACCAAATTATAATATCCTTAACAAAATTGATTAATCAAGGCATAGACGAAGGTACTTTCCCAGATATACTAAAAATATCAAAGGTGATACAATACACAAAGGAGGAGCTGCCGATCACTTAAACAATTTCATGCCAATCTCATTGGTTTCTATTGTCTCAAAGATTTTTCAATTCGTTTTAAAACAACCAATATATGAACATTTTCAAAAAATGGTCAGTTTTGTAGGGGGCAATTTGGTTAAAAAAACACAGAAGCACAACAGAAGCCATCTCATATCGCATTATTAAAATAATAGAAGGCTAGGAAATGGCGACCATATTGAAGTAATTTTCTGTGACTTGCAGCACGAGTTATTACTAGACACTTCTAACTTTTCAAATATGAGTTGCAAGCTGATACGAATCTATTTGGAAAATAGGTGCCAGTATACTTTTACAAATGGTCAAAATCTAAGAGTTAAGATGCGGTGTCCCTCAAGGTCCGCGATCGGACCCTTTTATTTTTAATTTATATAAACGACTTCCCCAATGGATTGAGTGCGTTCAGCAGCCACTAACTGGTTTTCTGCAAACAGATTTAAAATAAATGAAGAGAAAACGAAAAGTATGATTTTTAGTTCCCGAAATATATATCTTAATAGAAATGACCTGTCTACAGTTAAATGTTTAGGCTTAGTGCTAGATTCGCTGCTAACCTGGAAAGTACTTGTACGCTCTTTAGCTAAAATACTGAGCGAAGGTATTTACGTGATCAGAAAAAGAGAAATAGTAACGAAGCAACTATTGTTAACTGCTTATTACGCATTGTTTAAATAAGTTTGCACCTAGTAAATTAGGATTTTACGAATTATAACTGACTTATGGCCGGTTTCACGAAGGTTAAGTAAATCCCGCTGTAAAGAGTAACATTACAAAATTGAGAATATTAACAATACCATGTCTTTATATATCCACTTGTTTAATATACATAAAACAAAACTTACATTTGAGGTAATGAAGAATAGAGCTATTGTAGCAAATACATTACGCTCCTCCATTTACTTTATCACTCATACACAGAGAGAAATGTTTGTATATTTAGTGCACAGTAGAAAATTAAAAGAAATTGTGACTAAAACGGTGACAGGAACAATTTGTGCAATATAATTGGATTGGTTTGTGCAAAACAAATTGTAATGTTTATCCAAACAACTTATTTTTATCTCCATACCAAATAGGTAACTACCTAAAACAATTTGTTTAAAGAATCTTCTACATTTTGTAGCATAGTTTTGCACAATGCTGTATTAAACACTTGCGATCCTTATGTGGAATTTTTGCACAATGCTGTTGGAAACACATACGAACATTGGAGTAATTGTGTATATAGTAGTTTAGTGCTTATTTGCACAATATTGTGCTTATTTTTCTTTGGCCTTTAATATTGCTGAAAGAAACGCTAAACACTGGGTGATTTAATAATACAAATTGTGGATAATTTTATTAAACAATTATATATTTAATTTAAACGCAAAAATACAAAGAGGAAACATTCATATAAAGAAAAATACAAATTAAGCAAACGATATAACTAAAATAAAACGATTTACTATTTAAATTAGTAACAAATCATGGCATATAAAAGTAAATTTTCAAGTTGGAAACATGAACTTTTTATTATTTTCTCAATAATGCCAAACACTGGAAGATCATAGGTCCATTTCTGAATTATTGGAAAAATTGGTTTGTAAAGTGGTTGATCCAAGAAGAAGAGAAAACTCCGCACCCAATTACGCCTGGAAAATGAATGTATAAATTAGTTATTTATTACATAGCACTTGCACTAATGTAGGACATACACGGTCTTCCCCGACGACGTCGGCGAAGACGTCGGGGACACGGTCGAGGTAATGAGGTAATGTTTACATTTACTGTAATTTATAGCTGGACTAAATATAAAAAAAATATGAGTATCGTATTTCTTTAAAACATCAAACTGAAAGAAAGCATTATTGAGCATAATACAATGCGTACTGAATATCTTTCTTTAAAGTATTTCGAAATAGCTTATGCAATTAACAAAACTTTTCATAAGCGGAATCATATTGATATCCATCGGTAGAATTACAAATCAACTCTTTATTAGGCAACGAAAACTCTTGTTTTTTATTTATTTCATTCTTAATTTAGTTTAAAAATGGATATAATTAACGCAGAATTTAGGATTCTGAGTTCTGGTGCGCAAACGATGTACAATAATTTCCTATAAAGGACTTTCCGTAAAAGAACACTAGTAAAAACCTGCTGATTTTGGTATAGGAGTGGTCAATGGACAAATTATTATATAGGTATCAAATATCATTTTTTCGTTGTTCATCAAGAATGTGCTGATTCTAGTAAAATAAATATTTTGTTGCATTTGTAGAGACAGTATGATAAATTCAATCGAATTTTATGTAAACTGATTCTTAATATAATACAATATTTTATAAATGTTGAAACTACAGTAGGTATTATTTAGCCAACTTAAATGTTCAACAGTTTTTCATTCGGTGAAACAGTTTATATCAAATTCGGTTCAATTTAGTAAACGAACGTATTTAATAGATGTGACAAAACATTTATTTTACCTGAATCAGCATTATGATTCATGTGAATAAAATGTAGCAAATGCTTTTACTACCATTAATAAAAGATGACAGATATGATAAAAATCAGCAGATTTTTACCATTGTTCTTTGATAAGTGATAATCTTCCTTTTGGTTTCGGAAAATTGTACATCGTTTGCACACTGGAACTCGGAATCCTAAATCCTGTGTTAATTAATTATATCCATTTTTGAACTAAATTAACAATGAAATAAAAAAAACTAAAGTTTCCGTTTCATAATAAAAGATTGATTTGTAATTCCAACGAGTAACGTACGTAGAATCGCACTATAGATCAGATCATGTTACATGAGAATTGCTTAAGATAATAAAACTCACGATATCAAATTACAGTTTTCTGATAAGTCGACGTTATCTCTATGAGAACTTCTTTGGCATTTATTCTCTCATGACCATGAGAACTGTGTAGGCAGATAAGGTATAATAACCTCTGTTTTAATCTTAAGTCTTTATTAAATATTCATTCAACACACAAGTCTTTATTAAGTATTCATTCAACACACAAGTCTTTATTAAGTATTCAACAAGTGTTTATCCTGAGTGAGTATTAAAACTAGGTGTGGATTTTAAAATTGTCTTGCTAGTAAAAACATAAAGGCTCATTCGAGTTTTAATTAATTATTTTGCTTAATGTCATTTAAATGTGAATTCTAAAATTGTTCTGTTAAGTGTGTTAATTCAAATCTAATTATTTAAAATCGTCTTAAACTCGTTAAATAATTACAGACAAAGTAATATTAATATTTGTATTCTAAATATTAAAAGAGATAAAGTTTTCTCTCGATTAAAAATAATAAAATATATTCTACGACTGCAAACGAAATATATAAATGTGTTTTATTATATTCAATAACTAAAGTTTTAAAAAAATCTTCGGCCACAGAATATAATCAAAACTACCGATGTGGGTGATGTCAAGGTTATTACGTTTATGAAGACTTCTGTTAATTGCATAAGCTATTTCGAAATACGCCTAAATAAAGAAAGAGATTCAGTACACATTTTATTATGAATGATTATTATTAATAATGCTTTTTTCATTTTGATGTTTTAAAGAAATACGATACTCATAATTTTATTATATTCAGTCCAGCTATAAATTACAGTAAATGTAAACATTACCTCATTATCTCGACCTTGTCCCCGACGTCGTCGCCGACGTGTTCGCCGACGTCGTCGGGGAAGACCGTGTATGTCCTACATAAAACAAATGAGTAAATAAGATGCGTACCCAATCATAATAATAATAATTTAAAATATAGGGTAAAAAATTAAAAATACTTACATGAATTAAATTTTTATTCACCTATATTATATCTGTGTTCTGCAACTATCACAAACTTACTAACGAATGTGTTCCATTTCCACGTAGCACAGCGTTTTTTGCAGTTTGTTTATGTCTGGGGTCTCTGATCTGAGTGGGAAATAAATGCAATAGGTCAATCCCACATTAAAAATAACCTTGATATGCGATTTCACTCAAATTGTATTACAGTTTCAAATTTTATTTGCATTTTTTCATCATATACAATTAAAAAGCTGCACAATACTGTGCATGATTACTGTTAAACAACTTGTATCAAAATATACAACAAGATTGTGGACATACGCAGCACAATTTTGTGAATTATTAATTCCTTTAGTTACTTCAATTTGCTTTGCACAATTTGGCAGATCAAATTTCACGACGTCTTCAAACAATCTTATTAAAAAAGAATACGCAACGCTGTTAAATAATAAAACCCAATTGTACAAAAAAATCGTACAATCACAATTAACCAACGTTGTGCAAAACTACGTTACTGCATTTTTCTCTGTGTATACAACTTCCATACCTTATCCTAAGGAGCTCAAGTACGATTGAACTTGAACTGGTTCAACTTGGTTCAACTGATCAACTTGATTGATACTATGGATCTGTTTTTTTTAATAAGCTTGTGTGATATTGCTAATTGTTACATGTAGCTTAAATTGAAACCTTACTGTAATTGTATCAGTTTTTATTAATTGTATTTGTGACTATTATTGACTCGTGTAAGACTATTGTTATTACCTTCTTGTCAAGGTTTAAATTATCTATTTAATGGTAATTTTCTTTTGTGCTGAAATGAATTGAATTGCTTCCATTTCTCAAGACAGAGCTGGGGTTGGTTTCAAAACGAGCAATATCCTAGGTACACAGAGAGAAATACTTCATAAGAGCTTTGCACAATATTGTTCAAAACGGTGTTGGAGAAATTTATATTATAATTGTAGAATCGTATTGTCCAGCGTTGTGTAGGTTTTCGTTACTGAATTGTCTAACAGGAACGTACGACAATTATTTAACACAGTCAGATTTAGTTCTGCATTCTTTGGAACAATGTTGTAGAGGATAAGCTAGCATATTATGTTGAAGTATAATTGTAAAAAATGTTTAGAAAAATACAATATTTTGTTTGAATGAAATCATAATCCAGTGTTCAAACTGCTTGCTACTAATTATTGTGTTTCGCAAATTTTATGGATGACAGCTTATAGATGTCACCACTTGTAATTGTCGCTATTAATGTAAATTCGAGATTTATATATAAACAGGTGACAGCAAAAGGAAATTTTAGTGTTATACCTGTATATACTATACATTGTATAGTTATATACATATTAGTTACATATATTTTAATATATGTAAAAATATATATTTTATTTGTGATACCTAACCTTCTGTATAGAATATTTGTGCTCGAGTATTGCACAATTTGTATAAATGTGAACAAGTAATTGTGTTAAATACTATTAAGCAATTGTGGCACAACTAGCGCAACAATTATACAATTTTGTATAAAATTGTATGCAACAACATTACACATTCTGTTTTAATAAGTAACACAATTTGTTATGGAAACTTATAGACAACTATTCATTTGATTCTACAAAATTACTATTGACTTCCACAAAATGTTATATTTGAGTTTATACACATCATTACAAAAAGTTGAAAACATTATTTAAAAAATCTTGACAAACTAAATGACACAATCTTGATTTATAATTCTACACAAATTGTCCCTGTCACTTTTTTAAGACCAATTTGTTTTACAATACCACACAATTGTTGATGAAATTTAAATACATTTTTCTCTGTGTAGGATTTGCATTCAAATACGGCAATATTCCATTTAACCAAAAAATGGAATTTATAAAAACTTCAAAAGAGTACCGTGATATAATATCTAAAATGTCTTGTACTTGATTGGAAAAAAGAAGTTAAAGTGGTTATGAAAACCTCAGGTTCTTTCACATCCAGTTTAAACTGTTTAAAAGGTTCTATTTGAAACGTACATCTATCTACTGGGAGTATTTATTTTAAGGAGATATTTACTAGTATAATTTAATGAATGTGTGTAAACCAGGATACTAATCGTAAATACTTTAACGAATCCAAAGCAAATCAAAATAGGAGAAGTTGTAATAAATCCTTTAAAGCTATTTGATATAAATAAAGTGTTTAGCCAAGCACTTCGGAAAAGATTGGAGGGTTTTGGATAACCTGGAGTTCTACAATTTTATTTAGTGCTATAAAGATAAAACACATATCATAAAATCGGGCATTTACCGTTTAAATTGTTCTTTTTGTAGTTCGGTATATATTGGACAAACACTTCGAAAATTTGACATAAGATGTAAAGAACACGTCCATTGTTATATAAATAAACATCCTAAAAAATCTAATTATGCCAAACACCTTTTAGAACAAAATCACGCAATGACTCCTAAAAAATTCCTACATTTTTGTAATAACAAACGCAAATTAGACATTTTAGAAGCTTTTGAGACATACAAACACAAACTCAGGGTACCTATAATGAATGAACACATTGAGCTCAGTAATTCTCCGTTACTGAAAGTGTTAGATATTTAATTCTGATTATTTTTATCTTTTTATCTAGTTACTTATTTTTGGTATTTATCTTAGCGACGTGTTTGTTTATGTTTATATTACCTTTGATAATGACAGCTTAGCTGTCGAAACAATATTGTCAGGTTATAATTTAATAAATAGTGTAAAACTTTTTACTAGTGTTTATTTATTTCAATTCATATCTGTCGTCACATCATACACAAAAAATCTAAAGTAATATTTTAGGCCAGAAAAATAATTCTTTTCGTAATTTTTTTTTAATTAATCATGTGATTTCTTAAACTAGTTCGGCTGCTTCAAGTAACCTAACCTAACCTAAGTCCAAAATTGCTTCATGATTTTTACCTGTTTTACAAAAATACTCAAGCTTCATACATAAAAGAATTATTTATAAAAGAATTTAAAGAGCCATTGCTTGATATTCAGCTATAAGCAGATAAAGATGTGCATGTAACAACGCATCAAATAAGAAGCCATAAACACCACTACCATAGCCTTGGTAGAGTAGCGGTGAGCGTGCGAATCTTTCGCAGGTTAAGATTTTCTGCAGTTCTCCTTACATGTAACACAAATGTGGGATTCGTGGTATAACATATGTAAGTCGGCTGTAGCCGCACGATGGGCCTGCATAATAATAATAATCGCTCCTCTCTTCCGCATAAGCCCCATAGCTTCTGGGGCCTGTTTTCCAGGTTATGACTAGTAGTTGTATTATTATTATCATTTTTATTCCGAACGAAACGAGAGAGATTCAGGTAGACTTCCGTTGGTGGACGAAACGCGACGCATCAACCAAGATATCACCGTAAACATGCTAAATTAAGTCAATTGTATTTATGAGTTTAATTTCACATACAAATGTCTTTATTATATCTGTATTAAATACGTATTTAATACATATGAAAATTAAATATCAAATATCTAGTTGCAATATAACTATTTCACAAGTTTTACCCAAAATGTGACTTTTTATTATTTTACAGAATGTTGGAGATAATTATAATGATAGTGATAGTAATATAGAACAAACATGTTTCGTAATAATTCATTGAGAACTTTTAATTTGTGATGTAGGTATATAAAAGAGAAAATGAGAATTTAACAATATACAGATCGTTAAATTTAATATATTGCAAACATAATTTGTGTACGTACAATGCTTAAAAATAAAAACTAACTAGCGTTTACTGTCTCCAGCCTTACTTTGTGGAACTCCATAATCATGAAATATAATATAAATTCAAAGATTAGTTAAAGTTTCACAAGTTTTATTAATATCTTAACCTGACAATATTGTTTCGACACTTTGTGTCATTATCAAAGGTTGATAAGATTGATAAACAAACACGTTGCTATGGATAAATACATACAGAAAATAGGTAACTAGATACAATACATAACAAAAACTAAATATCTAACACTTCTAATAAAGGAGAATTACTAAGCTCATTCATTAAAGGTACTGTGTGTTTATGTCTGTATATTTCAAAAGCTTCTAAAATGTCTGATTTGTGTTTGTTGTTGCAAAAATGTAAGAATTTAATGTTGTTTTGAGGTGTCATTGGGTGGTTCTGTTCCA
This sequence comes from Agrypnus murinus, assembly GCA_929113105.1. Lineage (NCBI taxonomy): Eukaryota > Metazoa > Arthropoda > Insecta > Coleoptera > Elateridae > Agrypnus > Agrypnus murinus. Next base: position 2,318,772 of record OV816023.1, on the reverse strand, counting down.
AAATATGTTTGGCATAATTCGATTTTTCTGGATGTTTAAGTCTATAAGAGCGTACGTGTTCTTTGTATCTTATGTCGAAATTTCTAAGTGTTTGTCCAATATAAACCGAGTTACAAAAAGAACAATTCAAACGGTAAATGCCGGATTTCATGATATCTTGTGTTTTGTCTTTAACATTGAATAAAAATGAAAAGGTGTTGGTGTTAGTTTTATAGGTTATTTTGTAACTGGTGGTTTTTCTTATTATAGTTGAAATTTGTTCTGATATCTTGCCAAAGTATGGTATTGATATGTAGTTTGTGTCTTGTATTTGAGTGTCAATTGGAAATATTCTTTTGATAGCTAACCTATAATCTTTTTGTTGAATTAAAATGTCAATCATATTATGGTTATAATAGTTTGCATGTGCTAATTGTTTGATGATTGAAATTTCTTTATCAAAATGTGATCGTTTCATTGGAGTAGTTAAAGCTCGGTGTACTAAAGATCTATAAGCCGCTAGTTTATGCATTTTTATGACATTTTAGCTTGTTTTTACAGTTCTTTTGAGGTTATCAATGAATTTTTAATTCTTATTAACAGTCTTCACACAAAGATCACGTTTACACTAGAAACAGAACAAAATAGAGCTATTAATTTTTTGGATTTAACTATTACAATTAATACAGACAATAAATTTGATTTTTCCATATACAGAAAACCCACAAGCACAGACGTCACTATTCCTAACGATTCATGTCATCATAAAATGCATAAACTAGCGGCTTATAGATCTTTAGTACACCGAGCTTTAACTACTCCAATGAAACGATCACATTTTGATAAAGAAATTTCAATAATCAAACAATTAGCACATGCAAACCATTATAACCATAACATGATTGACACTTTAATTCAACAAAAAGATTATAGGTTAGCTATCAAAAGAATATTTCCAATTGACACTCAAATACAAGACACAAACTACATATCAATACCATACTTTGGCAAGATATCAGAACAAATTGCAACTATAATAAGAAAAACCACCAGTTACAAAATCACCTATAAAACTAACACATGTACGCTCTTAGAGACTTAAACATCCAGAAAAATCGAATTATGCCAAACACATTTTGGAACAGAACCACCCAATGACACCTCAAAACAACATTAAATTCTTACATTTTTGCAACAACAAACACAAATTAGACATTTTAGAAGCTTTTGAAATATACAGACATAAACACACAGTACCTTTAATGAATGAGCTTAGTAATTCTCCTTTATTAGAAGTGTTAGATATTTAGTTTTTGATATGTATTGTATCTAGTTACCTATTTTCTGTATGTATTTATCCTTAGCAACGTGTTTGTTTATCAATCTTATATCTACCTTTGATAATGACACAAAGTGTCGAAACAATATTGTCAGGTTAAGATATTAATAAAACTTGTGAAACTTTAACTAATGTTTGTATTTATATTATATTTCAAAAACTAACTAATTTAATAATTATTTGAATTATTTGGCAGTTCTCAATTTGTTGAACTTAGATATTTTTTTCGAGTTTCGCTTAATCCTCAAAAAAGACCCTGCTGTTTTTTAATATTGGTAGTAAATTTTAAATTAAATTCTTTAAGGTCCAAGTGTACCCAAAAAATGTGTGTTGTTTGTTTCATAAATAATTTAATGTGATAACTTTGGTTTTAATTTAATACTCTAGGAATTTTAAAAACTTGCTTACCTAACTTGTTTTGGAAAATTTTTGTTTAATTAAATTATTTCACATGTTTTACGTGAAAAATTAATTTTAGAGAAACTGTACATTCAAAGTTAACTAAAATTATACCACTTAAGTTTCATAGTATTTGAACTATTTTCCTAAAATTTTAAGAAAATCGTATGTCTAGCGACTAAATTATTACTAAATTATTATTAAACCTGCTTTTTTTCCAAAAAGCAGGTAATGATTTAGTCCCTAGACATAAGATTTTCTTAAAATCTTGGGAAAGTAGATCAAATACAATGAAACTTAAGTGGTATTATTTTGGTTAAATTTGAATGTACAGTTTCTCTAAAATTAATTTTTCGCGTAAAACATGTGAAATAATTTAATTAAAAAAATTTTTTACAAAACAAGTTAGGTAAGCAAGTTTTTAACATTCCTAGAGTATTAATTTAAAACCAAACTTATCACATTATTATATTATTTATGAAACAAACAGCAGAAGTTTTTTTTTGGTACACTTGGACCTTAATCAATTTTTTTTTCTTTCTGCGATATCATTTACCAATTTAATGCTTTACATAAGGCTTTTTAATTATTATAATCGGCATTTCTTTAACCAATCTATAACTTTAATGTTCAAAAATCATAATAAAAGATATTTTCAATTCAAGATTTCGATTACACTTAATTTAATTTATTAATATAATTTAACATAGTTAATACTCAGTAATTATAAATACGTAATGCATTAAAATTATGCATAAAACGCATTGTAAGTAAATATTACATTTTTGTAAAACAAATATAGCAATAAGCAAGTGACAAACTTTTTTATTTGCATTTTTTTAATATATAAATGTTTAAATACATATATCTATTATTCAATTATAAATTATTTTTTAAATCTTTGTCTATATTTAATTAATAATTGATTTAAAAAATATAAAAACAGATTTATGTTTATTCTATACTTTTTTAAACTAACTATTATTATTATCATTATCTACAGTATTCGCTAGAATATTAAAAGAGTACATTTTAGGTGTAAACAATGTAAACAAATAGTTAAAAAACAGAACATTCTTTCTTTTAATAAATAATATGTTCTTAATCAATGTTAATTTAAAAATAAAAAAAAGAAAAACAGGTAAAAATATTTAAGAACGTAGTAATTTAAAGTTATAGATCAAAGAAGACTTTACCATCATCAAAATCGATAAACAAATTCACTACAACGGAGAGACAGCAGCATGTAACTGACGCCACGCCACTGCCAGTAAAACAAAAAATGTAAACAAAAATTATGTTTTGTTTACCGATTTTTTTGAGTGATGGCTTAGATGAAAGCTGATTTTTTATGCAGAATACAGCTATATAATTTTTGTGATCAACTGTTTTGTTGACATATAAGTACCCACTTGCCTTTTGAATCACACTCATTGTCAGTATCCCATTTAAAAACCATTGTTTTGTTTTCATTCTTTAAGTAAATTAGCAATTTGTGGACTTGACTGCAGACTCGTGTTCTGCATACTCAAATTAGTTTATATGCAAACTATTGTGAACTTTTCAACACTGCTATCAGATCCATCTATACCGGTTAATGAAAACTACATATGCTTTTTAACGTTAAAAAGAAAAGAAATTGACACATCAAAACCAAAAATTGATTGATTGATTGATTGCGTCCTTTTTCACTGTAGATTAATTATTAATTAAATAAAAATCGTAAAAAATAAAAAATCAAGGAATAAAATTCTTTTATACGCCCAATAAATGTCTACGTACTGCTACTGCGTATACTATGTACTACTAGGTCTTTTTTATATGCCCATAGCTGGTCGAATTGTTAACAGATATTCCTTAAATGGTCTTTTTTACTATTTTGTTGAAAAGTGTACTAGATCAACGGTAGCGATCTAAATATCGATCGATTTGGCTCTAAGATTTGTATTTCTTTTCCAAACCATTTATTGGAGTCGTTTATAGAGGTTGTGGTGGCAATATCTCGACAGTTACATGTTTTTGTATCATCCCATTATGGCCTGTATACAATCTCAAACTATTTGAATTCGATAAACAAGAAGAGTCAAAATTTAATGTGAAACTATTCAATAAATTTAGAATAAAAAAGTTCGCTATCAGCAAATATTAGAATATTTACTAATAATGAGAGAAAGAGCCAAAAGAGAGAAAACTTAAGTAAAGATGCTTTTACAAATAATTTCGTATTCATGTCATCATCGTTATCATGCTCATAGGAAAAGATAGCTACAAATTTGTAAAAACTGCACTATTAAAAATCAGTGAAGAGCAAGAGATTTAGAGAAATCACTTCTGTTTGAAACATCGATGGACATTTTTTGGAATCCACAGAATATTAGCAAAGGCCTTTGAAAGTTAAAAATATTGTAATTGAGAAATACATGAATTAATAACAGAACCACCGGCCTGTGTAGCGTAGTAGTGAAAATACGCAAATACATAGTACTCTTTTGCAGTTGAGTCAGTTTGACAATGGCGGCTAACGCTGTTAAACAGGTTTAGTTTAAGTAAAACTTAAAAAGGGTGTGAAATTTCCAAAAAAGATAAAAAATTGTTATGTAAATAGTAGTAACTACTCATTTCATGTTTTATTATAGCTATAGTAAAGGCACTTTTGAAAAATAACGATAATCTTAGAAGTTTGTAGGCAAATACCAGAATTACCTACATATGTGTTAATAATAAAAATAGGGATCAATTATTTTAAAAAACACCATAATTCAGCAATAAATTATAAAAAGTACTTGTAGATGAAACGTAAGATTATAACAAATTTATAAAAATAAGTAATATTAATTTACCTTAGTAAATTTTGCCCCATATTGCCTTCACTCTTATTATA